>OZ018321.1:173710554-174083054 GCA_963969495.1 Ceratothoa steindachneri
TGCAAAAGAGCTTGATGAAGTTGGAGATTGGGAAGATACGGGCGCTTCGGGAGTTGGTATGGCGGGGATACTACCCAAGCCCCTGTTGTCATTTTTATTTTTACTGCAAGGTAGGGTTCTTCAAGATTTTTTATTTCGGTGTAATGGATCCTATTTTTCACTCCGATCATTACATCATCGTATCTGCTCTGTGTGTGATTGTAGTTATAATCTTGTAATTTAGTATTTTCATTGTTTCAGTTTCCGTGTTGATTCCATGTTCTTCGAGTACGACAATCCCTGGGTCTTCTTTCTTATTATATTTGAGTATGCTATCAGTTTTTTCCTTCCAACTGTTCACGTTAAGCGTGAATATTTTTATTCTTCGCTGATACGTGCATATGTTGGTTTTTGTTCTTACTTATGTTCGTTTCCTGTTTTTACTTTATCAGTTCGGCCTGGGGATCGAGTGAAACCAGATCGTTTGAGAGATTATAATGGGATTCAGGGACGATTAGAATTATTCCCTGCTTGAGTCTGTTATGCATTTCTGACTCATCGAACTCCGCATCATAGTCCCAGTTAAACTTTCTTTTTACTAAGCAGCCTAACCCCCCCCCCCCCCAGATTAGCCACAAGTAGGGAATTGGGGGAAAAAAGAGGGAATCTTGTGTTATGCTTATATGCACTTCTCTTATATTTTCTACGCAGTGTCAGTTGAAAAAGGGTGTGAGATACACCGAAACTGTTCTGAATTAAATTGTCTTCGGAGAATGTGGTTTAATTCCTCATCTTTTCTTGCGATATTGCATTAATTTTCATCATATATATATATATATATATATATATATATATATATATATATATGCAAATTTTATTGTGTATTTTGCCTTAATTAATTTCCTTTGACAACTTTCTCTTCTTCTAACTATCTTTTTTATTCCTTCTTGTAGAAGGTGGATTACTTGTCCAGTATTCATCTCTTTTTTAAATGAATGTGTTTGGTAAAAAACAAACTAAATTGCTGAGCTTTCGATCTTATTCGATCATCTTCGGAGCGTTTTGAAATGTTCTTGTCTCCTTTACCGATGTAATGAGTGGAGTGAGGAGAAAGTGAAAGAAAACGATTTTTAAGGGGGTTTTTATTCCGCCTTGGTTAAACGTAACGTAAGAGTAAATGAGCCACTCCTGTGAGTGGAATTTTTAAAATAGTTTTAATGTGCGATTCCAGCTTGTCGCTTGTCTGTTGATGGCTGGTTATCTTCATTTATTAATATGGCTTCTAAGATGTTAAACCTCGCTTTTCCTTTAATGATGGTGTTATCACGAGCATATCTCTCGTTAGGTTAATATTATGGACACTCTCCACATGGTTCTTAGGCCCTCCGCTTTGTAGATGCATAGTTAACCGTCTCGAATAAAAAATATAGTTAGAAGACGAGAAAGTTGCCAAAGGAAATTAATTAAGGAAAAATACACAATGGTCTTCAACAAAATTTGCATTCAAGAAAGACTGCTACCCAACTACACTAATATATATATATATATATATATATATATATATATATATATATATATATATATATATATATATATATATATATATATATATATATATATATATATATGTATATATATATATATATATATATATATATATATATATATATATATATATATATATATATATATATATATATATATATATATATTAGGGAGATGCAAAATTGGGGTAAACAAAAAAACATTTTTAGAAACCCTACGATACCATCTCAAATGAATTTGTGTTATAAAAAAAATGACCCTTGCTAAATTTCAGGTCAAAATTCAAATATCTTAAGGTCGCGCCTACCCTAGGAAACTTGTTGATTTTTTTTTAAGTGGAAGTATCCCATGAGGCCTATTATACCACTTTTCTTTCATTTACTACTTCCTGATTCAGATTAAACTTGATATAGTTTTCTGTATCAGATTTACATCTTAAACTTTATAAGAGATGTTAGTGCTTTTTTTGTTTTATGTGCGACCTCCTCTCTGTAATTTGATACAACTTGCAGCAAATATTGTTTCTGTTGTTCTTCATTAGTGAGATTTTTTTTGTAATCTTCTATCAGTTTTACTCCTCTTTCAGCAATGTCATTAACAACTGTCTTGCGGTCAACAACATTTTTTGCTACCAATAAACTCTCTTCTTGAGGCCAATCTTCTACCGGTTTGTCCGAAAAAGAAGATTATAAACTCATAATTTTGAAGAAGAACATTGTATTACTAGTAACAAAATCTTGAATTTTCTTCTATTCCACATTATCAATATCTACTTGTGTTTTCTTTGGTGGATCTGGGTCTGATGGTGTTGTAAGAGCTTCTTTCATTTTTTTTTGTCGCATGACTGATTTCATTGTTAAAGTAAGCCATAGCAACTAACTCTTCTGTCAAATACACCAAATGATGTTTCAATTTTTGCAAAACTCTGCTAGCTAGTTCTTCATTTATACTTGTTAATTTTTAAGGCTCTTAGGTAGACACAAATCATTAGGTGGAACACTTGCAGCACTGGGAGCAGAGAACCGATGTTTGATATAAATTAAAGCAGAAAACCAACAAATTTCTCTCAGACCTTTCTCTTGTTTTGCTGTTATTTTGAATTGCTTTTTGAACATAAAGATTTTTCTCGAATATATCAGCTTCGCCATCCAACGTGCTCTGTAGTAAGCTCCTGGTTTCTTGAAATTTATTCCAGTGGATGGCGTGCCGCCTAGCAAGATTATTGTCATTTCTATAAGCTCTTTATAATCATTACAAGATTGCTCACTTAGTTGTTTGGATGCAAAAGCAATCATTTCTTCTTTTCTTGCTGATGAATGTTTTCTAATAAATCAAATAATTTCAACTCCAGTGTGTGCCAGTTTGATTTAAATCGTTTGAATTCCTCAATGTTAGGACCTGAAGATGGTTGTAATGTAGGGGCCACTGCTGCTTCTAAGAGGATTTCAAAATTATGGTGTCCTCAAGGAAGCCAAGGCAAATCTTTTTCCAAATCTTGTTCGATTAGGGCACAAGCTCCATGTTTACGCCCTGTGTTCGATGTTGTTGCATCAAAGCATATTCCTTTTGCCTTCTCTGTTAAATTTCAATCAAAATTTCTGTATATACAGCAGTTGCAGTGTTTTTGTCCGTTCCATGATCTATTTTTGTTACTCCAAGCAGTTGTGTTGCTTCACTACCAGATATTAGAACTGGAAGACGATTAAATACTTCATCCCCAGTAATGTCTTCTAAAAGTTTGCCATCTCAATTTACAATCAATGGTTTGTCAGTCTCAAAGCTTCTAGTGATATTTGCACTTATATTTTTTCTTCCGTGCTGTCTTGCTCTACGAAGTGTGGAGTAGCTTACGCTGTAATCTTCAGGATTTTCCCCCACATTTGATATAGCTGGAATAAAATATTTTTCTTCTTTATTGGTGGGCCTTTTTTAAATGTTGAAGGTTGGTTGGTTAAGATCAATCTTTTCTGCACTTGATATTGCGTCACTGCTGGAAGCACTAATGTTGTCGCTGCTGTCTTCTAGAACTACAGTTTCATCTATAGAATTTGATTGACGAATAGGGAACTTTTCTAAAGATGTTTGCTTCTTTGCTGCTAATACTCGGCACTTTTCATCTTCCTTATTTACTCCCATGATCTTACCTTTACAACCTTCTCTCTGTAATTGTAGAAATTCTCTATCTTCTTCAATAGCTATTAGTTCATCAGCCTTGCAATGCGCAATGTCAAATAATTATAATTGACACAAACTTTCCTTCCATTTATTATTGTCTTTTGCTATTTAAAACTTTGATTTCTTTCCTTTGCTCTTTTCAACATTTGCCACTCATCATGCAATTTGCTTAGTTTCTTTACAGCATTACATTTCTGCCTTGCTGGTATTGCTGCTTTCTGCTAAACGTTCATCACGTCATTAACAGTTAAAGTTTCTCTAACGGTTTCGCTTTTAGAATTTCTTTAATTCATGAATAAGGAAAGTACTTCTTTATTTGGTGGCAACACACTTTGATTTAATATATCTATTTGTTGGCCAATTCACTATACATCAGTTGTGCTCTGTGTTATCCTTATAACAAGAAGACAAAGTAATTGAGAGAAACACACAGTAATACCTCACCCTGACAATGCCGGACACACACTGAGCTCAGTTCCCTCACCCTCAGTGGCAGTGTCCCACAGCTCAGTTCAAAATTATTTCTATGGTTAGGACTCACTAGTAGTATAAAACAGGTCTATATTCTACATGCAACTAACCGTATATCTTCACTGTATTTTAGTTTAAATTAAAACTAACACTTTTTATATATCTTAACCTGTAAATATAAAGAAAATTAAAAACTTAGGTTTCGCACTCAATTTTCATTTTCTTAAATATTTTAAAAAAAATGGGCGCCACCTATGAATATTATTTATTTTGTCAAAAATTTTGCAAGGAGTGTTTTTATAACATACATAATCCTATTAGAGGGTATCCCCCCAAATCCAGGATAGTCCACTATTTTGCATCACCGTAATATATATATAAAGGGTCTTTCAATAAGGTTGCTCAATTTTTAAATGTAAATAAAACAAGTTGTTTGTGATATATGCACTCAATTTATTTTAAATTTGAAAGTACATCTTATGGCATTAAATGTGGAATATGACGTCGTTCAAATGTCCGCCGCGGCTTCGCTTGGTGGAACGTATTCGGGAGGCCCAGTTTTCGATGACTTTGTCGCATAAATCTGGCTGAATTTGCTGGACGGTGTTCGTTATGTTGACTTTGAGGACATCAACTGTTTGCGGATTATTCCCATAAACCTGCGATTTAAGGTAGTCCTAAAGAAAGTAGTCTAATGGCGTTAAATCACATGATCTTGGTGGCCAGTTGACGTCGCCGCCGCGCGAGATGACCCTGCCCTGAAATCGGTGGTGTAAAATGTCTATCGTGGCGTGCGCAGTGTGGCACGCAGCGCCATCCTGTTGGAACCACATGTCGTCAGTATCCATATAAGGCATATAATCCAGTTGAGGCCACAATAAGTTGCTTATCATCGATCTGTAGGTCTCGCCGTTGACGGTTATGGCAATCCCATCTTCGTTCTCCAAAAAATACGGACCGATGATTCTGTTAAACTAAAATCTGCACCAAACAGTGATTTTGTTGGGATGCAATTGGTGTTAATGCATCTCATGTGGATTGTTTTCGTCCCAAATCCAACAACTTTGCTTGTTCACAAATCCATCCATCCAAAAATGGGCCTCGTCGCTGAAGATGATTTTTTGGGGGAAATTTGGGGCAACTTCCAACTGCTCTAGAGCCCAATCAGCGAACACACGGCGTTGTCTATGGTCGTTCACATTAAGTTACTGGGTAAGTTGGATTTTGTACAGGTGCAGACCCAAGTCCCTACGCATAATTCGCCAAACTGAAGTCACAGAAAGG
This sequence comes from Ceratothoa steindachneri, assembly GCA_963969495.1. Lineage (NCBI taxonomy): Eukaryota > Metazoa > Arthropoda > Malacostraca > Isopoda > Cymothoidae > Ceratothoa > Ceratothoa steindachneri. Next base: position 173,716,009 of record OZ018321.1, read on the forward strand.
CCAAGTTCTTTGAACGACGAGAAATTGACTGCCTCGGATTTTCCCGTACACTCTCATTTACGGCAGCAATGTTTTCAGCAAACCTTGCGTTTCGGCGATGTACTGGTGTTGGCTGATTGTTGATCGACCCTTTTGCCTCCAATTTGGCCACCAAGCTTCGAACAGAGGACTCGACAGGACGATAGAAATCACGTAATGCGCGGAAGTTTGTCGAACAGAGCATTGATTTTGATAATAACATTTGATGATTTGCACACGCTGTTCAACGCTATAACCTTTCATCGTGACTTGCCAACTACTACTGAACAGTTCAAAGTGAGGTTGCCAGATGTCGCCTTAACAACATAGCCACTATCGCCCGACAAAGCTCGAGCATCCTTGTTGAAAGACCCTCTCTCTCTCTCTCTCTCTCTCTCTCTCTCTCTCTCTCTCTCTCTCTCTATATATATATATATATATATATATATATATATATATATATATATATATATATATATAATGAAAAACTCACAAAGTATCACGTGTGGGTAGTAAATGAATGCAATGTCCCGCAGGAAAAAATAAAAAGGTGTTTCCAAGTACTTTCGAACTTTATTAAGTTCCTTATCAAGGATAACTACAAGAAATAATATTATATTAGAGGTATCTTTACCTTTCCCCTTCCGTCATCTTCATTGGTGATTTCTTGTTTTTGAGGTGGTCTTTTATACTTTTCTTTCGTATATATATATATATACCTCTAATATAATATTATTTCTTGTAGTTATCCTTGATAAGGAACTTAATAAAGTTCGAAAGTACTTGGAAACACCTTTTCATTTTTTCCTGCGAGACATTGCATTCATATATATATATATATATATATTAAGAAAAATATTGCAGTGTCGCAATTAATTATGCGGTTAAAAGGCTATATTTTGGCAAACCAGTCTTCCTCAAAGCCTTCGGAAGGAGCGTGAGAAGAGCTCCTTCCGAAGGCTTTGAGGAAGACTGGTTTGCCAAAATATAGCCTTTTAACCGCATAATATATATATATATATATATATATATATATATATATATATATATATATATATATATATATATATATATATATATAAAGAAGAAGGAGCAAATGCAAGTTCTGCGGGTGATAACAACCACCACAGGGCTTTCGCCATATTCATTTTCTGCCTTTCAAAACAATTTTGAAGACAGAAAATAAAGGTGCAGAAACCTTGCATTGCAGACTATATTACCATATAGTACAGGAAAGAGAAATTTGACGGAATGAGCAATGAGACAAGAAACAGGAGTTTTTTAGAGGTAAGAGAAAGGGACATTAGAAGAAGACTAGAATCATAGAGAGCAGAGGGCGGCACAATGAAGGCAATCCTTTACCGAGAAGACAGAGATAACGCCAGGGGAAAAAAGTTTGAAATTCCTGGCCGGCCAGGAATTTCAAACTTTTTTCCCCTGGCGTTATCTCTGTCTTCTCGGTAAAGGATTGCCTTCATTGTGCCGCCCTCTGCTCTCTATGATTCTAGTCTTCTTCTAATGTCCCTTTCTCTTACCTCTAAAAAACTCCTGTTTCTTGTCTCATTGCTCATTCCGTCAAATTTCTCTTTCCTGTACTATATATATATATATATATATATATATATATATATATATATATATATATATATATATATATATATATATATATATATATATATATATATAATTCTTTCGTAGGTTCTCTCTACGAAAGAATTCTCACCTGTTAGGCTTCACTCTATTAAGTGTAAAACCGAAATCTTGAAAACCACCCCTGATCCCATATCACTAAGGATTCTTGAATCCATGTATATTAAATACCTTTCCCCTTCCTTAAATTCCGATTCCTCTTCTCACTCACTACTTCTACTCTAAACAAATATATTACCAACCTCCTAACATTCTCTTTCTTCTTACGCTCCTCGCCCTTTCTCTCCAGTTATCCTCTAACGGCTGATTGTTTAAGGTTGGTTTATCCTGATGTGTTTTCTGTGTTTCCCCAATCGTTAATTTTTAACTCTTAACATAATAATCCAGAAATTATCAATTGCCTGTAAATTTATCGCTATCCCCCTCCTTAATTAACATTAAATACGTTCCATAAATTCGTCATTTTGATTATCTGTTTGGCTCTTAACTTAAATTATTTTCCACAAATTGTATTTCCAGTTCCCGAAGATGGATGAAAAGTTCACCCGAAACGTTGTAATAAGAAAATGAAATGAATTTCCCTTTATGCGTCCTTTCGTTCATCCTTCAAATTATATATATATATATATATATATATATATATATATATATATATATATATATATATATATATATATATATATATATATATATATATATATATATATATGATAAATAACACCCACAAGGAAAATGAAAAAAACGATTCCGAGTGCTTTCGTCTTTATTCTAAAAGACCTTTTCATGAAAGAGGTCTTTTAGAATAAAGACGAAAGCGCTCGGAATCGTTTTTTCATTTTCCTTGTGGGTGTTATTTATCATAATTTTGACTCACGTGCAAGTTGTGAGTTTCTTTTCATATATATATATATATATATATATATATATATATATATATATATATATATATATATATATATATAACGGGTGTTCCAATAACTTGGACCGATTTTAAATGTGACTTAAGTTTAAGGGTCTAATGAATATTTTATTTTTCTTTCAGATTTAATAACATCACTCTTTGGCGATTTCAACCATTGAAAGATTAACAATCGAACAACGTGTTAAAGTTAGCGAAGCCTATTACGAAAATGGACGTTCAAACAGAAACGCATTTCGGGCACTTCGCGATTTTTTTGTTTTTTGGTCAACATAATCGACCAACCGAGAGTGCAATTGCGAAATTTGTTCGTAAATTCAAACAAGCAGGGTCGGTGGCACATATGAAAACGCCATTGCGTGCTCGTTTACAGCGTTCAGCTGAAAACATTGCTGCAGTGCGCGAGAATGTGGCCGAAGATCCAGACACCTCTATTCGTCATCGCGCGCAGGAATTGAACTTCTCCACAATAACGTTACATCGAATTTTGACAAAAGATTTGTCTCTACACGCTTACAAATTTCAATTGACACAAGAACTGAAGACCTCTGACCATTTGAAGCGCCGTACATTCGTCAATTGGGGCACGAGCAAAGACAAGCTGATGATGATTTTTCGCAAAAAATCATCTTTAGTGATGAAGCCCATTTTCATCTTGATGGATTCATTAATAAGCAGAATTGTCGCATTTCGGCTGATGAAAATCCCAGGAAGATTGTTGAAATGCCACTGCATCCACAAAAGGTCACTGTTTAGTGTGCATTTTTTGCTAGTGGAATCATTGGGCCGTATTTCTTCGAAAATGATGCCAGGAATTTTGTTACGATGACAAGCGAGCGATACCGTGCCATGATAACCAACTTTTAATGGCCTGAATTGAATTCTATGGATGTCGAAGATTTGTGGTTTGAACAGGACGGCGCCACATGCCACACATCCAATGCAACAATAGCTTTATTGAATGAAAAGTTCCCAGGTCGCATCATCTCTCGAAACAGCGAGGTCAATTGGCCACCACGATCGTGTGACTTGAGGCCTTTAGATTTTTTCCTTTGGGGTCATCTCAAAAGTAAGGTCGATGCTAACAAGCCAACAACAAGTCAACAGCTGAGGGATGAGATAATAAGGCATATTGGTGAGATCGAGGAGTAACTATGCAGAGACGTCATCAAAAAATTTGACCATCGAGTGGAGGTGTGCCGCCGAAGCCTTGGCGGACATTTAGGAGATATTATTTATCACACATAATTGCCATGACTCAAATAACATGATCCAATAGTTAAATCAATAAATTTCACCAATCATACTGTTTTATTTACTGCTAACTTCAATCCGTCTTAATGGAACACCCTTTATATATATATATATATATATATATATACATATATGTGTGTGCGTGTGCGTGTGTGTATGTATGCGAGAATTGTGGAAGTGCACTATGTTCGTTATAGTGAGTTTTGTTGAAAGCGACGGCTAATTTTGTATTAATCAGTTTATTTCCGAACCTCTCGATTTGTAAGTATATTCGCCTTTTCTTCTTGATTAATCCCATGAATAATCTGACCAAAGTTAAGTGGAAACTAATGTTTTTTATCTTGAGAAAGGTAGCAGAAAATTGATGCTCTTCACTCAATATTTTTATATCACTGATGCGTTTCGATACAGTCGTGTCATATTCGGAAATAAAGTAAAGATTATAATCGCGATAGTGAAAGAAGTGACTATCTGTGAGAGAGAGATAGGATAGGTAGAAATCGTTGTATAAGTGAGGGATGAGTAGTGTTAATGATATGGATGAGGAGAGTAGGTGATTATGATAATTTATTAGCATGAGGGTGATGGTGATTTGTGGTAGATTGCCTACCTAAGGCTTTCGTTTTGTATTTTGATTTACTTATAGTTATATTATGTTATTATTCGAGCATAGGAGTCTTTGTTCTCTTGGGTTTTTGTTTATTGATTTATTTTAATTTTAAGATGTTTGTCTTTTGTTTTAGTATTCGAGCCTTTATTCTCAGTTTTTGATCTTTCAAGCTTTGAAGTTTCTTTTTTTCTTTGTGTTTTTTTTAGAAAGTTTTGGGAGCACTCTCGTGCTTTTAAGTTATTGTTCCTCGTTTGTATGCTTCTTTTCCACCATTTTATTTTTTGCTTGAAGTTTATTGTTCTGCTTACTCTATCCGTCAGTTTGATTTTGTTCAGAACTTTGTTTGGGAAGTTCTCTTCTATTTTGTGCCACATTTTTGGGGCGCGTTCGTGGATGAATTGGTTAATCGGTTTTAGTTTTGACCTTTGGTGTAGAACTCTTGATAGAGTTTTATCTCTTCTTACTGTAATGGTTATGAAAAGAGTCTCTTGGTTTTGGACCCTCTGCATTTGCAGGATCTTTGTCTTTAATAACATATGAGCGGAATGATCAGGTATGTCATTATCAGGCGTACTAGTGATAGGTAGAGCTTTCTTTTGTTTTTTCTCTTTGAGGTTACTGAACCTATATGGAGAAGAAAGGACGGTCTTTGACTGGTTAACCTTCACGTTAACGTGCAAACTGTATCCAGTTTTCGACATCTTCAGGCCGAGGACTTTGCCCTCGGTTCTGTATAGATACTCGATGTTGTTCGTGGTGACCTAATGAGTCTTTTTTTTCTATGCAGGGAAATTGTCAGGAATTTTCTCTTGTTTGTCTTTCTTTTGTTTGCTCTCTAGAAATCGTTGATATTTGTGATTTCACGAGCAGTTCGTTGCGCGATGTCTCTCGGATTCTTGCGCGAATACGGCGACTTTTGCCTCACTAGTCAGTCGCCAGATAAATGCTTTTAAAAAAACACACGGTATAGAGCTTAGGGCTGAGACAACCCCCTGTTGGCTCCCTGCATTTAATTTAAAGGCATTGCGGGTGTAGTTATTGATAGAAATTTTTGCTTTCCTTTCATTAACATAACTGTAGAGGATTCGTGTGAGATTTGATTCTGGTCTGAGGTCAGCTAGTTTTAGCTTTAGTCCTGGGACCCATACCTATCGAATGCCTTGGCAACATCTCGGAGTGTTAAATCCACTCTGTTTTCCCTTGGCAGTTCGGCTACAAGCTTTACGGTGATAAGTGCCAGTGCTGTCTCGCTGCTGTGATGTTTCCTGAGTCTATATTGTTGATTATTCTGCATGTCATTATCTTCCAAGAAATTTCTAAGCCTTTCATTAAGAAGTTTTTCGAGTAGCTTTCCAATAAAGTCCTTTGGGTTTACCGGGTTTTAGAAGAAATATCATTCTCGTTCTCTTCAACGCGGCTGGAAAATGCCCCGTATTTAGGCATGCGTTGAAGATTTTGAGTTATGATGATTGTATATTGTCGGGTACGTTTGTTATGTGATGTTTAGTGATTCCACTAATACCTGGGCTTCTTTGTTTAAATAATGACAGAGCTGTTTAGAGTTCTTGTAGAATAAAGGGCTTCCTTCGTTCATTTGCTTACCGGTTTCATCTACCCGTGAGTAAGGCGAGAGTTCGGGCTCCTTTACTGCTAGTTGTTCTATGACTCCTTGTTCTAAAGCCATAAAGCCACCGGGTAGTTCTGGTTTTTCTCCAGGATGATGGAGACCAGTGCTCCTTGAAGCGATCCTCGATCTCTTTGTCGGTGTCTAACATGGCATCTCCTTCTTTTAAATGCATTTCCTCTTTTGGTTGAAACTTTTTAATTTTCTAAACTGGTTCCAAAGTAAAGATATTTCACAAAGTATAGGTTTATATATTAGAGTAATTGGCTACGGACGTACTAACAAAAAAGGTGGGAGCTGGGTTTGGTGAAGATGGTCAACTCTTTTTCCCACGGTGATTTGTGCCTTGGGAAGAATTGAGTGAACGTCCCTCGTTGGTCAGTTCTGTCCTCTTTCACTCGGAAGTATTCCAAAAGAATTAACCTACATATTTAAAATTGGTTGTGGTTCGTGTATATGTATAGCTTCGCGAAAGCGCAATTAGAAGCGGTTTGGGACATAATATATTTGTTTTTCCTTCATCATTTTTGTGTTGAGACAAACTCCATCTGATATACGAGTATACATAAAATTTAGGAGACTGTGAGTTTCTACCCAACTCATATATCGGAATGACGGAAATAAAACTATCAAAAAGAAGAACACACTACTTTAATTATGCTGAGCCCAAAACACACGCAAGAGAAAATCACGGAGTTTGTCTCAGAAAAATGATGGAGGAAAACAAAATATTTAGATTCTGCCACAAATCGCCGCCAATCACCCTTTCTCGAAGCTATACATATGCATCCAAAGTTAAACATACAGGTTAATTCTCATGGAATACTTAAGAGTGCAAGAGGGGAGGAATAAACCAGCGAGAGGCGTTTAATATATTCTTCTCAAGGCACAAATCACCTTGAAAAATATAGCTCATCACCTTCACCAAATCCAGCCGCCACTTTTCTCTTTGTTAGTACGTCTGTATGCTTTACTTTGGCTCCGGAGATGATACGAGTTGTATCGGAACGCGCCATTAAAATTGAAATATTGGGTGAAGCGCTTTAATTTTTGCTACCTTTCTCAAGATAAAAACCATTAGCTTCCAATAAATCTGGTCAGCTTATTCATGGGATTAATCAGGAAAGAAATGCGAATAAACGACAAATCAAGAGGCTCGAAAATAAACTTAATTCAACGTAACTTTCAACCAAACTTGTGGTTTTATTATTTTATATTGGACCTAATCTAATCTAAGATATCATTAAAATGTATTGGTTTTGTTTTATTATCATGATGATTTTAAAAACACAATATAATTATTTACTGATTGCATATGAAAACATGTGTTCAAATCTAACAGCGTGAGCGAGAGTCTGCTGTATATGGCATCATAAATTGTTTAAAGATTATTATTATTACCATTCACGAAAAAAACAAGAAGTAAGAAATAATTGTCTGAAGAAAATTTTTACGTCATTGCTCTGTCAATAATAAACTAGGAAGAATTGAAGAACTGGTCATTATTATGCCGACATTGCTTGGTACAGTCTTCTTCTCAGACGAACTAAATTCAAACCAGAAGCATCCTGCTATTCTACGAAGATTAAATGGGAGTCAGATCAATTTGCCATGGGTGTCATCTCAACTGTTGGCTCTATATCTCAGTGGAAACACATCACTTCGAATTTACCTAGAAAAAAACAGCTAATTAAATGCAATATAGTATCAACTGTACAGGATACTGTAATTTAGGTACGTTTTCCTACAATTCACATATATATATATATATATATATATATATATATATATATATATATATATATATATATATATATATATATTGAGTGTTAAAGTTTATCTCATTTCTATAGTGATATTTCGACAATTCCATTATACTAAGCTCATTGTTGAGTGAGGATGTTGCTACCTTGAGGAAAGGTATCGTATATGGCATAAATATATTTGAGTTTGATTTGTAGTGATGCAGGGACCATATCATAGGATCGAATAAGACACTCAAGGACATTAAAAAATGAGCACCTTGAAGCCTTATGAAATCTTATAATGGGGTTCGCGTCGAACTAAAATAAGGGAATCAGAATGGATAAGAGCTCTACAATGAGCACTGGTTCCTCTTTTGGGGCGAAAAGTCCGAAAGGACAGTGGTCAAATGACCGTTTTCTTTTGTTTCTTAAGCTAGTAGGGAAAGCCATGCAATACTACAGTTAATTATACAAAGTTAAAAAAATAATAACAAGCGCCTAAAGATGCTACAAGTCCTTTTTAATAAAGGAGAACTCATGCAAGGTGCTTAGGAGCGAAAGCTCTCAAACTAAGTCCATCGTTTTCCTGAATTTACCGCTCTGCCCAAAAAGTAATTAGTAAATTTTATAAGGATAAATACCGTCAACATTATAATCTATATATCTCCTAACGTTAAAGAATAAACGTTAAAGAATTTCTGACATTCTCGCAAGCAATTTCTTATTTATATGACTAACTAATTGTTTTCTTTCCGTTAATTCGAAGAATCTTATAACCCTTTTGAAAGGAAACAAAAGACAGAAATATGATAATTTTGGTTGTATAATTACAAAAATCGGTGTAAAAGTCTGGAGGTACCAATTATAATCCCATGGCTTCTATATATTTAATTTAAATCAAAATTAATCCATGACTCTAAAAGAAATTTATGTTTGGAGGACGGAAAAAAGAGATATGGTGACATTTGTCAATTATGGAAAAGAGGTTTTTCCAGACTCCATCAATTCCGGTAATTAAATATCGAAAATTAATCCTTAAATGACTTTAATCTTATAAAAAAGAATATAATGGCTTTGTTTTATTTTGGTAAGATTTAATATATCTTTAATTAAAAGTAATCCATATACAATAAACTGAACTACAAAAACTTCTATTTGAATGTATTAAACGCTCTAAATATGAATTCATTCTATCGAAGAAATATTTAGGGAAATATCTTATTAATTATTTGTGTATTATTAAATAGCAATTATAGGATTCTATAAATACTGTAGAGATTTGCAAAATGAGTTAATGCAACAAGAATGTGCAAATTTCATCTTATTTTGAACTCATATTTAATGCCAAAAAATTAATTCCATTTTTAATCAGTTAAATATGCGAACGGCTTACATCCAATTCATTACCGAAGATTTATGTACCCTCAAAGAAATTATTGATCACCTTTACCTAGCATGAAATCAAGTAAGAAGATAACTATCCTTTTGGAGTCAGTGCCTCACGTAAAAGGCATTCCCCGAAGAAGCGAACCGATAACTACCAAGCCGAACCCAAAAACCTATCGGGCTACGCAAGAGTAGCACAAAAACGCGGTGAAAACTCACCTTAGGGTAACCTAACCAACTCACAACACAACAGCGAAAAATACCCCCATAAATCGCCAAATTTTCTAGACCCTAATTTACCTCCCACCTTCTAAAAAATAATTATATTAAAACATGATTTTTAGTCGCGTGCGGATCTAGTCGCGAGCAACTCTACATCACACTATGTCGGTCGGTCCCCGTTTTTTTTTTGTAATAACATTGTAATTATCCGGCTGATTCTAACGAAATTTGTAACCCTTATGTTGTTTTACATTCTATTTCGAATGATATAATTGCCAAAGTCCTCACAAGGTTAGCCCGGGAGATATTTTGTTTTGGCAATATCATCATTACTATTCGGTCGATTCTAACGAAATCTGAAATCCTAATGTTGTTTTAAATTCTCTTTTAAATGATATAATTGCCAAAGTCCTCACAAGATTACCCCAGGACTTATTTTGTTTTGGTAATAACATCATGACTATTTGGCCGATTCTAACGAAATTTGAAACCCTTATGTCGTTTTACATTCTCTTCCTAATGATATAATTGACAAAGTCTTCCCAAGGTTCGCCCTGGAATTATTGTGCTTTGGAAATAACATCATAACTATTCGGTCGATTCTAACGAAATTTTAAACACTTATGTTGTTTTAAATTCTCTTTTAAATGATATAATTACCTAAGTCCTCCCGCGGTTAGCCAGGGAATTATTTTGTATTGGTAATAACATCATAACCATTCGGCCGATTCTAACTTATATTTGAAACCTATATGTTGTTTTATACTTTCTTGTTCCAATGATATAATGGCCAAAGTCGCCCTGAGGTTAGGCCGGGAATTATTTGGCAATAACATTGTAACTATTCGGCCGCTTCTAACGAAATTTAACACACTTATGTTGTTTTACATTCTCTTTCGAATGACATAATTGACAAGGTCCTCACGAGAATAGTCCGCGAATTATTCTGTTTTGGCAATATCATCATATCTCTTAGGCCGATTTTAATGAAACTTGAAACCCTTATGTTTTATTACATCCCCTTTCAAATGATATAATTTCCAAAGTCCTTCCATGGTTAGCCCGAGAATTATTTTGTTTTGGCCATAACATTATAACTATTTGGGCGATTCTAACGAAATTTGAAACCCCTATATTATTTTACATTCTCTTTCGAATAATATAATTAGCAAACTCCTCCCACGGTTAGCCAGGGAATTATTTTGTTTTGGTAATAACATCATAAATATTCGGCCGATTCTAACAAAATTTGGAACCCTTATGTTGTTTTAGTTCCCTTTCGAATGATATAATAGCCATAGTCCTACTAAGGTTAGCTAGGAATTATTTGGTAATAACATCATAACTATTCAGCCGATTCTAACGAAATTTGAAATCCTTATGTTGTTTTACATTCCATTTTGAATGACCTTATTTACAAGGTCCTCACAAGATTATTATTTTGTTTTGGCAATAAAATCATAACTCTTAGGCTGATTCTAATGGAATTTAACACCCTTATGTTGTATTACATCTTCTTTTGACTGATTAAATTTCCAAAGTCCTTCCACGGTTAGCACTTGAATTATTCTGTTTTGGCAATAACTATAACTATTTGGCCGATTTTAACGAAATTTGAAACCTTATGTTGTTTTACATTCTCTTCAGAATGATATAATTGACAAAGTCCTCCCAAGGTTATCCCGAGAATCATTTTATTTTGGCATTAACCATAACTATTAGGCCGATTCTAACAACGTTTGAAACCCTTATATTGTTTTAAATTCTCTTTTGAATGACAAAATTGTCAAGTTCCTCCCAATTTTAGTCGAGGAATTATTGAAAATTTTGAATGTCGTAAGGTTATAAATCGGAAAAAGTGAGAGCACGCGACTTTTCGGTCAGCAGACCTTGTTTAAATTTCAGAGTTATTGACGATGTTCAGTGTTTGGCCACTATGCTCAATGAAGAAGCTTACCTGGGCATAAATGTCCAGTGGTTAGACCCCACCACAAGACAGAGGCTTCATGGAGTTATGGCATACATTAGTATGATGAGCAGTCATACCTATGAGTGCTTGAACAGTGTAAATAATTATCAACACCAGTATTAAGTCCACATTCAAAACGAGGTCATCCGTTTAGATTTTAGATAGTTAGTATTCTAATTCTATTAATATCAGATTATTTTTTAACTCAGTGGATCTCAACCTTCTTTGTGCCAACGGCCCACCTAGAAGCATTTGAAATTATAGCGGCACACCTGGCTAAATCTATATGAAAAATATTTGAATGTTGCAAAATAAAAACATAGCAAATCATAGACGGTAAATGACCGTAGACTGCTATTGTGCCATCCACATATATCAACCTACTTTATTGCAGTGTTTCGAAATTCATCAGCCAAATGGTCAGCTTCTTTAGTGAGAAATTTGTGCCTGGCTTTTCCTCATAATTTCCTCAATGTTTGGTCGAATATGAGACAGACAGATCCTAATTTTTTCTTCAGTTGTACGTAATATCTCACGCTTTTTATTTTTAGTGTTTTTTAATGTTGAGAAGCCTAATTCGCATAGGTATATACGAAGTTTAAAATTGTAATAAAATTGCTAAAGCTCTTTTAGATAATGAGGGATACTCCTCTTGAATTGAAATCCAAAATGTAGTAATCGTCAGAGTCGAATGTTTTAATTTTATCCCTCGATCACAAGAAAGGGCGGCGAATTATTATTCTTGATGAAACTCAAGTTCAATATTTGGAAAAAAGATTTATGAGTGATTTTTGAGAAGGGAGGTGGGAGAGATGGAGGACATATGGGGTAGAGAGAACGATAAGTGGTGGGAGAGGTATGGGAAGAGAAATGGGGAGAATGAGAGCGAAATATATGGAAAGGGGAAGAGTGTGAAAGCATGGGGAGAGCGGAAGAGAGAGAGAGAGGGAAAGAGAGAGAGAGAGAGAGAGAGAGAGAGAGAGAGAGAGAGAGAGAGAGAGAGAGAGAGAGGAAGAGCGAGTTGTAGAAAGAATGGGGAGAGAGAGGAGAGAGAATGGGGAGATTTAGAGAGGAGAGATAAATGTGGAGAGGAAAGGGTTGACAGAAGTGGAGATAAAGGGGGAGGAGAGTGGCAGGGAGAGGCGTAGAGAGAAGGGGGGATAAAATGTGAGAAAAATGGTGAAATACTCGTAGAAGGGGAGGAAGAGCGAGAAAGAGGTGGATGTGAGCGAGAAAGGACAGATAACGAAAGATGTTAGGAGAGGGTGGTAGAGGGAATAGAGAGAAGGGGAGAGAGGTAGGTGAGTCGTGGGGATAGAGGGGGATAGAGAAGGGGATAAAGAGTGGAGCTAGGTGCGAGAGGAGAAGGGGACATCGGAGGAGAAAAAGAGAAACGGAGAATAAGGAGGGAGAGATAGGAGTGGAAGAGATAGGGGGGATATATGGGATATAGAGGAAGTGGATGGTTGCCTTGTCCTATATGTAACGCTCCTGAAGAGGGTTGGGGAACTACAGGAGACTTCTCTAGAGTATTAAGGAGCCTTATTATTACCCTTACCTAACCATATATATATATATATATATATATATATATATATATATATATATATATATATTAGTGTGAATGGGTAGCAGACCTTCTTGTATTCAGATAATGTTAAAGACCATAGTATATTTCGTCTTTATTAATTTTCTGTGGAAACTTCATTTTTCTTATTATCTTTTTTAGTTCATCTTGTAGATGGTAAACAACCTTTGGTACGTTCATCTCTTCTTTTAAATGAAATGTGTTTGGTAAAACCAAACTTGGCTTTAATTGCTGAGCTTTCAATCTACAAACAGAGAACTCTGAAAGAACCATTAAGACCAAAAGGCTTAATAAACTGTATAAGGGACGTTTAACATTGTTGTAAGCAACCATATCATTCATCAATCTCTCCCTGTATACGCTCTCCACCAGCGAAAAAGAAAGTTTTAAATCTAGGTTTGAACTGCCACCTACAAACCAAATTTGATTCAAATTTTAAAAAAGGTTGAACTAGAAACCTTGTTCCAATCCCTGTTTAAAGTACAAGAACAATCAATCATTGAAATTGAGAAATAATGGGCCTCGGTGGGTTGTTCAGCTTGTGTATTTTTAGGTTTCCATACAGATATCCTAGTGTATAATCGCTGACAATCTTTTGGAAGTGAAGGCCTCCAATGAGTGCATTAGCTTTATTTTCTTTTTTAAGTCTTCTGTTGGATCTTTTTTTATTCGCTTAAATTTAGTAGTGTCGCTTAAGATGGTATTCACTTTACTGCTATATTCATCTTTGTTTAGAAGAAGTATATGGTCGATTCTTCAGCTTTTCCTATGACTATTTCTTTGTTTTTTTTTAGAGAGCTGATGACCTTGCGTGTCTCTGGTGCTATGAGTTTGCTGCCATTAAAGTACCTTCATTTGGTGGGTTCTGCGCGTAGTTGATCTTTTAGTTTGGGGTTAATTTCAATGATTGATTGTTCTTGTACTTTAAACAGGGATTAGGACAAGGTTTCTAGTTTAACATCGAATATAAGCCATACACATACTGCGGAAGCACATCTTAAAAACATAAAACAGAAATTTGCGGAGAACTCCATGTTAAAATTCACTTATGAATTGACCATAGACAATAAACTACCTTTTCTGGAAGTAGAGATACAAAACATCATAGGTAAATTACGCCACAAAGACGGTTAAAGACTTAATTGAATAAACAACGCTAACCTACACATCTTTTACCCGATAAAGGAGGTAAAGAAAAGGGAGAGCGAGTTTCAAAAACGTGAAAATTTTCCTCACTTTCCCCACGGGGATTTTCGAGAAGAAACAGTTATAAGCTGCTCCTAGGTGACTATATATCAACCTACCCTCCCAGCCCCCTCCTTTGACGGAGTAACGAAGCTGAAATGAACTGGCCTACCTGCCATCTTGCCTCGTCCCAACTATGTTATTCTTTGCGATTGCCATAATTGGGGGCACCGAGGAAGCTGGTTTGAGGAGTAGCCCACACCTGAACTCGGCGTCAGTTGCACCCGGACCAGGGGCAGAACTGCAAATCCCGGGAAAGGACGTGGGGGCCCGCCCTACCCCTACACCCCGGGAGACCTGCCAGGGCCATAAAGGGAAGCACCACCCGTTGCTATGTATGACGGATGCAGTTCTGATACCCAAATCCGCGAGGGGTGGTACCCCCGGTCAGCGATGGTTGATCCACCCCATTTGGCGGCGCACGTTCATGGATGCTGAGTTACGAAGAAGAGGGAGTCACCCAAACAAGCACAGAGTACCATCGCTAGAATAAAGGGAGCACGAACTATTTCCTCTAGAATCAAGTTACCACAACAAAAATATTAGAAAGCATGAGAAGATTATAGCCCAGGGGGGCCACTCTCTCGAAGAGATGGCCCAAGATAACACGACCAGAATCCCTCTGCAGGCAATCGACGGACAACCCAAGCCCAGCAGAGAAAAAGTATTCGAGATTGTATATGGCAGTTTAAGCATTACCATGGTAAGACTGCTGGAGGTAGCCTCGGGATATGTTGCTATATTCGAGGAATGACATTGAAGCCATCACCAAAGAAAATGCAGTTGAGGTCCTACGGGGAATTGGTCTCCAGCCCGCCGAACCACCTCAGATCCTGGTCCACAGGAACGTGGTATGCCGGCGACTTGACCCATGGATCGGGCAACTGTCAAAAGAGGAGATCAATGAAGGAATTCCAGCTTTGACAAACCTTGGCCAAGGTAGCCAAAGTGATCGAGTTTAATAAATGGATGGATAAGAGTGACTACACTTACGTGTTTAAGGTAGTCTTTGAAGAAACCACAATAGCCCAAAAGTCATAGAACATGGTCTGCTCATGTTTTATGCCAAAGTAAGTTGAGACCAAATTGAGAAAACATAATTCACTACAGTTCAATTCTGCTTTAGGTGCTACAGAATGGAGCAGCATGCAATAAAGGACTGTAAGGAGCCACAAGAAACATGCACCGAATGCAGCGAAAAGAGCCACAATTGAAGGAAGTGTTAAAACAACTTTGAGAAGTGCCTCAACTGTGGACAGGGACACAGGTTAATTGCCATGGCCTGCCTTATCAAAAAAGAAGTGATAAAAAAGAAACATCAATTAAAGAAACAAAAGGAAACGCGTAGAGCCAATACAGCCTATGCTCAAGCAGCAAAGGTGCCCTCTCAGAAGTTGACACGAAAAAGATTTACGTCAAGCTGCAGAACGAAAACTCGACCAAGATTCTGATGTGCATTCTTCATGCGCACGTCATTAATCTTACGCGCCCTGGAACGTTCACTAACGAGCTAAATCAAATGCTCTCCAAAAACCGTATGGACCAAATGTGTTCACGGACAACCCCCCATCTGGGGATGTGCTGCAAATGCAGATGATCCCAGACCAGCAGACAAATGCACAAGACGACATCCAAAAAGACAACCCAAAATTGAAAATAAAAATAAGAAATAGAAAAAAGAAGCAGTCGAAGTGAAAAATCCTGCCCCTAAACAGAGACAAGTAGATAAAGAAGAGAGGGGAAATGCTGGGTCTGCTACTACTGGTTCTCGGAGTCATCAGACTCAGTAGCTCCTCAAACAAAGAAGGCCAAGGGTAAGAAACGGAAGAACAAAAGGTTGCGTGCGGATGATAGCAATCTCACAATATATGCGTGCGAACAATTTCCATTTCCCGAAGAGATGGAACTCAAAGAAATATTCCGTGGAATTAAATAAAAAGTTTTAAAATGGGAATACGACTTTGAAATCGAAACTGAAACAGTAGAACAAGCTTTGCTCAGCCAAAACGTGGTTTGAAATCACAACACTTGAGAGCAAATTTCTAACTCTGAGTTCAGGAGGAAGAGAAACGGGAGGAAAAAGAACATAACCAAGAAACACTAAAGAGACAACATGGAAAGAGTAAGCAACAGAATGAGGATCCTAACACTCAACGTAAACGGATGTGAGGGTAAAGCAAAGGCATATGGAAACATATTCCGGGTGCTTGAATCCGACATCATTCTTATAACAGAGAACGGCCTTGACACTACATCTGTTCAAATTAAAATACCGGGCTACAGAGTGGTCATGAAGAATCATTCTCTGGAAAGGGTTGATGGTGGTGAAATAGCTATCAAGGGGAACCTCTCATTCACACATCTACCAGAACTGGATCATTCCTTTTTCTCAGTCGAACTCCACACATTGGTAGTAAACTCCATGATAGTGGCAGCATATCAACTCCCTCGTTGAGCCTATATCTCAATAAATAGTTTCTACACACTCTTTGGGCACCGCAGAATGGCAATCTTAGGGGGCGACCTCAATGCCAGATGCCGTGCGGCGGGCTATGTTAGAACCAACGAAAGAAGCCGAAATTTGGAATTGATTATGGGAAGAAAAAACATCCAAAGAATAGGGCCGGATTTTCCGACCTATATCACTTCACAGCAGCCACTAATCCTGACATAATCTTGACAAGTAAAGGCTATCCCTTCAACTATCATAGTGAGCCGGACTCAACAGCCCCAAGTGATCACATAACGATCCTTACCACAATATATCTCGCTCTGATCCAGCTATTAGTATCTCTCCCCCAAAATTACGCCTTAGCCAACTGGAAACGTTACAAGAGACGACTCAGTCAAAACGCCCCAGCTGACCTAAGCGACGCAACCTTGGACGAGATAGACGAAGAACTGGAGAGGATAACTACGTCCATACTAAAAGCGGACCGCGAGTGCATACTCAAGACTGGGTACAAAACACCTCCTCAGCCCAAATGGACAGAGAAGATGAGAAAGATAGCTTGTGATCACAGGCAAGTGTACGAAGAGATAAGACGGGAAGGTCCTAACCGTGAAAGAAGCTCGCTTCTTCGGTGCCTAAGCACCAAGCTAAAAGAGTCTATTGGCCTCCAACAAAAGGAAATATGGAACAGCCTGATAGCCAAAATCGATAGCTAGCTGAACCTAGCTAAATTCTAGCGTCAAGTCAAGAATCTAAAAGTACTAACTAGCATAATTAAGGCTCGAATAAAAGAAAACGGATATTATATAGAGGACCCGGAGGTTTTAGAAGATAATTTAGTAATTATTGCAAAAATGTCTTCAGTATCATCTCAGGAACACAATGAAGAGTTCGACCAGGAATTTGAAGGCCAACTGATCGAAGATCAAGTAGACAAAGGCAGGGAGATGGTGGGCCATGGCTGTCCCATAACACCAGGCTGGACGGGCATCACCAAAAACAACTTGGTAAATGCCCCATAGCAGATCATTCAGGGAGTCACAAATGTTTATAACCCTTTCCTGAATACGGGTTACTTCCCTGATGGTTTTAAGATTGCTAAAATAATCTTCATACCTTAGGGAGGTAACCCCCCTGATCAACTGGTCATTTACAGGCTAATCGTTCTGCTGGAATTCGTTGTGAAAGTCTACGAGAAGCTCTTGGCTGACAGGCTTCAATAACAACTAGCCGAGCAAGGAGCTCACAATCCTCAGTAGCACATGCTCCGTAGAAGATGAGAAATGGAGACCGCCCTCGCCCTCCTAACGAAAAAACTCTCATGCAGCGAAGCTGACCGAAAATACGTAGACGTTGTGCTGCGGGATGTAAAGACAGCCTTTGATAAGGAATGACTAAGAGGGCTACAATTTAAGATCCTAAATCTCTAGCTAAACCCAATCCTGGAAAGGGTCCTTTGTGACTATGTCATAGAGAGGCGAGCCCAGATCGCGATCGAGAGCTATAAAGGACCCGAATTCGAACTCGATGCGGGAGTTCCACACGGCAGCTGTCTGAGTCCGTTGCTGTACCTCGTGTACACAATAGACCTCCCTGCTCTAGTGATGGACGATTCGATGTATCTGCAATAGGCAGATGACATCACCCGAATCGTTCCAAGTCCAATCAGGAACACTAGAGTTCAAGTAGGGGCGACAGCTGCCGAAATTGATAACATCAATCGTTACAAAAAGGTGGAAAATATACAAACCGCCAGAAATTCTTAATAATTCCGATGAACCGTCGGAAATTAGACGACGTCCTCGTTGAGGATGAAATTTATCCGTACTCTAACGAGAGTACTCTTTATAAATCGGGATACAAGGCCCACGTAAACAACAGAGACTCCCTAGCCAAAAGAGGGCTAAAGAAACTGTACCGTTTCCGAAGCTTCAACGTGCGAAATAAAGGGAAACTACACTGCCTTGCTACCCTTCATCCTGGTGTCCTCGGCCGTGATCACGCAGATGGCAAGTTGTACCTCTCACAGGACGATTCAGAGGGTACAGAATCAAGCCACACTGCTTATAACTGGCACGAAAAGGCTCTACCGTATTCGACAATCGGTTCTACGCGATAGAACCGGACTTAAACCGATCAATATGGAGATCCAGAGGCTATAAAGAAAGACATGGGACAAAGTAGAACAAGAAATACTCCTAACAATCAACAACAATCTAGAAATACCGCAATTCAGACAACGCACATTAGAAAGGACATCTCTATTCCCCAGTCTATAAACTTTGCAAGAGAAAATATAAGACCCATCTACACCTAACAATGATACAAAAATCGAAGCAAGGCAGAGTAAAACAATAAACAAAAGGCAATAAACTTTAATAAAAAGAGGCCAAGTGCTCCAGTTATAATTTAACTAAAACAAAAGGAACAAAAAGAACAATAAAATGTATAAAGAAAAAGAGCCAAAGTGCCCAAGCTAAAATCAAATTAAAATAAAAAGAAGAAATGAAGAATAAATAATCAACAAAATTGACTGAAATAATAATAAGAAAAGGAAGATAGTCTAACAGCAATAACAAAAATGTAAAAAAAAGAGGCGAAGTGCCCAACTAAGATTCGAATAAAAAATAAGAAATGAATAATTAAATAAAGTAAACGAAAATAAAAAGAGTAAGATAAATTGACTGCAATAACAACAAACATAGCTAAAATTGAAGTAGAAAGAAAAAGAATAATTAATAAATAACAAAGTTATAATGTACAAATGAAAGAGGCAAAAATGCCCATATGAAACTAGAAAAGAATAGTTAGCAAAAAAACTACTTAAAAGGCTTGAAAGCCACGACGGAGGAACCCACTAAAAGAATAAACGAAATTTTTGACACAATGGAAGAATCTTGCCGTCATAGACGGTCAGCAATATTATTGACGGAGGAAAAACGATTTTTTAAACAAACAATAAGAAGAAAGTATGCTAGTGATGCCCTCAACACCTGGGCAAACTATTTAACAATTTCAAACCTATGAGAACCTACTACACATTTCATCACTTTCTTTAACTTGAACTTTAGCTTAAACTACGTCACAATAGTTTAAAGAAAAGCTACAGACATGGGAAGATGCCTCACCGCGCATAGTGAATGTCTTGAAAGGTAAAAGAAAGTGTAATCGCCCCATACATCCCCCGAGCATACAAATGCTGCTCCACGTGGGAACTGTTTCATCAAGAGAACACACGCATAAAGCAAATCCTCGTGAACAACGGTCTCCCGAACAGCATGATTGAAAAACAACTTCAATCGTTTTTAAGAAGGCAATTCAAAGACACGGATTAAACGGAAAGTAACCAGAAAGCAGTAATTGAAATCAAACTGTATTATTAAAAGCAGATGTCATCGGGCTACAAAATAGATGGAAAAAACATCAATGAGATTGTTAACCGTAACATCAAAGTTAATAAGCAAACGGACAAGATTCAGATGATTATATATTATTAAACGACAAAAGTTAATAACCTCATTATGAAAAACAACATCTGCCAAAACTCTTCGAAATATGTTGGTATGACTACCACCACACTTTCGAATTGATCGACAATGCACCTGCAACATGGAACCCCCCAGAATCATATGGAGACAATGCATAACATCAGCTTAACCAGGGACATATTGGTTAATAACACAACGATTAAAAGAAAAGAGGGAAATAAAGCCAGACTAAACACCTTAGAAGCTATCTTAATTAATGAAGAAAGGCCAGCTATCATCACCCAGACCACGGGCTGGAATCGAACATTAAAGTTGTTTTAAAATTCTTCTCACACCCGCGTGGCCCGTTCCCTTGACATAACGTTCAAGCGAGGAGGCATAAATATCCCCTAAAATCCGTTTTTTTTTTCGATGGGATGATGCGATTGATAGCCTCGATCACGAAGCAACTCTCAAAGACTTTTGTAAAATGATCAGAAGTCTTAAAGGATCGACTGGAAAGAAGAAGATCGAGCTACAAAAAGAAGATGGAAACATCGAAGCGGAAGAAGGAGTAAATGAAGAGATATTTCAAAGTTATTGGGAATAATCTTCAGTATAACTGAAGAGGAAAACGAAGACTATGACATAGAGTTTGAAAGCAACACCATAGACGAGCTTAACGAACAAATACACAAGACCCAACACCCTTACCACGAGGTGGATAGACAGCGCGACGGAGACGCCGAGATTACGGAAGAAGTACTACTCGGCGCGCTCCGCTCATTCCGACAATACAAAGTTAAACTTTAAAAAGGCACCACTCAATGTCATCGAAGGGACGAGAAGGATATATAATGCCTGTCTGGACACAGGATACTTTCTAGATGCTTATAAAACCGCTAAGATGATTTTCTTGCCTAAGCACGGAAAGGACCCAACGTTGAAGGAGAGCTACCGGCCAATTTCACTTCTAGAATTTGGAGGGAAGCTCTTTGAGAAAATCCTCAACCGAAGACTGATGTCTCACCTGGAGGAGAACACCCTCTTCAACCCCAAACAATTCGGGTTTAGGAGGAAGCAAAGTATGGAGATGGTGATTAATGTCACCACGGAAAAGCTAGCCCAAGCAAAACGGGAAAGAAGTTATGTGGGCATTGTTTGTCGGGATCTATCAAAAGCATTTGATAAGGTGTGGCAACGGAGAATGCAGTACAAGATCTTACGACTGGGCATAAGTGAAAACTTAGAAAGAACTCTCTGTGACTATGTATGGGAGAGAGCAGTGTACATTACTTTAGGCCGGACGGACCAAAGTTTCCGCTCACTGCAGGCCTCCCACGGGGGAGGGGGAGGGGAGGGTGCTTGTCCCCCACTCTCTAGTTGATTTTTCACCGCTGATGTCCCAGCCCCTGTAACCTCCACTTGCCTCAACATTCAATTCGCCGATGGTTTCACCCAGATAATCACTTGTCCAATGAGAAATGTGCCTTGGCAAGCTCGTATGACAGCAGCAGAAATTGAAAACCTTAACACCTACGAGACCCGGCGGAAGATCCGCACGAACCAAGAAAAGTTTAAAGTAGTCCCCATTGACAGGAGACTACTTTACGATGTCAGAGAGGAGGATAGACGCTATCCCTACACTACGGAGCGCAATGTACTCAGAATGAAGATTACTTCAACAGGGTACAAGAAGCACGTCCAAGAAAGAATCACTAAGGCCACATGTTCATAAATCTTCGTGAATGCAATAAGACAAAGATTTGCAATGCATTTGTAAGAACGACGCTGCTATACACCGCTTCCCTCCTCTCGTGTGTCTCAAAAACACAAAAGAGGAAACTACAAGTGGTGCAGAATAAATGTATGTACTTAATTATAGGTACATACAGGAGAGAAAGAAGAGGCCAGGGAGATCTGCACCGGGAGGCGGAGTTAAGTCCCATTAACGTTGTTATAGAAGAACAGACAAAGAATCTGCAGGAACTGGATAATCGAGAATTGAACGATGATATCGTCCAAATGATTGACCAGAACAGAAGAGGCATAAGTCGCGCCAGATTTCCGAGCTCTCTGGGCTTTTAGCTGGCCGAGCAGAATTGCCGTTCTAGGCACGTAAATAAGAATGTTTTTACCAAAACAAGAAAATTGTCCAAGAAAAAGAATACATACTCAGGAAACTTCACCGATTTCTAGAAGAATTCACCCATCAAGATCCCCAAAATACCAAAGACGACATCCAAGAAAAAAACCGAAGACACGATTTACACTCACTACAAGATATACAAAAAAAACCGAAGACACTAAGCATAACACTAAAGAGATTAAAGTAATTTATTACTACAAAAGCAAATGCGCCTAACATATCCAAGAACAATAATTTTTTGAAGACAAATGGCTTGAATGCCATAATAATATAACCTATCTCAAAGACAACAAAGGAACCACAAAACAAGAAAATATTAAAAAGCGATAGGCCTACCACACTTCTTTTTCTTTTCACCACTTGTCTATTTTCCGCTATCTGTTCCCCAAACCCTTTCTTTATCCCCTACCCACCTACCCACTTACATCTTCCCTAGTTCTTTTCACAAGGCTAACTAGGAAATCTTGGTTAAACAACTCTGGCAGATTTATCTCACGTTACCTGGCAAAGGAAGTAACAGGTAATGGATTTTTTTTTGCCAAACACCTTCAAAATCTGGTTTTCTATTTATAGAAACCAGTTTTAAGAAAGAGAAATACTGTTGTTGTACTCACCATCACCATCATCATCACTAATCCTCATATTTTCTATTCTAGCGGTCCCACTTAGGCAGATGACTGCTTAAGTCCCCGGCCTTGCCCCTCCAAAATTGAAGGGGGATTGCCATTCATATTTCGTCCTAACTATGCAGAGCGGTTGCTATGGCATAATTGGGGGCATTGGAAGAAGCTGATTTGAGGAGTAGCCCACAGCCGATAAAAATGTCAGAAACAATTCCGGACAAGGGACGGACTGCTACCTCCGCTGCCCATCACAGCGGGGGCCTCTTCCATGAACATAGAGAGAGACATACAACCGTCTCTATGGTATGTTGGGATGCAGTCGCGATTAAAACACCCTAGGGGGGGGCGTTGTCAATAAGTCCGACATACAATCACACCCCCTAGAGGATACCACCCGGAATCATCTCATCCATCGATATCATTCGCCCTAAAAGGCAATTCCTTCATCCTCGAGGCAGCGGGCAAGCGAGGAGGGGCTCTCTTCCCCCCAAGGCAAATAAATTGAACAAACTAAAGAAAGCAAAACTCTGAAAAACATACCGATTTGTAGCTCTCCATACAAAGGAAAACAACAAATAAGATAGGCAAGAAAGTAAGTGCACTCTCCTCTTCAAGGGGATTCACACAAGCCGAAATGGCGGACTCCAGTGCCGCAAGGGTCCCGCTGAGAACCATAAGTGGCCTATAAAAACCGATTAAGGGGAAGGTGTATGAAACCTTATTCGGCAGGCTAAATTTGGCTTTCCTTCGCCTAATCGACTCTCCGACAGTATATGTCGCTATATGCGAGAAGGAGAAGGATATTGACACCCTGACAAAGGAAGCTGGAATTAAGATCCTGAGGGAAATAAACCTCCAGCCCATTACACATCCCCAGATCCAGGCTGGACCCGTGGATCGGCCAGTATACAAAGGAAGAAATTGAAAATGAAATAGAGAGAAACCAGCAATGGGCTAATATAAGTGAAATAGTAAAATTAAAAAAAAACGAAGGGACAACACGGGGTACCATTACGTGTTCAAAATAATCTTTGGGGATACCTTGATGGCAGCTAAGGCGAGAGAGAGCGGGTTACTGCTCTTCAACGCCAAAATAAGCGGTGAAGAAATTGAAATGGAAGAGTTTACCCCCGTGCAAATTTGTTTCAGGTGCTTTAAGCTTGAACACCAGACCCCCAAAGAGTGCAAGGAGCAAGAATTAACCTGCTCTAGATGCAGTGGAAAAGGGCATGGCTAGCGGGAATGCCCAGCAGCCGAAGAAAAATGCCCAAACTGTGGGCAAGTGAACGGGGCAATGGCTATGTCTTGCCCAGAGAAGAAAGAGATATTAAAAAGGAAAGCTTTGGAGGAAAAGGCGGAGGGAATAAGGAGGGCTAATACTTCCTACGCCTAAGCGGCAAAAGCAACCCCCGCAAGGATCATAGACTGTCTCTATGGTCTAAGGTTCCTCACGTTCACGTGAGGAACCTTACCAACCCAGGCTGCTTCGCCACTGAGCTTAACACCATGCTCAAAAAGAATGAACTCGAAGAAATGTGGTTCCTAGACAACCCTCTATCGGGGGACGTCCTGCAACTGCAATGCCAGCCCGAGGAAGATGCCCCAGCGATGCCGTTTACAGCAGATAAATAAAGAGCGGAAGAAAACGAACACCAGGAAACATCAAAAGCCCCTCTAAAGTCCACAAATAGGGACTCAAGAATAGAGGCTAGAAGAAAATGGGAGATACATGAGATAAAAGCTGCCAGAAGAATAAAGCAACCTGAGGGTAACCTCTCAAGCTCCGAATCATCCTCTGAAGACGAAGAACAGATGCAGCCCCCCCCCCAAAAAACAAGAGATTGTGGAGTAAAATCAGGGGAAAGGCTCCCCAACAAACCATCAATATGATAGAAAAGAACTGAAAATGCAGTTCTAGAGAACTGATCTGACCCCATTCCCAGCCAACCCCAGCATTAATGAGATTGTTGAAGGGGTAAAGACAGGTCAACTAAAGTGGACTTATGATGCGCAGGCACAAGAAGTAATAGTAGACGAGGCGCTCATGGCAGCGAAAATAAAACTGCATAGGGACTCCTGCCTCACCATAAGTTAAGCAGAGTACGAGAAAATAAAATAAAACAGAAAAAGGAAACGCGATAAAAAGTAAAGGGGAATACACACACTCACATAAACAACAAGCACACCAAACAAACAAAACATGGAGAACACACACAACACACTAAAAATACTCTCACTAAATGTAAACGGATGGGAAGGAAAATCCATTCCCTACGGAAACATATTCCGTACAGTGTATCCCGACCTGATCCTCATTTCCGAACACAGTATAAACACAGAAACTAACATAATAAAAATACCAAACTACACTGCAATCACAAAAAATATACACAAGATCGAAACGACGGCGCAGCCATCGCAATCCGAAAAAAAAATCACATACAAAACACTACCAGACTTGGAAGAATCATTTATTGCTGTCAAAATTCCAACCCTGGTGGGAAGCCTAACTGTGGCAGCGGCCTATCATCCGCCCCGCTGAAACTACCTGCCGATTCCCACCTTCTTCAACATCTTTGAGCGCAGAAAAATGGCATTGCTGGGTGGAGACCTAAACGCCAGATGCAGAGCATCTGGTTACGGTCGCACCAACCAAAAGGGAAGGAATCTGGAAATACTTATCGAAAGAGACAGACTTCAGAGAGTCGGACCGGATTTCCCGACCTTCCTAACTCTTCTTCAGCAACTAAACCAGACATAGTGTAAGCGAGTGGCAACTTACCCTTTAACATCAGCAATGAGCCCGGACCTGTGGTCCCGAGCGACCACATCCCGATAATTACAACAATCTCGCTTGCTCCAAAATCTCAAGCCCGTCCCACTTAAGAAAAGTTATGCGAAAGCTTCCTGGGAGCTATATAGAGATATATTCAGATAATATCAACCAGCTGACATGGGAGACGCCAATCTCGAAGAGATAGATCACTAATCTCCTCATTTAAGCCGACGAGAGATGCGTCCCCAGGATCTCCCATAAAATGCTCCCACAACCTAGGTGAACGAACGAGATGAGGGAAATCGCTCGAGAACATAGAGGAATTCTCGAGGAAATAGGCAGGACAAGCCCAAATCGGGAAAGGACAGCCAGAATGAGACAACTAAGCGAGGAACTAAAACAGACAATCACAGAGAAACAGAAGCAAATCTGCAATGACATCATTGGTAGGCTGCACAGAGAGGACAGTCCAGTAAGTTTATGGAACAGCATCCGAAGACTTATGGGACTGCCCGCCAAATCCAGAACACAAATAAAAGGCGGAGATGAGATTATTGAGGATCAGGAGTCTCTCGAAATAAGATTCAGGACACACTGGAATAAGATTTTCGCTATAACCCCTGAGGAGAACGACGACTTCGACCATGACTTCGAAGACCAACTGCTTGATGACCTCAGCACAGTGATACATAGAACCCAACCACACCCGAACGTATCTCAGGAAAGAGATATGGTTGACCACGGGTGCGTAATCACCTTCGAAGAGACCATGAACACCATAAAATCCTTCAAGCAAAGGGGACCAAGCTTCTCTAGGATCACGAGAAACAACCTCGTGAACACCCCTAGGCAAATCATTCAGGGACTGGTTAATACCATGAATGTTGCCCTCACTACGGCTTCTTTCCTACATTTTCATTCCGAAAAGAAACAAGCCCCCAGACCAGGTGGCTAACAATCACCCGATCTCTCTTCTGGAGATGCACGGCAAGATTTTCGAAAAGAATATAGCTAATAGGCTACAAGCTCAACTGAGCGACTTAGGAGCGCATAACCCCCAACAACACGGGTTCTGCAGGAAAAGTTGCACATAAACTGCCCTAGCGCTCCTAACAGAAAAAGTAGCCTTTTGCCGAGCGAATGGGTACTATGTAGACAATGTTTTGAGGGATGTGCAGAAGGCCTTCGATAAAGTCTGGCTGGAAGGACTTCAATTCAAGATACTGACCCTCTAGCTAGATCCAATCCTGGAAAGGATCCTTTGTGACTTTGTCATGGACAGAAGGGCATGTCTCATGATCGAAGGATACAGAGGACCTGAATTCTAACTCAAGGCGGGCGTACCCCAGGGAAGCTACCTGAACCCACTGCTTTACTTGGTCTTTACCATCTAACTCCCAACTTCGGTGCACAGGGACACGATGACGTCACCCAGATTGTTCCCTGCCCGTAGAAGAAAGCAAGGGATTAGGCAATAAGCACAATATCGGAAATCAATAGCATCAAACGGTATGAGAGACGATTGAAGATTAGAACAAATAGGGACAAGTTCAATATCGTTCCATTGAGCTGCAGACTGAAGTGGCCCATCATCATCGATGGGAGGAAATACGGCTACTCCGCCGAAGGCACTGTCCTAAGCCTAAAGATCTTTGACCACGGATACTCGAGGCACTACATGGAGAGGCGGAACCTGGCAAAGAGAGAAATCTCCAAGGTATTCAGGTTTAGAGATCTTAGCTCGGCCAACATTAGGAAATTATACCCGATGTACGTCCGTACTAAGCTCATCTACCCCGCAGTAGTGACTCAAGGGGCCAGCAAGACTTTAATGAAAAAACTCCAACGTGTACAAAACTCCGCATCCCTAATAATTAACAAAGTCAGAAGCCGTGACCAACATCAGCAAAGGGATCTTCATAGGAGGAAAGAACTGGACCCTATCAACATCTTCTTACCAAAATTGGGAATAAGGTCTGGTCAACCCTTACAGGGAACTACAGGGAACTGGTGGAAGACTTAATATACCTGCACGACTATGGAATAAAGTATCCCGTCGTAGCAAGTTCTAAAGTACTAAGATTTGCTCTCAGGAAAACATTACATCACTATACACTTAACAAGAACACTAGAAACTAACTCAGTACAGCAGAAACCAAAACAAAGAAAATAAATAGCAATACACTAAAACAACACAAGGTATATTGCTGAGCTAAAAGCTATTAAAAGCTTGAATGCTCAAAGAATTTAACTCTAAAATAAGTATACAATAATTGAAACACTAACAATAAGAAGAACACGCTAACGACGCATAAAGAAACAAACATAGAAAAATACGACTTACCAAAAATAAGACAAAAAGGAAAATCTAAAGAAAACATAAAGTGATGCCCTCCTACTAGGGAAAAATAACCCTCCCCACTTTAATTTTCACCCAATCTTATCTACCACTATCCCACCATCTTCTAAAATTGAATATTTTCACAAGAGACTGCTCAGACTTAATTGAATAAACCACGCTAACATAGAAGAAAGTTGATACCCGATAAAGGAGGTAGAGGAAAGGGATATCAACTTAATAAAATTGGATTTTTTAAAACTTTTCCCTACGGGGAATTTAAAAAGAGAAAAATACATTTGGAACTGTGAATAGGCGACACATGTCTGCCAAAACCCCCCTACTATCCCCTCTGAAAGGCAGCAAGGCAGGCGTGAACTGGATTGCCATTCATTTAGTCTCTACCCAACTGTGTATTTCCCTGTGATAGACATGATTAGGGGCGCAAAAGAAAGTAGGTTTGTAGAGTAGCCCACTGTGGAACTCACCGTCTGAGGCACCAAGACGAGGGGCAGGACTGCAAATTCTGGGGGATGGGAAGTGGGGGCCCGCCCGCATTTTTCCACCCTGAGAACCCAGCCACGGAAGCAACACCCGTCTCTATGTATACTGGCTGCAGCACTGATACTCAAGCCCTCAAGGGGCGGCACCCCCGGTTAGCGATGGTTGATTTAGCGCTAACCAACAAAAAGTCCGCCATACAATCACACTTCGTGAGGCCCTGCCCCCTCCAGGTTCATCCATCATCATCATCTCCCCATCCGGCAATCTATGTTCACTAACGCTGCGCTGTTACGAGGAGGCGGTTAGTCACTTACCCAACCCATTTAACGAGGAATCACAGCCCTGAAGAAAAAGACTCAAGATATTCAACCATCGTCTAACCACATGCAGAAAAAGAGAAGAGGCAGAAATCAGAAAGGCCCTGTAGGGCCTCACTGGCTGAAAAATGGCTCAATAGAATACCACAATAATTCCCCTACTAGTGATCAACGGGCAGAACAAGCCAACAAGGATAAGGTATTTGAGCTAATGTTTGAAAAACTCAACATCGCTCTTGTAAGGCTTCTAGACGTTCCCTTTGGGTACGTCACGATCTGCGAACGGGAGAAGGACGTAGAGACTATTAAAAAAGAAGACGCTCTGGATATCCTAAGAAACATTGGACTACAACCTGCTATCCCTCTACCAATACAATCTCATCGCAGTGTCGTTTGCAGGAGACTCGATCCTTGGAGACGACAACATAATAGAGAAGAAATTACAGAAGAAATCGAGCTTAGACGAAAATGGGCTAAAGTCGCAGATGTCATCAAATTTAAGAACAGGTGAGACACCCATGTATTTATGGTTGTCTTCACAGAGACTTCGATGACCCAAAAGGCGAAAGAACAGGGCTTGCTTATGTTCAACGCCAAGGTGAGTGGAGCAGATAAAGCAAGAAGAATTCTTTCCAGTGCAGTTTTGCTTTCGCTGCTACAAAATGGAGCGGCAGGCCACTAAAGACTGTACAGAGTCTGAAGAAACGTGTTTCAAGTGTAGCGAGAAGGAACACCACTGGAAGGACTTCCGCAACAACTATGAGAGATGCACCAACTGCGGTTAGGGCCACAGATCAATAGGAAGAGGTACTCATATCAAACACTAGTTACGCACATGTAGCTAAAGCCGCGTACAACGAAACTGAAACAAAGAAAACATATTCGAAGATAGAGAACGAAGAGTCTACAAAAATCCTACCGTGCATCCTCTATGCTCACGTTAGGAATCTAACCCAACCTGGTTGGGTCGTAAAAGAACTCAACCAAATGCTAGCCAAAAACGGAATGAGCCAAATGTGGTTTCCGGACGAACCTCCATCAGGCGACGTCCTCCAGCTGCAAATGTTTCAAAATAGAGCAAATGAGATGGACACCAACAAAGAAGAAAAAGAGAAAGAAACCCAGAAACCTAAAGCTGCTGCGGCAAAACCCACACAGGCTCAGGGAAATAGAAATTTCCAGAAGAGACGCGAAACGGTTAAACCAGCACCGACAGAATCCGCTGACTCCTCGGACTCTTCCGACTCAGAAGCCCTTAAAAACAGAAAACCAAAGAGGGAAGAAAACCATAAAAACGCTCACCACGGATAGGATTAATCTCACCATTTATGCGTCAGAGAAATTCTCCTTCCCTGAAAATATGGACGAAACAAAAATTCTTAACGGAGTAAATAAGAAAATATAAAAATGGGAGTACGACACATCGATCGAGTTTGAAGAGGTTGAGGGGTCCCACTAGGCCATAACGTTACTCTGTACGAGGACTCATATGAGCAAGTCTCCAACACAGAATTTAAAAAGAAAAGGAACTGGAGAAAAAGAAACGTTACCCAGAAACACCAGTAGAGAAAGACACTCAACGTCAATGGATGGGAGGGAAAGCAATGGCATATGGAAACATTTTCCGTGTGCTTGACCCCGATATAATACTGATAACGGAGCACGGTATTGACACCACAAGGGGTCAACTCAAAATCCCGGGATACAGAGTGCTCATAAAGAATCATTCAAAGGAAAGATTCGATGGCGCTGTAATAGCTATTAGAGGGAACCTCACGTTCAAACGTCTCCCCGAATTGGACGAATCCCACATTAAAAGGGAAACCGCACGATAGCTGCAGCCTATAAACCTCCTCGCCGAGCCTATCTACCCGGAACAAACTTCTGCACACTTTTCTAGCACCGGAGAATGGCATTCTTAGGGAGAATCCTCAATGCCAGTTGTCGAATGGCGGACTATGGTATAACCAACGAAAGAGGCCGAAAGTTGGAATTGATAATGGACAGGAAAATCTTCTAGAGGATGAGGCCGGATTTCCCGACCCATATCATTAGCAGATCAGCCACCAAACCTGATATTATCATGATGAGCGGAGGCTTTCCTTTCAAATACTATAGCAAGCCGGGCCCAACAGCTCCCAGCGACCACATTCCGATATTAATTACAATTTAACTCGTACTGATCCAGCTGCCAGTCACACCACGTAAGAACTACGCCGCCACCGACTGGGAGTTACAAGACTCTTTTCCGATAATACGCCCCAGCCACCTGAGCGAGGCTACATTGGAGGAGATCGATAAAGAACTAGAAAGAGTAACTACTTCTACCATCGAAGCTGACTTCGAATGCGTTCCCCCAAAAGGGTAAATAACGCTACCTCAGCCCAGATGGAAAGAATATATGAAGAGGATCACACATGTGCACACAGAAGTGTACGAGGATATCAGACAGAAAGGTCTAAGCCGAGAAAGAAGCGCGCTACTATCGGGCTAAGTTCCAAATTAAAGGAAGGAGTAAACATCCAACATGCTGAGATCTGGGACAGCCTGATATCTGGAGTAGACAGTGAGCTGAGCCCGGTCAAATTCTGGCACTAAATCAGGAAACCGAAAGGTTTGCAAAGAAAGAAAATGGCTCGGATCAAAGAGGACGAGAAATATATAGACGATCAGGCATTTCTGGAGGTAAGTTTCAAAGCATACTGGGGGAAGGTCTTCTCTATCTCCGAAGAACACAACGAAGGTACGACCAGGAATTCGAGGGCCATCTGTTTGACGATCTGACTCATAATACACCGCACGCATCCACACCACCACGTGGGCATGGGAAGAGAGATAGTTGACCATGGTCGTCAAATAACAACAGAGGACGTCATGGCCACTGTGAAATACTTCAAACAAAAGGCACCAGGTTGGACGGGCATCACCAAAAACAATTTTGTAAATGCCCCGCAGCAGATCATTCAGGGAATCGACAACATCTTTAACGCTTTCCTGAACATGGGCTACTTCCCCAACGGTCTAGGGATGGCCAAAATCATCTCTATATCTAAGGCTGGTAAGCCCCCAGATCAACTGGTAAATCACAGGCCAATCTCTCTTCTCGAGTTCGTGGGTAAAATCTACGAAAAAATCCTAGCAAACCGGCTTCAAAACTAACTAGCCGAACTAGGAACTCACAACCCCCAGAAGCACGATTTCAAAAAGGGGTGCGGAACGGAAACTGCCCTCGCTCTCCTAACAGAGAAAATAGCCCACTGCAAAGCCGAGGGGAAATACGTAGGCGTGGTGCTGCTTGATGCACAGAAGACCTTCGATAAGGTTTGGCTGAAGGGTCTCTAATTCAAGATCCTAAACCTCTAGCTGAACCCACTCCTAGAAATGGTACTCAGTGACTATATCATGAATAAAAAAGCCCAAATCTCCATCGAGGGTATTTTAGGACCCGAATTAGAACTCAAGGCTGGAGTTCCACAAGGCAGCTTTCTGAGTCCGTTGCTGTATCTCGTCTACAAAATAGACCTCCCTGCTCCAGTGTGGGACGACACGATGTATCTGCAATTTGCAGGTGACATCACACGAATCGTCCCTAGCTCCTATAGGAACGCCGGAGTTCAAGCAAGGGATACAACTGACGAAATAAACAACAGTAACAGATATTAAAGGATGTGGAAAATTAAAACCAATCGCCCAAAATTCCAAATAATTCCAATGAACCGCCGGAAAATAGATGACGCCATCGTGAACGA
The DNA here is from genome assembly GCA_963969495.1 of Ceratothoa steindachneri. NCBI lineage: Eukaryota > Metazoa > Arthropoda > Malacostraca > Isopoda > Cymothoidae > Ceratothoa > Ceratothoa steindachneri. The sequence continues at coordinate 173,748,614 of OZ018321.1, forward strand.
CTACCTATACCCGTACTCGGAAGAAGGTAACGTCCTAGGTTTAAGGTTCACTAAGTCTGGGTACAAAACCCACATCAGCACCAGAGTCTCCCTAGCCTCAAGACAACTTCAAAAACCATACAGTTTCCGGAACCTTAACGCTTCAAACAAGAAGAAGCTCTACACTGCCTTGGTACGCTCCATCTTAGTCTACCCGGCAGTGATAACGCAGATGGTAAGTTGTACTTCTCTCAGGACGATGCAGAAAGTACAAAATAAAGCCACCCTGCTAATAGCTGGAGCTAGAAGAAAAGACCGTGCGCAATAGCAGGACTTAAGCCAATTAATACGGAAATTCAAAAGCTACGGAGAAAGACTTGGGAAAAGATAGAGCAAACTATTATACCCACACTCGACAACCTCAACAACCTCAACATTGCAATTCCTCAGCAGAAGCGACACAAAGTTGCAAGGTCAGCATTATTCCCAAGCGGAAGAAACTGCGCGGGAGAGGCAATAAACCGGATTATTAAATAACCAAGATCCAGAAATACCAAAACATAAGACCGGAGAAAACCAAGAAGGAACAGCCAATATACACTTAAACCAAAAAACGAAACCCGAACAAAGAAGAGATATAACGAATAAGACCACATAAAATAAATAAAAAAATGGACAAACAATAAAAGAGGCCAAATACCCATAAAAGTTGTAAAGAAACGAGAAATAAATAAAAGTAAAACTAAATAAAAGATGCGAAGAGCCCATCAATGAAAAAACCGAACCCCCCAAAATCAAAACTAACAAACTAATTAAAAATAAAATAAAACTAAATAAAAGAGGAGAATAGCCCATCAAAAGAAAATGAAATACAAAAGTATAAAAAAGTATAAACAAATTTAAGAATAAAATAAAAATTGAATAAAAGAGGCGAAGTGCCCACAAAAAGAAATAAATAAAAATAAAATAATAATAAGCAAAAATTAAAATAAAAGAGGCAAAATGCCGACACAAATAATATTAGGTTAATTAAGTTAACAAAAGACAAACATTAAGGGCTAGAAAGCTACGACGAAGGAAAAAATAAAATTAAATAAATATATATATTTAAAAAGAAGATTCAGGCAGGCTCTGCCGGTCAAAAACGCCAACAGTGGGAACACTGAAGGGAAAAGGGGCAACAAAAGAGGAAAAGTATGGCAGTAAGACGAAGGTGATGCCCTCGCAACTAAGGTAAGTAAAACTATAAAACCTTCTGTACCCCTATTACATATACCACACATTTCACCACCTGGCTCATCAAATCAAATCAAATCAATTATTTTCTCATCAGTCGGAAGAATCTCGGAGGAGCGAACTTTTCTCATACACATCTCATTACCTCGAATCAGGAGGCAAAGGAATCAGGAAGGAACTTAAACGTCTTCAGCGCAAATAATTTTCAAGGACCACCCTGATTTTGGTGTCATACTAGACAGCCAGTCTTCAGTGCATCTCCAAGAAGCCCCCGCCCCACCCTTGAATAAAAATACCTTTATTTCCCTTGCGAATCGTTCTGATATGATTGGCCTAAACCCCGCGCCCTCCCTGCCCTGCTATGACTCCTCCGTGAGCTTGACTCGCACACATAGTTCTGTCACAACTATGCCCATCTACTTATATAGGGCATAATTGAGAACTTTGGGGAAAGGAGGTTTGAGACTTATCCCACTGCGGAACCCAAAGGAAGGAACAACTTGGACTGGGACTCGGTTACGAACGCGCGGAGGATTAACACACTACCCGGCGGTACCGTCCAAGTTCACAGAGGGAGTTAGTTACCACCATGTCTGTGCTATGTCAGATGTAACCGAGAAACCCAATAGAGGGGGCGGCACCCGTGACTGGAGTCAGTTGATTCGAGTTCCAGTCATCATTAAGTCCGCCATGTTTTCACGCCCTCTGAGGATCCCATCCAGGCTACACTCACATCATTCATTTCATTACATCCTGAGTCCTGTTCATGGGGTAGTCAACGGCGGGGCGGGGAGGACTTCCCTTCTCTTCAATCAAGAAGTCTATTAAGGCAGCAATTCCTCAACACTTACCTACAATACACACCATTAGCGGTGAGACCACTCTCCGCCTCACGAACATAGACAACAAAACATGCACACATCGAATATCTGAAACACTCGAACTCTCCAACACACTCGAAAGCCCCATTACAAAGATCTCAACTATTCTCACGGCACAAATTCTTATATTCAGGTCTTCTAACGATGCCATGAATTTTCATAAAAGAGCAAAAAACACACTGGCAGAAAAAAACAACATTACACGCTGCTGCCAAACGCAATTACTCGTCGATACTAGGTACGATTCTCCGTGCCAACCCACTTTGGCAAGAGTTCACGGATGAGGACCTCCTGGCTGAGCTCAAGTCAGAATACGGCACGGAGATCATCCGCGAACTACATTACAATCGCACCAAACAATGGGGTGTAATATTCATCTCAGACAAAGAAAACGCAGAAAAAAAATCAATCAGGGCATCAAAGTCCTGGGCACACTCACACATCCCAAAGCAATCGTACACCAATATAACCTACACCCCCAACAATGTCTCCGCTGCTACAAAGCGGGGAACACAACAAACGCTTGTTTAGCAGAACAGATCTGCTCAAAAGGCAGTGAGAAAGGTCACTTTCACACTTCCTGCAGCAACTGCGGTGGCAATCACACGGCAGTTAACCTGAAGTGTCCACATCTCGCCGAAAAGCGGACTTGGGCCACTTTGGAGATGCGCAGACCATAATTCTCCACCCACATACAAACCATGCCTGCTCCCACTCTACCACCCCTCACGAGATCCTTCGCTGCCACTTGCGTAGCAAAGGATTGCTTGCACACCCCTCCTCATACTACACCTACTACGCACAAACACACATACTCTGAGCCCAATCACGCACCATTGGCACACACACATCCCGAACAAACACATACTCCGCCCGTAGATACACACATGCAAACTTCACACATACCACCAAGAAAAACACACAACACTGACTTCATGATAAACCCCACCACTATGCTCTCACAGCTGGCACAAGGTTGGGCTGGAGGTGACTTTTCTCTCCACGCCAATTTTCTGACCCAGCTTTTTGAGGCTAATGGAATAAATAGAGCGCATTGTCATTTCGGAGTCAATATTTAACATCTACCAGTTCCACCAGAACAGAAGGCGGCTACCCCTTCTGGCCACCACAACAAACATTCCAAGACCACGCATTGACACGGTATATGGCCACCTACAGACAACCATCTCCCCTCAGGCATCCTCTACGATCCCCCTTAACGACCTTCGCCTCTCCGTCCGCACCCCTGTTTCATCTTCTGCCCTCACCCCTGTTCCATCTTCTGTCCTCACCCCTTCACCATCCACTCCGGCTTCCACTTCCTCCTCCTCTCCCCCCACTCTGCCTCTCTCTGCATTTCTACCCCTGACCACTCCAACCCCTGTTCCATCTTCTGTCCTGACTCCTTTACCACCCCCTCCGGCTTCCACTCCCTCCTCCTCTGCCTCCACACTGACTCCTTCTGCCCCCCCTCCCCTGACTTATTCTGCCCCTATATCCCTAATCACTTCAGCCCCTGCTCCCAGTGGAAAACCAAAACCCGCAACACTGGCACCTGTCTCGACATCTAGCCACACCTCCAAATCATCCCCCCACTTCTAGCTCCCCAAAGCAAACACACACTGCACCCATCCAGACCCCCAAAACCTTACTACGCTCACAAAACGTCTATCCCCTCCACACACCCACCAAACACATAAAACACAAAGCGTGAAAGTCGTTGCGCCCCCCCTCCCATCACTCATAGAATGTCAGGACTTAGGGAGTCGCAAGACAGGTTCACGACACCTACGCTCTTGCCTATAATAGGTCGCTTGAGCTTAGTACAACTAAACGTACGCCACACTGGTGTACGCCACACTGTCTCCAACTGGGTACTAAACACACAGCATCTAGGCATTATACTCCTGACCTCTACCAGTCTTCATCCTCCTTGCACTAGGCTGTGCATTACAGGTTATTACACATATCTACAATTAGGCTCGACGATCCTAATATAACGCCAAATACACCATACTCTCGTAGACACCACAGACAACTCCTTCATAGCCTGCAAAATAGACACAGAGAGTGGACCAATCCTAATTGCCACACACTACAGACCATCCCTTCTACAGTTACACATTGATGTCCCACTCTGGGCGCTATCAAACTATAATCTTCCACTCTTCTTCTTTGAGGACCTAAACGAAAATCATCCCACATTCTTCTCCAACACTACAAATGAAGCAGTAAGCTACCTGGCCCATGCCTTGCAGCGTTTTTGCTGTGAACACATTGGCCTGGCCTTCGCCACTTTCTTCGGTCAGCGTGGGGGGACCTCATCCCCAGACGTAGTCCTCCGTAACGACTACGCACGAGACTCTACACACACATAGCCCCGTGTACCCATGTATTATCCGACCACATCCTCATATGCCTTCTGATATCTACTTCTCCTATACTAATCCACACACTACCCTTATACGACCACAATAACACGAACTGGGTAGAGCTCGGTAACCACATAACCACACATAAACGACGTAACCTCAACCTCCAGGGCACCAGATCCTCACAATTAGACGACTACTGGAAGACAATCATAGACACCATAAAAATTTCCCGCGATACCTACACGCCTATAAAACATACAAACGCAGAAAACACTTCACCTTCTTCATAGATACACAAAAATCCATCACGATATACAACAACCACTATGGCAGAGGCCCACAAAAACGTAATATCACAATCCTTCGTGCCCACATCCTTCGGTGCGTGCTGTTGGATAGGAAGCGTCAGTGGGGCGAGGTTATCCGCACGGCGGAAGACGCTCGCTGCGATGGCCCCCTACTTCTTCTGGTGGGGCATCAGGAGTATGATGGGAACGGATCCTCCCAAGTCCATAAAACTACAAGTAAGCAATCACTCACTCACAAACACGAATGATGTCCTGGATGCATTCAGGTCCCACTGGAACCAAATACACTCACATAGCCAACCCAAAACACACGCACAAGATCACTTCCAGCTTGTTCAGGAATGGTTCAGGCTCCATGCCAATGAGCCGGAGCCGGCCCACTTGATCGAGGAAACTAAACACTACATCAAAGCCACACTTAAACCTGCCCCCGGTACTTCCGGCCTCCCAACCACAATCCTTCATCACCTGCCAGAAAACACCTACCGCACATTTATACACCTTTACAATGCATCTCCAGTCTCTGGATATTTTCCGAAAATATCCAAGGCTTCACACAATATTCTACTCCATGAACAACAAAAAGACCCCCAACAACCAAACAGCCACATGCCTATTACTCTCCTAGAGCAACTGGGCAAAATACTCGAACGCATAGTGAATAACCGCCTACGGAGCTTTCTGGAGGAAGGGAACTGGTTCTCTCTCTCTGTTAGTATGGCTTCAGGATAAGCCAGTCTACCAGCTCGGTTATCACTATCGTTCACGACATTATACAAAAACACTCACTATCAGCAAAAAACACCCACTATCAGGGCTTCGTTGCAAACTAGCCAACAACACGTAGCTGCCTCTCTGCACTAGAAGGCTCTTATCGCATTAACTTACGGATAGGGAATGTTACCCACGTTACAAGAACACACTATCACGCCCATTTACCCCACGCGCTGGCTACCACAGGGCCGCGTACTGGCACCCCTACTTTTCATAATTTATACAAATGACACTCTACGCCCTGAAGTAAATTGCACACACACACACACATATACACAACCACACTGTCCTACACAGACGACGAGACCATTCTCGTAACCAGCGTGCGCCCTGACATACTTTTGCGCCGGGCACAAATAATACTAAACGAAAAGACAGAGTACGAGGATACGTGGCTCACAACCATCAATCTTCAGAAGACACATATGACACTATATGGACCGCAAGACCACTACATGCAAAACATCCAGATACACGATCACATACCCGACCGACATTACCCAGCCCCCATAAGAGTTACATACAAGCCCACAACAAAAATACTAGGGGCAACATTTGACGAATACTTACACTTTCACACATACCAAAACACCACATAAGCCAAAGCCAAACGAATGAACAACATATTGAATAGGTTTTACCCAAGTAATAAAAAGATGCAGCTACACCTATAAAAAACACTAATCAGACCAATACTTACATATGCACCAATTACACTAATGACCGCAAGCCACACTTGGCAGATGAGTTCACAGCGCATACAGAACTCCACTCTGAATCGCACCTGTTGCTCTCCTCTGTAGATGATAATATCGACACTTCACGCCACAAACAAACTCACTTCTATAAATACATACACCTTCACAAGGCTAACTCGACAACTGGGGAAACACGAAAGAAACCCCATTTAAAAACCACGTTCACCACATACAGTATGGTGCTCTTGGGAATGCAAATTCTCAGCAGAAAGAAACCACCAGCTGCCAGAACCACTATACACCTAAATAGCAGCATCGCAATAAGTTTTCCGTGATTCTAAATGACACCGCCGCGCCGAAGTGTCCCAGACACTAAGCCACCACGTCTCGACGATCTAGGCAAGCCGCCGATCTATCAAGACTTAGACCCTCCCGAACCGATCCTCCAATCTCTCCAGGCTAAACACCATACTATCACATAACATCGTCATATACTTCGGACCAGTGTATAGCTACCGGCCTTTAATCTATTCCTATCCCCTCTTTAGTTAATTTCCGAACCGCTCCTCCTTGACTGAAACGACCTCTTGGATATATACAGGAATTTTTCGACTTTTCATTTTATACTGCTTTATCCTTGTTGTTTTCTTTTCATTCCGATTCAAGTAATTGAGTAATTATTACCGTTTAAGACTAAGTTTTCATGTCTGGTCGTGGCAAAGGAGGAAAGGTTAAGGGTGAAAACTAAAGACGCACTCACCAGACATTCTTTTAAATCGTGTCTCGGGAGTAAAAGGAGATAATTATCCAGAAGAAGAAAGGAGAAAAAACAGGAATAAAGAGAATGACCGCTACGCAAAGGGGTCCATGGGGCTACCCGCCATGGATGCCAAACGGATCCCCCTCCGTACCATCAGAGGGAAAGCCAAACCAAGCCGGACAACGGTCATGGAAACTATCTTTGGCGCGCTCAATGTAGCCATCCTAAGACTAATTGGTATGCCAAGCGGCTGGGCGGCGTTATGTTGGGCACCGAATGACGTCGAGAAGATCATGTCCAAGGAAGCCAAAGAGCCCCTTCGGATGATTGGAGTTGAAGCTTCCATCCCCCACGAAATCATGGTTCGTCGAACAGCCATCATCAGAAAGCTCAAAATTATCTTCGCAAGTATTGAGATGGCGCGGAGGGCTATGAAGGAGAGAATCCTGGGGTTCTACCTCCAAAAAGCCTCTGAGCAGATTGAATCAAAAGAATACCTCCGAATAGAAGGCTGCTTCAGATGCATAGCCGTAGAAAACCACCCTACGAGAGAATGTACAGCGGCTGAAGTCACATGCTCTGTCTGTTCCAGACCAGGACACGGATGGAAGGTGTGTGCCTCAGCAAAACCAATATATGCAAACTGCGGGCGGGACCAGGCAAAAAAAGGAGGCAAAGTCAAAGAAATTTGCGGGAGCAGCGGCGACAACCAGAACCACGGTCGCCGAATCAACGGCACCAAAGATGTTCATGCCAAGTGAGTGTAAAGAAATAATGATCATGGTCATCTACGCACACTTGGCAAACCTAGCCAACCCCGGGGCTTTCTCTTAAGAGTTAAACCAACTACTGCAGAAAAACGGATTTAAGAAAAAACTATGGTTTCCGCCTAACCCCGCTTCGCAGAAAGTCTTGAAAATACAATTTGAAGACGACCCACAACAGAATAACACGAACAAAAAAAAGAAGAAAAAGAACCAGCCAAAAAGCAACAAAAGCAGAAAACCACAGAAGAAGAAGAAACAAAAAACGAAAGCCCAAAGAAAAAGCGGCAAAGGAAAAAGAAAAGGACAACATCTCGAAAGGAAGAAAAGGCAGAAAAACAACAACAACAAGAGTATAAACTTCACGGGGAAGAAGAAGAAGACGATGCCATCTTGGATTATCCCGGAATACCCTTCACGGAGAAAAGGGATATCCTCTCAAGAGGAATCTTCTTTGACACTGAGGACGTGAACCTCAAGGTCTTCGTTGATTCAGTCTGCAAACCCCCGAAAGAGGACCAGGGAAGTCTACTCGATGAAATTCTTCGCGGGGACTACAAGTGGACCAACGAGGGACCGTGGTCGCCAAAGGAGATAGGAGGAATGTTGACGGAACGCGCTATGTACATTCCGGCCTCATGCGTGTACACCGTCAACATGTCCACCTATAAGAAAATTAAAAGTTGACAAAAAACGTCAGAAATCGAATAGTGTAAAAAGTATGGGAAGGTGAACAATAGTAAGTGGTTAATAATAATAAAGAAGTTCAGTGAGTAAACGAATTAATAATAAAAACATTCAATAAAAAAGTGGTTAATAAAGAAAATTTAGTTGTTCATAATAATAACAACAAAAGTGAATAAATAAATAAGAAAGTGTGTAAATTACAATAACAAAAGGTGAAGTGGTCAAAATTATTAGCGAATAAATATGAAAATTATGAAAAAAAAACATTCAGTGCGTTAAATAAAAAAAAAAGAAGATTTAAAGCGATGGGTTCATAATGAATCCAAAAAGCAGTTCTAACGGTATGAAAGTATTTAAAAATAGGACAAATAACGAAAGTGAAACGTTTCTAATAAATCTCGTAGGCGGATAAAATAAGAAAGTGTTTAAAATAGGATTAAATACATAACCAATTAAATATGATCAGATGTTTTAAAAGTGTCAAATTAAACTAGAAAACGAAAGTAAATAGTTAAAAAAAACATGGAACGAAATTAGAGTGAAAATTTATTTAAAGGTAAAAATCACTAAGCAAACACAAGGATTTTGTGAAATTTATATATAAGACGACAATATCTTAAAATTTGTTCAAGTTTTTTAAATAAACTTAAAGTTATATATGAACCAAAAAACAAAGAGCTCTTGAATAAAACAAAATAGGTAAATAAATAAATGCAGTTTATAAATATAATTCTCTGTCATGGGAAAATATGATTATACTCGTATAATGTCAACAATATGACCTCCAGTATATCCTGGAGAACCCATTTCTTTTCATACTGTTACTTATAACTTTCTCTTCTTCGCTTAACTTTTTTTCCCCACTATTACTATTTTGTAACACTAATTTGTATTATGTGCTCTCAAATATATCATCAATCTTTTCATTCCTATTTTCATTCTGACTCCACCATTCTTCACCGTTAAAGGAGGAAAGTCACCCTGAATATGATCGCATAAATCGACAGCTCAGCAATTAAAGTCAAGTTTGGTTTTTACCAAACACATTTCATTTAAAAAAAAAAGAGATGAACGTAGGAGAAGTTGTTTACCATCTACAAGATTTAAAAAAGATAATTAAAACAATGGAAAGTTTGCAAGGAAAATTAATAAAGGCGAAATATACTATAGTTTTTAACAAAATCTGTTATATATATATATATATATATATATATATATATATATATATATATATATATATATATATATATATATATATATATATATATAATGCTTGTAATTGATTTGTTTCTTGAGAATCTGATATGTAGTAGGAATATGAAGAACCAGGTGATTACACTAATCATTAGTCGACTGTATCGACTAATGAGAAGGGAAATGAATATTAACGATAACAGTTAAAAGAATGCATTAAATAATGGCTAAAAAAGCGGATGAAGACAAGTTAAAATAATAAAATTGAAAATTATTGAGATTAAAGTAAAAACAAAAATAAAAATAGATAGATTTAATTAATACTATCCAGTATAATTTTGAAAAATAATAGAAAGAAGTGAAGTTATAACATGAACTGACTTGAATTTTGAAAAATAAAGGTAACTCTAGCTCCGTCTCTGCCTCGTGACTCCTCCCCTCTCCATTTCCTTTCTATCAGCCTCTCTCTCTATTGCACAATATCTCCCCTTCTATCTGTCCCTCTCTATTCCGGCTAGGTCCCTATCTATGCTCCCTCAGTGTCTTATCTATCTCCTCTCTCTAGTCTTTATCCCCCTCCCCCCTCTCTTCCCCGTTTCTGTCTCCAACTTCTCTCGTCATTTCTTTCCTTTCCTTATCTCTATTTTACTTCTGCCTCTTCTTTGTCCCACTCTCTGTTTCCCCCTTCTCTCACCGTCTCATTCACAATCTCCCCATCTATCTCCCATCTCTCACCCTCTAAATTCCATCTCTGTCGCTCTATCCTCCTCTATATCTCTCTCTATATATCTCCCATCTCTCACACTCTCTTTACCCCTCTCCACCTTTATATCCACCCCTCTATCTCACCCAACTCTCTCTCTCCTTTTCTCTTCATCTGTCTCCCACTCTCTCTCCTATCTCCTCACCTCTCCCTCCCCCCGTTACCCCTTCTCCTTCTTCCCCCATCCCCCATCTCTTCGATGCAAAAGCCAACAAAATAATCAAGGATGTATGAAGACCATCGAGTAAAACAGTAAAGAGTAGCAACATCAACTATTGGACTATTTGTGGATAAGAACGGGATTTTATAAATGACGAAGATGAGATGAGTAACACCTTTAATACATTCTCACCATCAGTATTACTACAGAAGACCTAAGAAATATCCCTTCGCCAAGTCAAAGAGATGATTCAGGCGCTATATAACATGTCACCGTAAGTGAAAATGATGTGCTAAAAATTCTGGGAGAGCTTAACTTAAACACATCAGTATTGTCAGGCACTCTCTTACAAGAGCTCTAAAATAAGTTAAGAATCGGCTTTCAAAACTACTTACATTGCTTTTCAATCGATCTTTGCAGACGGGGATTATACCAGGCAAGTGAAAAGTCGCTAATCTAATAACATTATTTTCAAAGGCTACCAAATCAATACTTTGCAACTATCACCCAATTAGCTAAACTTCAGTTGTGTGAAAAATTCTTGAAATAAGGAACTGAATTGTGAACCATTTTGACGCAAACAAAATTCTTTTTAGATACCCAACATGGCTTCCGTATCAAAAGTTCCTGCCTTACAAAACCTTTACACTTTTTCTATGTATCATTAATTTATGCGATAAGAGTAAAGTCGTTCCTCACAGACGTCTAATGATAAAACTACAAGCACTCGAAATACAGGGCGACATATCATGCTGGATTGAGAATGGCTAGCAAAGGAATGCAGAGAGTAGTCATAAATGTTAAGGTGTCTAAAAGTCTCAATGCAACTATCGGGTCTGATATGCATAATCTCAAAATATGTGGATGGTACCAAAATTATAATTAATGTTGTAAATTTAACGAAGAAGAAAGTATAATATATGCAATATAATTTAGACAAGCTATAACGTTGGGGACAAACTTGACAAATGTGCTTAAGTCGTGGACAAGGAAACAGATTTAGGGGTAACAGTATCGAGTAACCTAAAACCCAGTTAATATTGCACAGAAATTATCAAGAAGGGGAACAAAATAAGTGGTTTTATTTGAGTACAAATCGAAAGAAGTACTACTTACTCTCTACATCTCTTTAGTCCGACCTCTTCTAGAGTACTGAGTTGAAGCTAGGCGCCCTTAATACAAAAAAAATTATAAACAAGCTAGAACGAATTCAACTTAAAGTTACCAAAAGAATACCTAGTCAAAAAAAAATAGCCATAGCAGACCGTCTTAAAGAATTAAATTTCTTCAATTAACCCAGCCTAGACTATGATGTGACGAAGTTAAACTATTTAAAATCGTCAATGGCATACTTAATATGAACTGTAACAAGTACCTTATTATCGACCGATCTAGTTACAATTATAGATCAGCCGTTTAACTCACACAAGTCTAAATTTTTTTTTTCAAACGAATGGTCAAGTTACGGAATGATCTAAAATGCAATGTCATTGGCTGTGCTATAATTGATTTGTTTAAACATAGAATAAACCAGTGGTCGACAACCTTCAACACTCAAAGTGCCATTTGAACCCGTTTCCCACAGAAAAGCCACAAAACCTTTTTGACATATATATGAAGATATCACTGCATATATCGATTTTTACCACTATGCTATATGTAACAAAACAATAGTCTGTTTCAGTTATGAAATCAAGGAACTGCTACAGAGAAAACCAAATTTTATTTCGGTATACAAAAACATTGGAACTCCGAAAAAAAGCTGGGTTCGACACTTCTTACAAATAAAAATATTTAGTGTCTATTTGACTCCTTCTTGAATTTACGAAATATAAAGCCGAACTTAAATGATCAACCAGCACAAAATAAAAACTGCCGTCTGCTTCAGTGTGCCGTTATCGTGCATTTAACTGTAAATCTGAATAAAAAAATTACTATTTCACTCAACAATGTAGAATATATATTTGTAAAATAATAGCTATCTACGACAAGCCTATACAGGCAGCTTTCAATGTAAAAGCCGAGAGGTAGACCCCCTAAGAGATGGAGAGACCAGATTCCTGTGGATGTTGGGCTACCTTTGAACGAGTGTGAACAGTTGGCTCGGGACAGAGTAGAATGGTGGTAGAGACAGCAGGCCGACGCAGGGCAAGGCGTCGTTATAACCTGCGCCCTTAATTCAGTCAAGTCTTTCTTTGCCTGGTTAAAGGAAATTTTGTTCCTGAACCTCAGCACACAGTCTGCACATTAGAGCTGTAAGACGTAACCCTCATCTTTACGCAAGATTGCAAGCTGTCGTCTGTGAGGCATGAGCGATGTTTGTTTTTAGTCGCATGAGACTCTAAATCTCACTATGTCGGTCGGTCGGTCGATAGGTCCCCGTTTTGGTTTTTTTTTGTTAATAACGGTGTAACTATTCAGCTGATTTTAACGAAATTTGAAACCCTTATGTTGTTTTACATTTGCTTTCGAATGATATAATTGCCAAGGTCCTCCCAAGTTAGCCCTGAAATTATTTTGTTTGGGCAATAACATCATAACTATTCGGCCAATTCTAACGAGATTTAAAGCCCTTATGTTATTTTACATTCTCTTTCGAATGATAGAATTGCCAAGGTCTTCCCAAGGTTAGTCCGGAAAATATTAAAGTTTTGAAGGTCGTAAGTTCAGAAATCAGAATAAGTGAGAGCAGGCGACTTTGGTCAGAAAAGCTTGTTTTATATAGTTCATGGTGAAGAAAACCTGCTCATATACATATGTAAATCGAATATTGAGAGGACTCTAATTGCATATTTTTCATGTTGGCATTAATGTCGGGGATGGCATTCCATGTTTCAAAAACAAGTTGGCCCGGCTTTGGGAAGGTTTTCAATCTCATTCCACTCGTGCTTGTGAGCAAGCATGTCCTTACGAGCAACATCTTCAAGATCAGTTGGCAATTGCTAGAACTTCAACACCCACATATCTCTGTTGGCTATATAAGCCAGTTTCATTTCCAGATCTGGTTGACTCACACTTGAAAAATAAATCGTATTCAGTAGGGATGGATCGACGGTAAGGGGAGTGACAGGGAAGGGTAATGTGTTCTTTTCATCTCTGAAGTCACAGAATCGTTTCTCAAACGATGTTTGCATTGCAGTGATTGCGGACTGCAAATACTCTGAACTGATCATTTTGTGAGCTTGCTTGAACTCGCTCAAAGCGGGAAAGTTGAATAGTGTACCTTTCTGTAAATCTCTGGCAAATACTGTCAACTTGCGCTCAAATGCCAAAATCTCCTCCAGTGTGTGCAGAGCTATGCCTCATTTTCCCCAAGGAGTTGTGTTCAGACTGTTTAGGTGCACTGTCATATCTACCATGAAGTGTAGCTTTTCCAGTCTTTCTGGCTGTTTCAGCTCCGGAAAGGTGAACTCTATGCTGCACAGGAACGTTTTGATCTCTTCCGGACACGCGGCAAACCGTTTCAGTACCTACCTCTGGACAGTCACCGGACTATGTTGTGCAACAAGAAATCAGAATGAGAACTCTTCACCTCGTCTAGTAAGAAACGAAACTGACGGTGATTTAAACCGTTTGCCAATATTTTGTTGACAATCTGAATGACAACATTCATTACTTCTGTGCATACCGGATGAAAAGTTTGAGCACACAATGCCTCTTGGTGCAGGATGCAGTGAAATTTCAGCAGCGTTCTACCCAGCGATTTCTGTAGTAAAACCACAAAGCTCCTATTCTCTCCTGTCATACTTGGTGACCCATCAGTAGCCACTGCTACCAAGTAGGGTTGCTTATTTCCTTGTTTATTATACAATCTAGGACAACTTCACAGATCTCCTTCCTCCATGTTTGGGCATTTAGTGGTATCAACTCAATATTTTTTTCCTGTGGTCCAGCAGAGTTCACATATCGGCAGAACAATGATATTTGTTCAATTTCACTCTTGTGTTTGGATCATTACATGCGATTAGGTACGCCACAGCTGAATTGATGTCTTTTATTTGCTATCTGGTGACGTTTTCTGCCATTTTAATGGTTCTGTGTTTGGCAGTCTTTGCTGAGAGAAGCATATATCTGACTTTCTACACAATTTCACTCTTGTTTTTAATGAATGATTCTTTTATATATTCTGCATTTGTGAACGGCCTTCCGTGCCTGATTATTTCCTAAGCGACCAAAAAACTAGCATATGTTGTTGAATTTTCAGATTTTAACCACTTTATTTTGGGTTAGTTCAACCTTCCACATCAGTTTCGAGACGCCTTTTTTCCTCTCTCCAGCCGGATATTTTTAAGCAAACGCTGTATTCTTATTCTGGAGATGTCATGTAACATTTGACATTTTATTGTTTACCAATTCCTCACAACATATCAAATATAATGGTAAACCAGTCTCGTCAGTAGTGAAAGCAAATGTATCTGCTCAGCTATCATTGAACGTTCTGTTTTCTTCAGAAACTTTCTCTTCGTAGATTTTCCCATTTTTTTTCCGATGTTTTTTTTTAAATAAATTAAAAAAATCTAAAGAAATGAAATATAATACATTTTAATTAAATGCCCGATAGTAGAGACGTTCGCAAGGACTGACGTGCTGCGTCAGCGTCGTTCCTCCACTACAGGGAGCCGCAGTGAAGGGACGAAAGAGCCGCGGTTTGGTTAAACTCAAGATTGACTACATTTATAAGCTACGAGTACTAATATATTCTTTTTTCGCCCCCATCAAATAAGCGACCATCAATGATCAAGGTGGCAAAGTTTATTAAACTTAGATTAGATACATATCGTAAGGCTCGAATAGTTTGTGTTTTCTCTTTATCTTTATTGTTTTGTGTTCCTTTTCTATTCCTTTATATTTTTTCTCTCTCTATCCCACCCTCTCTCTCCCCTCTCACTCTCTTCTTCTGAGAATGCGCTGTTTTGCCATTTGAGGCTCTCTCTCAAAATCAATATTTCTCTTTCTTTGCTGATTTTTCTCTCTTGGGGCTGTTTGTATATAGCCACTACCTTGCACTAAACAGAAATGATCCTTCAAGTTTATATTTGGTGGGGTGGAGGGGCGCTTATTGATTATATTCTAGGATCTTTTGAAGGTAAATTCCGGCCTTATCATTCTGGCTTGAAGAGCTTTTGGTTACAGTTATTTTTATTCTTGTTACTTTTCACATGCAAAGTCCCATCCCCCCCACTTTCCGTCTCTTGCTCTTCATTTATTTGACTCTTTTGTGGCACTATTTTCACTTTTTTCCGTCTCCAAGTGTTTGCCTCTCGCTATTTGGTCTTACATGAATATTATCAGCAAATCCTAATTAATATTAAAATTCTGTAAACAAAGATGTTTCAGTGGATTTATTTTCACCATTGAGATATAAATCTCAAAAAAAGTTGTGAAATTTTTATCCTTTTTATCTTGAAATAGTTAATCCCATTTGCAACTTTGCCAAAGCCTGCTATTAAAACTTTTATTATGAATTTGCTGGGGATCTTTTCTATATTAATGCAAACTTACACACATTCAGTTGCTCAGAAATACTCCTTTCAGGCGAGAAAGGTAAAAGATGTTGATGAAAACATATGGTTTCCCTTTTAGGATATATGACGTTCTTCTTTCCTATCCTTCAAGTCGGGCTGTTTTGGAAACATGGCAATCACAGCACTTTATTGCGACGGCGCTCAAAAAACGCTTCAGTTTCATCATTGACTCAATTGAGTGGAGATCTGCTTTCGAAGCGCATCATATATTTAGGTTACGAATGGAATGATGAGACTTTAGGTCGAGGTGGCGATTACTTTTATATTATTAACGTTTTCGATTAAAAGTTTGGGTCAGGGAATGAGATTCAATACGAAGAAGATTTTCGATATATCTTATTTTAGAAAACGTCTCATCGCTTTACTTTTTGTTATTTGAGGGATATAAGTTTTATTTTGTGTAACGTTGTGAAGGACTAATCAATTGTAGGAATTAGCTATAAATGAGTCGAAGCTTTACAGATTGTTTAAGCTGTGTTTCCCAAATATTTGAGCAAGGGCGTTGTGGGAATCCTTGTGGCCCCTCTAAATAATTTGGCGTAGATGGTACTCGCTCAAGGGGCAAAGGTGCGTGGCGATCTTACCTCAGGCGAGAATGGAAAAACAAAGTTTACTTTTTGGAATTATTAAAATGATCGATTCGAAAGATAAAAAAAATTAAACGGGATTTTGAATGATCCTTTAAAACTACTTGTTCACTAAAAAGTGTCCTAATTTTATTTTTCAATCAGATAATTCGGACACAAACAGCATAAACATAACCGAGTTGGTCTGACAGCCTTTAAAGTTCCAATGTAGTCCTATCTTAAAAGAAATACAAAAACTTTGTTGACCAAACGTCTTATAGTTAAGAGAAGCTAATACAAAAATCCAATCTCAAGTGTTTCGGACCCTAAAGAATTTATTTCAGCAACATTACAATACTGAACCCAAAGGAAAAATATTAATACTTTGAGCCACGACCTTTGATTGTAAGTATAGCTGTGAAATGTTTGTTATAGTTTCCATTAACTCGCTGTATTATTCACTAGAAAGTTTGCTTTACTCCTCCTCGGAGTATATCCCCAACTGGTCCGTATTCATTGGGTTACCCTGGTGGGCACGCTTCCCCCCCCCCTCCCTCCACACATTTTCATGGGATTCAGGTCTGGACTTTGTAATGCCTAATTCAAAACTATAACTTTGCAGTCGTTGTATCATTTCTTCACTACTGAGACCTATGTTTTGGGATCGTTGTCCTGCTCCAAATAAAAGAGCCCACACGAATTCAGTTTTCCTGCTGATGGTAGGAAGTGTTCTTTCGAAATAACCAAATTACCTTCATTCCTCATTATATGAGTACCATCGATTTTAGACAGTGTTCCTGCACCATGAAAGTAAATGGATACCATGACACCATGTTCTCTGCCTCCATCGTTTTTTATGTCTGTTATGGTGTTTTGGAAGAAGCGCTTCAGCAGCTTCTGCCAAACATGCCTTCTGCAATTACGTCCGGATACTTCTACTCTGGCTCCTTAAAAACACGTAAATCTAAGGGAACGACATCCCCCCTCCCTTCGGAAAATCAGCAAAATTTAGCATTATCATTCATAGGCTGATTTGATTTTAAATACAGCAACACTGATATATGTGTAAAACTGTCCCCTTAAATAAAATAAAATATTAATAAAAGAATGCAAACTTGCGTAACCAACGAGGGTGTTTTCGTTCAATTAGGAGAGAAATAAAGAAAAATAAGAATAAGGACCACCAAACTCGCAATACCAATGATGCTTAACTTGGGGCTTAGAGGCGTGTTTGGAACAGGTTTATGGACCAAGTACAAAAATATTCAGAAGATCAATTGATCCCCCGGTGGAGGAGGGCGAGAAGTATAGGGTGTATTGCAATATTGGTCTACCCGACCACCAGCCTCTTCCTGTATTGACATGAGGTTTACTTCTGCCTTCACCCAATTTACCAACTAGGGAGGGGTGGTGGAAACTACAAATTTAAAAGTTTCTTGTTTGTGATCATTATATGGATTCTATGGAGAGATTAGATTTGCATTGTCTCCCTCTCGGCCGGAGTCTCTCCCTCAATATTCCCGTCTCTCACCAACCTTCACTAAGGAATGATGCGTTGGGCGGTGCTCCGCAGGTTCTTTCTTTTTTTTTTTGTGTATCGTATTATTTTTGTGCGGACTTACGTTTTCCTAGTGTCCTTAAATTTAACTATTTAGGGTCATTGTTGTTCTAAATTTATTCCTGAAATTATTTTATTCGTGTCTCAGCTGCATTTAAAAAAAAATCACTCCAATTTTCGTGACTTTCTTAGATTGGCGAAGTGAAGTAGTATATTGCACTCGTTTAATAATCACAGCCACACGTTTGACTAATCAAGAATATATTCCAACCTTACAGCGGGCCTTACTGGTCTCACGAATCAAGCAAACTTACAGCTAAGTCTTTTTCATTTTATTTTTTTATTTATTTATTTGAGTGCGTGCGGACGTGCTAATCATGGGAAAGGCTAATTAAATCACTAGTATTCAACTAAAGTTAAAAAGTAAAGGAAATAATCAAATTAAAGAGATATAAACAGATACAAATCTCCTAGCCACGATCGTGTGCATCCGCGTGTTGATCAACCGATTTTCGCTTTCCATTGTGATATTTTGAGGCAGGAAGGTTTGTATAAGTGTGTTAAGAGTGTACTGGTCATACTAGTGTAGGTTAAAACACGAAAATGTCGCAATATTCGATATCTCAGAGAAACAATAGAAGTGGTCAGGTAGGCCTGGGGAAAGCGGCCACGCCACAACAAAGGACTCGCCACAACACCAACCAAGCCACCCCACTTACAACAAATGGTACAGGTGTGGGGCCAAAAACACGGGCAGGGAGGGATGCAACGCAAGACACAGAAGAGAAATGTGCAGGAGGGGCAAAAGTGTGTATCTATAGGCCAGATAGGAATTCAAGACCATGTGACTGGATTAAATGTGATGGGTGTAACAAGTGGATGCATTCTATTTGTGTAAACATGCAGAGGAATGTCAACCTATTTCCAAAAGAACCAGATACTCTATATCTGCCCCCAATGTTCAGGTGATGTTGCAGGTCTGTTCAAGGCCAAAGACTTCCTATGGGATCTTGCAAATAAAATGTAAGAACTTGATTAGAAAATAGAATTAATAAACACTAGGGTAGATCACCTTGAGACAAAGACAGACTTCAAAACTAGTGCAGAATTCCGGGAAGCAGTCTGAAAACACATAAATGAGTTCAAAACAGATGAACTTGAAAAAACACGCAGGAGACGTAACCTGATTTTCCAAGGGATCAAATAATCCACCGCAGAGGACCCTACCAAGCAGCAGGATGATGATGTAAACAAATAGAGATTACTTCCAGCCTAGGGATCACTGAGCCTGTTGAAATAATGTATGTAACCCATCTCGGAGCCAAGCACTCCAATTCCAGGAGACCCAGACCCCTAAAGGCAGTCATGAAATACGAGGATCTAAAGTGGAAGATTCTCGAAACAAACAAAAGGAGAGGATCAGTAGAGGAAAACCAGGGTGTAGTGATTACGCCAGATCGTACCCTCAAAGAGAGATAGGAACATGCAGAACTAACCAAGGTAAGAGATTCAAAAAACGAGGATCTTCAAGCAATAGGAACCAGAGGGACGAAATGGATAATTGCTGGAGGATGACTCAAACAAATCTCCACCAGAAAGCAAGGACCATCAACAGGAAACTGGAGCAGAATGCTAAGCAGACCTCAAAATGCACACCATCAAGAGAACTAATCAATTCAAACAACACCAAGGCAAGTATCAAAGACTCCAAGCCCCTTTCGACCGACTCCAACACCTCGGAGACGGAGCCTGATTTCCTCTCTCCAAGAGACCCAAGCACAAGCAGCCTCCCTAGGAATGAGCCTGTAGATGTCCTTAAGTATCTGTACACAAATCTGGATGGGGTTAAAAATGTCCAGAAAAGCGATTAACTGGCTGCGGTAGTGCATAAGGAGAAACCCCATATAATTTTGTTACCGAAACTAAGATAAGCTCACAAGATGCGTCCACCCACTACTTTGATTGTGACCCCTACACTGTACATATAAAAAATAGAGAAACTGGCCAGGGTGGTGGTGAAACAATTCTCACGAGGAAAGATTTAGTTTCAACAGAGTGTTCAAGTGATACTTGGAAAACATCGAAACCCTCGCATCAATAGTTGAAATAGCAGAGAACAAAATCCTCATGGGATGTAGCTACAGACTACCCAACTCACCTAGGGAGTACAATGAGAGTATTGGTCGGTCATTGCTCGAAAAGGCCAACTCTAATGTGAAGCAAGTCCTCATATGTGGTGATTTTAATTTTAAGGAAGTTGATTGGGGAAATCCCTTTGTCCATGGTAGCGAAGAGAGCGAGCAACCAAAGTATTACGAGGCTAGTCAGGACGCTCTTCTCCACCAAAACGTGGTGGAATTCACCCGTTCACGAGGAAGTGACACCCCTTCCCTACTGGATCTCTTATTTACCAAAGAAGAAAATGATCTAGTCGACCTCCAGTACAAAGCTCCCATCGGGAGCAGTAACCGCTGTTTGCTTGGGTTTAATTATGTTGTGGAGGGCACACTACACTATCTTCTTGCACCACCTAAGTGGTGCTACTACAAAGAAGGCTATGCAAAAGCAAGCAACATCTTCAGCAATGTCGACTGGAACACTAAGTTTTAAGGCAATAACACCCAAGGGATGTGGGACACCTTCCTAAGACACTACAACACAGCAGTAAGAGAATGCGTACCTCTTCAAGAGGTTCTACCTCCAGGATTCAAGCGTAAGCCCAGATGAATGGCACATACTGCCCTGAACAAAATAAAATCGAAAGAGGAAGCATTGCTGCAATATAGGAGTAGGGGAACCAGAGGCAGGTACCATAGATACTGCAGGGCTAGAAACAAAGCCACACGGGCCGTGAGAGCAGCCAAATACCACTATGAGAAAAAACTCTCCAGCGAAGTGAAATCTAACCCTCATGCCTTTTTCTCGCATGCTCGGAGCAAGACCAGAATCAAGGAAGAGGTACTGCGTGTCCATAGACCAAACGGATCTACCACACAAGCTGCACCAGAGAAACCTGTGATGTCTGAAACGAAGCCTCCCAAGCGGTATTTGTGAAAGAGGGTACAGTCCAGATACCGGAGATCAGGAACACCTTCCAGGGGGAGAGATTCAGCAAGTGCGACTTTAGTAGTGAGGACGTCCAGACCATCATGGAAAACCTCAAAGAAGACTCATCATCGGGATCGGACAGAATATACCCCTAGGTCCCCCCAAAATGTGCGGAAACCCTAGCATACCTTCTCTGGATCATCTACAAATCCTCGCTTAGCACAGGAGAACTTCCAAGGGACTGTAAAAGGGCTAGCGTGACGCTCATCTTCAAGAGTGGGGACAAGAGCAACCCATTAAAGTACCGTACAGTAAGTCTAACCTCAGTCCCATAAAAAATCCTGGAGAAACTCATAAGACTCAAGTTAATGGATCATCTTAAAGTTAACGTCTTGCTGAGTAGCAACCAGCACTGTTTTACATCCGGAAGATTATGTATGACTCAGCTTCTCGAATATCTGGAGGAGATGGAAGATGCCACCGATGAGAAAGACAGTGTCGATGTTGTCTACCTCGATTGCAAGAAAGCCTTTGACACTGTCCCCTACCGCTGTTTACTTGTCAAACTGGTGGCATTAGGAGTGGGTGGTGAGGTATCTAGGTGGATCCAAAGTTTTCTGTCTGGTAGGAGTCAAAGAGTAAGTGTTAGAGGAAACCATTCAGAATGGTTGTATGTCTGGAGTGGAGTCCTTCAAGGCAGCGTCCTTAGACCAGTACTTTAGCTAGTGTTCTTAAATGAAGTATTGGCCTCCACTGATTCAAGTGGGAAACTCTTTGCAGATGATGCCAAAATCTACCGTCGCTTAAAGTCCCCAGTGGATGGTAAGATTCTGCAGGTAGACATTAACAAGCTGCTACAGTGGAGCCAGAAATGGCTAATGCAGTTTAACAGCAAAAAATGTAAGGTCATTCACATCGGGAAAAATAACCCAAGGTATGACTACTACATTGGGGACACTCCACCCGAAGAATCTGAGGCAGAAAAGGACCTCGGAGTCCTCATCAAAAAGGCCCTAAAGCCCTCTATGCATGTCGCAAAGGCAGCTGCTAGGGCAAATTCCATCGTGGGACTCCTACGACAAACTTACACGTGTATGGACACTCAAATGTTCCTTTCCTTGTATAAGGCACTGATAAGGCCACGGCTCGAATATTGTATCCAGGTCTGGTCACCATACTCCAACAGGGACATGAAGAAGATAGAGCAGGTCCAGCGGCGTGATACCAAACTAGTGCCAGAACTGGCAGACTTGCCCTATGAGGAGAGGTTGGCCCACCTTGGACTTACCACACTGGAGAAACGGAGCGTCCGAGGTGAAATGATTGAGGCCTTAAAAATACTCAAAAGTGTGGTCAAGGTGGGAGATGGGAGCTTTCTCCAACTTGCTCTAAGAGGTGATCACCCAGAGACCAGAGGTCACAGCCTGAAGTTGAAGAAGCTACGGTACAGGACCACCAAGAGAAATAAATTCTTTAATGCGAGGATTACAAACTAGTGGAATAGTTTCACTGAGTATATAGTTAGTAGCCCTAGTATTAATACCTTTAAAAATAGGTATAACTAGTACGAGACTCAAAACCAGAGAAGAGGCACTTTATACAGGCACTGACTCCCTTGCCTCTTAATTTTCACTAAAGTAAGCAAACCCCGGAGGTATTTCGCATCATGTCCTTTCGTGCCTCTCTCTCTCTCTCTCTCCTCTCTCTCTCTCTCTCTCTTCCTTTTTCTCCCGTTCCATTTCTATATACGCGTCTCTCTTATGTCTTTCTTATGTTTGTTTATCTAATTATCTATCTTCTCCAAGTCTTACTTCTAGGCTCTATTTCCCTTGTCCGTCTCTGATCACTTCTCTCTTTTTTTCCTCTCTCTCCCGCCCCACCCATTTCTCCCTCTCTATCTATCATCACTCTGTTTCTCTCTCTTTCCTTCCGTTCCTTGTGTCTCTTCATTTACTACCTCTTTCTTTTCTTCATCTATTTTCTCTCCTTTTCTCTCTAACTATCATATCTCTTTTCCCTCCCTTTCCATTCCTTCTCTTTTATTTCACCCCTTCATTCTCTTCTTTATCTAATTCATCTCCCTTTCTCCCTCTATCTATCATCGCCCTTTTTCTCTCTCCTTCCATTCCCTCTTCTTTCTCCCTCCATCTATCGTTTCTCTCGCTCACTTCTTCCGTTCCATATATCTCTTCTTTCATCCCTCCTACTCTTTTTTATTAATTTGCTCCCTTTTTTCCTCTATCTGACATCTCTCATTTTTTTCCTTATACATTTCCTCATACTATCCGCTCTTGTTACACCCTTTTTTTCTTTCTTTATCTAAATGTGCTCTCTCTCTTTCTATATATATATAGAGAGAGAAATATATATGAGTATATATGAGTATATGTGTATATATGTATGTATATATGTGTGCATCCATCATCTATCCTTCTATATCTCTCTCCTTCTCTCTCCGTCCCCTTTCGCTTCTTTCATCCAACCCTTCTCTTATATATCTATCTGCGCCCCCTTCTCTCTTTATCCGTCACCTCTCTGTTTCTCTCTCTCCTTCAGTTCTCTCTCTTTCACTCTCTTCTCTCCTTTTTCTTTTCTTTGGATTACTGCTCCTTTCTCTCTCTATATATGATCTTTCTCTTTCTCCCTCTTCCCCAACTCCCTGCCTCTCTTCATTCTCTCTCCCTCTCCGCCTTATATAGGTGAACCTATAGGCGTCGAGGGTCGGGCTACAGCGAAGTTCTTCCCCGGTGCGGGGCGGGCCGTCCGCCGGATTACGCTGTGATCTTACGTAACGGATGTTTTTGGAGGAGTGTCGCCAGGAGTCGGAGATGTCCACTAAGCTCGGCAGCGGAAAGAAGACTGAGGATGTCAGGGGGGAATTTTCCCCTAAGGGTGTTCGGCACTTCCGGGATGCAATCGCTGTGCAAGCGGGCCTTAGGGAAGAGAAGGAGGGAAATCCATAATGCCACCGTCTCGTAGTGGAATGCATAGGGAGGAATGCCCAGGAAGCTAGTAGGGTAGGCCCAGGAAAAGTCCCCCACGGTAACTGCGATACCAGTTAAAAAGGCATGGCAAAAAAACACGAGAAGACCCGCCCTGGGGGAAAACCATCTTCGCCACCTGGTGTCCACTAGGTAGGTGAGGGCTGCGAGGCGAGGCTCCCGGTGGCCGTGACTGCGGGCGAGATTGCAGAGTTGTACCCACGGGAATGGGAGGCCTAATATGGGAATGGCAAAATTGAGGAGGCCCCCTAGACGTTGCCAAAACTTCTCGTATAGGTTTGGATGATTGGTAAGGGTGAGGGGCCCTGGTGACTTTATTAGCCATTTTGGTGGTAAGACGCACCTGTTTTCTTTCCAAATCTATCTGTATCCCGAGGTACTCGAGCTGTTTGGTGGGAGTGATGTTGGACTTTTTGAAGTTGATGAGAAGACTGGAATCCAAAAAATTCTCCAGGGTGAGCAGCAGCTGGTCCAAGGGTCCTGTGAGTAATATATCTTCGAGGTATGTGAAAGCCTGGCAGTTATGTTGTTTAAGAAAATTATTTGCAATTGCCTCCATGATGTTCTGCATGAGGTAAGGGGAACCCGAGAACCCCATGGGCAATCTGAAAAACCTCCATGTATGATTACCTATCTTGATCCCGAATTGATGACGGGCTTTGGGATGGATCAGATGGTGGTAAAATCCAGTTTGATAGCGTAATCTGAGGAGGATGTTTTATTTAACACTTTGTTAATATTAGGAAGCCTAAAAGCTGGGGCGTTGAAGATAGGGGTGAGAGCGGCCATGTCGTAAATGAGATGCATGGAACCGTCTGGTTTGGAGTCACCAAACACCCTATGTGCCCTAGAGATATCCTTACTTCTCTCTAGGATACCGGCCTTTTCTAGAGTAAGCAAAGCCTGGGTCATTTCTAGGGAACTAGATGAGAAGTGTTTGTACCCTTTTGGTAGAAAAATCTTGAGACCTTGGTTTTGTTCCGCTTTGACAAGGTTGTTGACCGGAGGTACCCGGGATAAATTTCCAGGGGTACCTTGAAGAAGCTTACCAAAAAACTTGATTATTTTTGGCTGAAGCGAATCGACGACGGAGGATACCACTTCATCCTGGTCGTTGTCTCCATTTTGGTCCTTAGCGCCCTTTTTTTTGTTATTGTTATTGTTGTTGTTGCCGTCGTCATCCGGCTGATCTCTGATGTCTGGTGGTCCACTAGCCGCAAAGTTCCTCTCGTCATAGTCCAAGTGCACATCAGAGTATTCACTTATGGTAGTAACTGAGTCCTCCGTATCACTTTCACTAGGTAGGCTATGTAACGCAAGACTATTGACCGGAGAAAAGCAGAGGCCTCCCAATTCACTGGCCATTGATTCAAAATAATTTTTAATTTGATAACCAGGAGAGGAAACCTCTAAGTGGACTATATCAGCGAGGTTGATATCTATAATCTCACTAATCCTAACCCTGGGTGGTAACACTGGGGATAACACTCGAGCATGGGGGATCACGAGAGCACTTATGTTTTCTTCCGGTAATTCCAACACTGGGGGATCTCGGTAATCATCTTCCACTTCCAGTTGTGCGAGTCGGCTGCTGAATGCATCTACTTCGGAAGGCGGTGGTGAACGAGGATGGTACCTATTTGCGAGTTCCTCGAGAACTCTTGCCGCGAGGTTGAGGCCTTCGGGCATTTGGAGGTCGGCGTGTCTGACCCATCTAGGGCGGCCTAGTGAAGTCCTCAGGGCGTGATGGGCGAGATGACCATCCAGTCCTTGTTGAAAGCGCGCTCTCTGAGATGGTGATCCCTGAGCAGAGTGTGGCACGCTCTCGGGCATTTCTACGAGCTGGTCCCCAACCATACGAGTGTACAAGATAGTACAAGGGCAAACGTTGGCGCATGGATTGGCGCTCCAAGGAAGTTAGTACCTGTCGCACACGGTACAGGATGAGGAGTTGCGCGATCTCCTCACGGTCACGGCGTTTGAAGGCTGGGGATACGATGTTTGTCGCGAGGTCCCCCACTACGACAGTTCAGTCTGTTTCGTCGCTTGGGGAGCCTTGCCTGCTTGGCCCCGCTTGAGCCGAGGCCGAGGTTCCCGACTAGGAGTAGCCGGTGTAGGCGGTAGATCCGGTTTCACTAAGAGAGCCGTGGGCAACCCGGGATCCTGCGCAATGCACGGCTCCGTATCTCCTTCGTCCTCCCCGGTACGAATGGGGAACGAGATGGGAGAAAGTCGGAGGTGAGACTTGAAGGTAGGAATCAGCTGATCCGAGGCCGCCAACCCCTGAGGTCTAAGCTGAGCCGCCCTCTGGCATTCGAGAAGAAGTTGGGAAGGTGGCACGTGGTCAGTATCTTCAATGGTGGTGACCGCGGTGTAAGGCGCAGGAGACGCCTCTTGTTCGCTTTGGAGATCGACCTCGGTATCAGACGTGAAGAGTTCGTATCCACTGTCTTTGCCAGCCATACCCGGAAAAACCGCAAGGTGAGCCGGATAGTCAATGACGAAAATATAGCGGCAAGAAGAAACGGAGATGTAGGAAGTCCGGATTCCGTAGTCGATCTCCAAAGCGAACAAGAGGCGTCTCCTGTGCCTTACACCGCGGTAACCACCATTGAAGAGACCAACCACGTACCACCTTCACAACTTCTTCTTGAACGCCAGAGGACGGCTCAGCTTAGATCTCAGGGGTTGGCACATTCTCCTGGCTCCCTTTTTCTTACTCAATGGCACGTTTCTCTTACTTTCGCTTTTTTCTCTTTTTCTTTACTCAATCCTTCTCTCTTCCTCTATCTCTCTCTTTTCTCTATCTCACTTTCTTTCTTTTACTCTATCTTCTCTTTTTAAATGATAACATGCCCATCTTTCTCGCTCTACCCCCCCCCCCCCCTCCCGTGCTCGCTATCCTTCATTCTTTAGCACCTTCCCCTCTGTTTTTATCCTTTTCCGTTGCTCTTTTTTTCTTTAATTCTGTCGGTCTCTCTCTTTCTCTCCAACTCTATTTTCCACGACATCTTTATTCTCTCCCATTCCGACTCCCTCCCTCCCTCTTCTGGTCGTTCTCATCTTCTCACATTCCTTCCCGCTCCAACCTTGTAAATAAAGATACCGACTGAAATTGAACATCTGTGTCAGAGTATATTTGAGAATTCGTGTACTGCCCCTATGTAGGTCTAGCACTCGCGTGTTCGCTCTCTTTCTCTTCCCACTTATTCAACCTGAGCTGCCTATATCTCACTCGCCTCCCCTCGTTCTTCCACTAGTTCTCTCATTCTTACCTACCTTCTCTCATTTTCTTCCAATTCTCTCCTGTTTTCACTCACTTTCCTTATCATCCCACTTTCTATTGCTCCTACTCTCATATTCCTAGTCTACCCCTCTTCCTCTATCTTCCACCCTCATTCCTTCCTTATCATGCCTCATATTTACCTATATATGCTTCTAATGCATTATAACATGTTCTTCCCTCTTCCGTTATCTTTCTCCGTCTTCCACTCTCTCCCTTTTCTGACTATCTCAATCTCTTTCATCTCTTTTTTATCTATCCATCTATCTATATATTTATCTATTACCATCTCGCTTGCTATCTACCTCTCTTTATCTTTTGTCTCTATCCTCCCGCTATATTTTTTTTTCTCCCTGCCTCATTTTTTCTGTCTTTTTGTGCTCTTCCTCTTATCTCTTTTTCTGACTCTCACTAACCTCTCTCTCTCAGAGAGATAGATAGAGAGAGAGAGGGGTGACGCCCACTTGTCGCGGGAAGAGAGCTTGTGTGTACCTTTGACTTTTTGATCTATGTCTGCGGGGGTACCTCTCTTTTGGGTACCCCTGGTCGGGCTTTCCTTGTCGATTTGGTCGGAAACGAGGTTCCAGACTAAGTGCGTCATTCTTTGTTCTACTCTATCCTTCTCCTTTTTCACTTTTATCCTATCTCTTCCACTTATTATATAAAAAAACAACTAAAAAAAACAAATCCTACTACTATCAAGTCATTATTATCTTTTTTTTTATCTTTCTAAATATAAGGACCTGGCAGCTACCTCATGTGTCAGGAGAGAGGCTTTGGAACCTCTATAAACAACGCCAATTGACGCTCACTGGTTGCGAGAGACTAGGACTAGAGGTGTCCTAGGCGTTGGAGCACGATGAATGGGATGAAAGTAGTGCCCCGTTAACCCCTTCCCTGGCGCGTAATTATTGACCATTCCCAGTGCCCGTTGACGGGTGCCTCTGGTAGCATCGGTCCGAGGTGACGGCCCTTTGTCTCCAGGTTGGTTGCCAGGCCAATAAAAAGCCTTGGGTCGCGTCTCTTGGTGTAGCGGGATATCCATTGAACCCTACTTCGAGCTCCTGACCGTCGTGAAGGGAACTAGTAGGAGTTTAGTACAGAGTGTGCTCCGTTGTTCACAGGGTAAGAAATCAATGGCCTCTTCGGGGACCGTCAGTACTGCTTGGTTGGTAGCCACGGCACGCCGTGGTTGGACGACTCAGTCGGAGGAACAGCAGCACATGGAAGGGCCTTCTGAAAGATCCGAAACGTCTCCGATGGATAGGCGGGAGCGACTCACGCGGGGAGAACTCTCCAAACCCCATTTTTTATCATTGATTGGTCACGAGTTTTCAGAGAGAGAGAAAGTGCTCAAAATGACAAGCAAAAAAAGACCCGTTCGTCTAAAACACAACTGTGCAACATGCCAGTTAGAAAAGTGCTGCGTTGACTTTCCGGAGGGCTGCTACTCAAAATTCAGCCCGGAAAGTATCTGCACTATTTGTATACTGACGCGAGAGGAGGAGAAACTAAAAGACCTCTATAGTGCCTCAGAGGAAAGAGCTCAAATTCTTGAGAGAAAGGTGGAGAAACTCGAAGCCCTTCACGCAGCTCACATTCGACGCTTAGAAGAGGCACCGCCCACTGACGTGTCGGAATCTTCTTGTGCAGTAGTTCTTACCCAAGCGGAGATTCCGGCATCATCCGAGGTTAAGCCAGCTGAGGCAAAAGAAAAAGATACAAAGAAGAATGGAAAAGAGAAGAAAAATAAGAAAAAAAATAAAGTTGGAACAAAAGAAGAAGAACCAAAAATAGAAGAAAAACGCATAAACAAGAAGAAAATGGGGATAAGAAAAAGAAGGATAAGAATGGGGAGAGTAAAGAAGAAAAGGGGAGGCCTCTTTCACAAGGTAAGACCCCGTCTTCAGAAACCAAGTGTCCGAAGATCACCCTCATTGTTGACGCACAAACACGGGATCTGCAGCCGCTGCTAGCGGCCCACCTTCACACTAGCGTGAAGGTAAGCGGCCTGCCAAAACGGGGTAACCAAAACATCATAGTAGAGGCAGAGAAAGCTCAGATTTCTGAGAATTCAGTTGTCGCTCTGATGGTAAGTGGCAACGACCTCTACCTCAGATGGGGTAAGGTTGGCCTCAGTGGCTAGACCATCCAAACGGTGATGGGAGCCGTGTATGACATAGGGCTTAAAACCCACAAACGTGTGGTGGTTGGGATGCTTCCGAGAAGAGGTCCACTCCGAACCACTCACGAGAGAAACGTCGCAGTGAACCGACGGTTGACGGATCTATGCACGGCAGAAGGTGTCTTCTTTGTAGACCCCTACCGAACCTTTTACGGGAGAAACGACCTGTATAAAAGGGACGGAGTGCATCTTTCCTTTAAAGGGAAGGCTGTACTCGCAAACATGATCCAGGATGTTGTGGAGCGGACCCAAAGAAGTGTCAGGCCTCGAGTAAAGGAGGACGTACGCCAGTACACCCGTGTTACTCCAGGAACGACCTTTTCTGAGGTTACAAAGAGGGGAGTGCCCCCTGCCACAGAGAAACAAAGCGGGTAATGGAAGAGCGTAGGAAGTCCTACAGGCGAACACTACCTCAAGGTTCTCCTGTTTAATGCGAGTTCTATCAAAAACAAGTTTCTTGAACTTCGTGGCCTCGAAGCAACAGAAGAACCTGAAATGGTGGCGATAACGGAGTCGTGGATAAAAAGCGTAAGCCTAGATTTTAAAGGTGAATTCACTATTCTCAGTTACCAGCTCTTCCTGAAAGATAGGCCAAACAGAGAGGGTGGCGGTGTGATGTTGTATGTCAAGGATACTCTCAACTCGACGGATTGCAACATCGTATCCGACCATGAACTACTAGGTGTTGACCTAGAGATAGGTGCTGCCAGATACAGAACCCTGGTGGTTTACAGACCCCCTGCCCAACTCTTAGAACAGGACAGGAGTCTGTACCAGCTGTTGGGCGAACTTGTAAAAGACATAGTGTGTATCGTCATGGGGTATTTCAACACACAAGTTTACTGGGAAACCAGAGAACTCTGTTGCGAGAACGCACTACTCCTGGAGTTTGCCAACAACGAGTTCCTCACTTAATGGGTCAGAGAACTGACGAGATGAGACAAATATCCTCGACTTTATTTTCACCTCTGAGGATGACTTCGTTGAGGACCTCTCTGTTTGCCAAATGCTCGGTGGCAGTGCCCCCTGACTAATTAAAGTTGTAGTCAAAGTCCCGAAGGCAGGGCCTGCAACTAGTAAATCGAGGAAACTTGATTTGAGAAGAGCAGATTTTGCAGGTCTTCGTGCTGGACTGACTGACACGAGGCTAGAAGTGTGCGATGTTGTTGAAGACTCGTGGAACAGTTTCAAAACCACATTTATGAGTCTTCAATCGCGTTTCATCCTTATGAAATGCCCCCGTCGGTCTTCTGTTCAACCAAAGTGGTTTAATCAAGAAATTGGCCAACTGCTTAGGGAGAAGAGAAATGTGTACCGGCAATCGAAGACCTAGGGTGACTTTGACGAATACCAGCGGCTATCCAGGAGAGTGAAGTCCAGCATAAGGGTGGCTAAGCGGTCTGAGGAACTCCGAGTGGCGAGACTCTGTAAAGAGAATCCCAAGGAGATTTTTGGATATGTAAACAGCCGTAAACCAATCCGTCGAACGATTGGCCCTTTGAGGAATGAAGTGGGGACATTAAAGCACTCAGATGCCGGAAATGCTAACCTCCTCAACGACTACTTCACTTCAGTCTTTACTGAAGAGTGTGGTCCCATCCCCCAGCCAACGGATCCCTACACGGGGGAAAAGCTGGAGGATATGAACTTCACCGAAGGAGAAATAAAAAAGAAGATCACTGACTTAGAGACTTGCGTGAAGCGGAGGTGACTCCTATCTTTATGAAAAGTATCATGGTGGACAAAATGACGTCGCATTCAGAGTCAAACCTGCTACTGAGGAGTTCCTAGCACGGCTTCCGAAGGCAATGGTCATACCTGACGAACCTTGTGGAATTCTTCCACTTCGTCTTCAGTGACCATGATCAGGACAAGGCGGTGGATGTGGTCTACTTAGACTTTCAGAAAGCCTTTGATAAGTTACCACACCGCCGCCTTCTCCGGAAAGTGCGAGTGCTGGGCATAGACGGAAAAGTAGCCGGCTGGATAGAGAAGTCGCGAAGTAGCAGACGGCTACGGGTAGTGGTGAATGGACAGGCTTCTGAGTGGGTGCCCGTTACTAGCGGGGCGCCTCAAAGTTCTGTCCTGGTACCACTACTATTCATCATCTACGTCAACGACATGGACGGTGACATGGTTGCCAAGATTTCAAAATTTGCTGACGATATTAGGTTTGGTATGAACGATGCAAAGGATGGATATTCTCACCGCCATTAGGAAGATCTTTGGAAAATTGGGGAGTGGTCTGACATGTGGCAAATGCCTTTTAACGTGAACAAATGCAAATTGATGCATATCGGCCACCGAAATCCCCAATCTCAGTATATCCTTAAGGGCACTGCTTTTGAATCCAGCGACACTGAGAAGGACTTGGGTGTAACAATCACTAATGACCTCAAATTCTCGAAACAATGTATAGAGGCGGAGAAAAAGGCCCAAAAGATGCTAGACTACATAAAGCGCCAGTTTGGATATCGGAACAAGGAGATTATACTGTGTTTGTACAACTCAGTGGCCTACCGCACCTGGAGTATGCCGTACAATTTTGGAGTCCTTCATTTAGAAAGGACATCGCCAGATTGGAACGCGTGCAAGCCAGGGCAACCAAACTGATTCCCTCTATCAGACATAAAGGTTATGAAGATAGATTAAGGGAATTAGATCTGTTCTCGCTGGAAACCCGTAGACTGCGTGGTCAGCTCATCGAAGTTTTCAAAATACTTCGAGGGTTCGACAATGTTGACTACCGGGATATTTTCACACTTGCTGAGAGCAGAACAAGAAATCAAGGCTTCAAACTTGAACTGAAGCGTTACAACCGCGATCTGTGTGGGAAATTCTTCACTTTCACTATCTGCGGTAGTTGAAAAGCACTTCCAGTGGAAGTTATCAACAACCTGCTCCCTTTTATTCTCCCTGCCTTTTTTTGTCTTTAGTCCTTTCTCTCTTATCTCCTTTTTTGTCTCTCGCTCCCCCTTTTTATCTCTATTTTTATTGTCCCCACTTTTGTCCTTTCATTTTCGTTTTTTTTCCTCATTTTTTTCTCTAATTTCCCTCCCTGTTTCTCTCTCTTTTTGTTTGTATATGTCTTTATATACGTAGGTGAGTCAAAAAGTTCTCAGACAAATGCCAGATTATTGAAATGTTCGATTTTGTACAAGTAAATACAGGGTCAAACACGACTTTCATGTTTTCTGAACAATTCCTACAAAATTCGTCATTCAATTTGTCGAGACTCTTTGTATTAGATGTGCTTCAAAAAGGTTACTTTTTTGAACCCATAAAATGGCAAATTTTGAGATAAGAGCGAACATTAAATTCCTGACTAAACTTGATTGGAAGCCTGTTAAGATTATTGACGCTCTACAACAGGTTTATGGTGACTCTTCGCCATGTAGAGCGGTAGTTTACGACTGGATTAAGCGCTTCAAGGGGGGCAGAGAAGAAGTTGAAGATGATCCGCGTGAAGGGAGACCCTCCACCTCCATTAACCCAGAAAATGTCGAGCTTGTGAGGAATCTAGTGGATAAAGATCGCCGTATTACTATTGATGAAGTTGCCAATGCATGTGAAATCTCTCATGGCTCAGCATTTGGAATTCTAACTGAAAATCTTGGCCTGAGCAAGCTTTCAGCACGTTGGGTCCCAAAAGCGTTGCGAGAAGACCAGCTGAATCATAGGGCCAACCTTTCTTTGGCTATTTTGACCAAGATTGAAGCAAACGAGGATAGTTTTTTTGAGCGCCTCGTAACGGGAGATGAAACTTGGGTGTATCAGTTTGATCCTGAAAGTAAAAATCAATCAAAAGAGTGGCACCCAAGGGGGGCAGCAGGGCCTATCAAGTTCAAGACAGAGAGGTCCGTTAAGAAGATAATGGCTACAGTTTTTGGGGATTCGGAGGGAATTATTTTAATAGACTTCTTAGAAGGACAAAAAACTGTTACGTCCAGCTATTACGAAGGAGTTTTAAGGAAGCTGAAAACTTCAATAGCCAAAAAACGACGAGGAAAGCTCCACAAGCAAATCTTGTTCCACCATGACAATGCCCCTGCACATTCGTCCAAAGCTGTGAGATCTCAGCTACGGGAATTTCGATGGGAAACTCTTGCTCATCCCCCTTATAGCCCTGATTTAGCACCCTCTGACTTTTTTCTGTTTCCAAATTTAAAGGGACACCTAAAAGGAACCCGGTTTCAATCATTAGATGAAGCAAAAAAGCAGGTCATTACTTGGTGCCAGAGACAACCCCGTGAATTCTACAAAGATGGTCTTTACCGTTGGATTCATAGATTAAGAAAGTGTATAGATGTTAATGGAGCTTATGTAGAAAAATGATTACTGTATTATTACAAATAAAAATTTTATGCCATTTATCTGAGAACTTTTTGACTCCCCCTCGTACGTATTTTAACATCGATTATATGTGTGTATATAGATGGAAGATGTATACTTCCATATATCTGTCTATCTAGCCAATTCCCTCTTTCCGTCTCTCAATCACTCACTCTCTCTTATTATCCCTCTCAGCATCTCCTTTTTCTCATTGTCAATTTTTTTCTTTTTTTACTCGCATCTCCTTTTCTCTCCTTTCTTAATTATCTATTATTCTATCGATCAACATCTCACTCCATTTTTTTCTCCCTATCACATTTTTCTGTCTTTTTTCCTTTTTTATTATCTTTTGTTCTGTATGCCTCTAATTCTCTCTCTCTCTCTTATGTCTCCTTATCTTATTTCTTCTTCCCTCTTGTGGTAGGTGTGGTGGCTTTTTCACCTATAAAATCTGCAGCACTTGGAATTGACTGCCAACGGATGTGGTGAACAGTTGAGCAGTTGAAAGGTCGGTTAGACAAGATGCTGCACACACTAGTGTAAGTACTAGTGAGAATCCCTGGTAACTTTGTAACGGTACCTCCTCGGTATGGATTGTAAAACCTTTTGAGGTACTGAGATTTCTTGTAACTCCTCGGAACTCTTTTTCTCTCGTTCCCCTTTTTTCTCTGCCTTTTTGTATTCCTCCCTTTAGCTCTCGCCTCTCTCTTTTTCTCTCGTTGTTTCTATGTATGTGTATATATGTGTTGTAACTGTGTCTATATGTATGTGTGTATATATATAAAAGATATATATCTCCATATATCTTTCCACCTAGCCATTTCTCTCTTTCAGCCTCTCTCAATGACTCGGCCTCTTTACTCTTTTCTTATCTTTTCTCTCTCCTTGTCTTTGATCTAAATTTATCTCTGTTTCTTTTTTTATATCTTTTGTTTTCCCTTTACTCTCTACCTTTTTCCTCTTTGGTTCTCTCTCCTTCTCTAACTTCCCCACATTTCCTCAAGCCCTCTCAATATCTAAAAAAGGGGGGGGGGAGCTATCGTGTCTCTGTATAACTGTATGCTTTGCTATATCTGTGTATGTGTATAAGTGTTTGTACATGTGCATCACCGCTACTATCAACTCTCATCTATCTTTATCTACCATCTCTTTGCTAGTAGCAAGTAAGGACCTGGCGGCTACCTCATGCCGCAGAAGAGAAGCTTTGAAACCTCTATAAATAACACCATTTACAAAAGTAAATAGAGTAAAATACCTGGTGCCCAACAATTAAAAATTGAATGTCCTAGGTGCGGAGGCATTCGTTGGCGTATATATTTTAAAGAGGGAAACCTTAAGAACATCACTCGTTAGTGCGTCTGCAATTTCTGTGACATAGAATTGGTAATGGAGAGGAAAATGAGGAAAGCGGAAGAACGTCACCACTGCGAACTGGCTGTCGTGAGAAATCAACTTGGTCAATTCGAAGAAAATTGCATTGTGGAATTGATTAACCTGAGGAATCAGGTAGGCTAACTTCAAGAAGCAGTTGAAGAATTCAGGAGACGTGTCAACTCCAGGTCACCTCCAGGGAATGGGAACGAGACTAGAGGAACTGTCGTGACGGAGAGTAATGCCGGAGACACGATGCAAGAGAGCAGTATCGCCCAATCCGGACAGAAAGCTCGCCTCGCGGAAAAGATCAGGGTAGAGCTAAAAGAGGAGGTAGAAGAACAGAGACAAGTTATGCTGACGACGTTAGATCGACGGCAACCCTCCAGGCGGTGATAACTCCTGTGTCGGGCGCAGCTCAAACGAACCCCTAGAATATCGAGAACGATAACAGTGGGGAGGCAGGCACTCGCATTGAAGCTGCTGCAGTTAATCTTCAGACCAATTCGAAGTAAAAAAAGCGAACAATGTAGAAGAAAAGGCAGGTAGCAGCTGTGATAATAGTACCAGTGAGTAACAGTTAACCGACCAATACGAGCGCATCGGCACTGGCAGTGGAAGGTTCACTGGAGGTAAGGGGTGCGAGCTCGAAAGAAGGAGAGTTTCAGGGAGTAAGAAGGAAAAAGACTAGTGGTAAGAAGAAGAAGATAAATTGCGTGCCCTCATCCATCAGGACGAGACAAGGGCACGCAATGTATAGTGGTGGAAGACTCGCAGCTGGGAGACCCTCAGTACCATCTGAGTGGGAAGAAGTGCCACAGATGGGAAGTACGAATATACGGAATTTCTCCAGGAGCTCCGTACTTACCTCAATGGTCAGTGGAAACGACCTTTTCCTTAGAGGAGGTAGAGTAAGGCAAACGGATCATATAGAAAAGACATCGATGAAGATTGCAGAGGATCTTCTCTCAAAGACAAGCAAGGCCATGCTCGTGGGGATGATACATAGGAACTTTGCTACAGCGTACGCACATAGCAAACTTCTTGGCATTAACGAATGTCTAGGCCACCTATGTGCCTTGGCAGAAGTTAAGTTTGTAGAGCCGGCCGACTTGTTCTTCAGACGAGATCACCTATACGCGTAGGACGGGGTCCACCTAAACGATCGAGGAAGGAAGTTTCTGGCCGAGTTAATAGAAAGGAATGATTTCAGGTTGTTGAGTGTTGCACTGGACGAGCCAAGCGGCAACTCGTTGGATTCCATGGAGCAGGAGACTCAAGACGAGCCACAAGAGCACGTCAATGCGGGAAATTCTAATGTAGGAAGCTCTTCTGCACCACAACCGAGAGTAGTAATGGAAGCCCTGCAGGTGTCGAAGAACCGGTTCCAGGAGGAGAAGATCCATGCAACTCGGAGGAGCTCATGGTAATAAGTCCCTTTCTGAGAACAACATTCTATCCCAGTCGTTGGGAAACGCGTTAGCGGAGGGAGCGTGCGGACTAGCCAGTGTTCCCTAAAAGTTTGATTTTTTAATGCAAAGTCGATACGAAACATGTGGGACAAACTTGTGGCTTTATTGGCTTCCGATAACCGAATAAATATCGTGGTGATCGTAGAAACGTGTCTCCATACTGACAATCGAGATTTCGAGAGTCAGTTTGCGATTCCTGGTTATACAATGTTCCACCGTGACCGACCTTGTCGAGAGGGCGGCGGAGTTAAGGTATACGTATGTCACTGTTTCTCTGCTGTCGAATGCAAGGTGAGATCTGACATAGAAGAAGGACTACTATGCTCGATAGCCAAGTTAGCCGAGGAAATAGCCTTCTCAGGATAGGCAAGTGGTCAGAGAGGTGGCAGATGCCATTTAACTTTGACAGATGCAAAGTAATGCACATCGGCTATGCTAACCCTCGGGAAAACTACTACTCCTTGCTAAGCAAACAACTAGATACCACTGATCTTGAGAAAGATTTAGGCGTGCTAATCAGTAGTGGCCTAAGGTTCTCCAGACGGAAAAGAAGGCCCAGCAAATGTTGGGGTACATAAAGAGGTATTTTTGCTTCCGAAATAAGCAGATTGTTCTCGCCTTGTACAACTCTCTAGTCTGGTCACACCTTGAATACGCCGTACAATTTTGGTTCCCAACCCTGAGGAAGGACATTGAACGGCTGGAAAGGGTACAGGCCAGAACCACAAAATTGATCCCCACCCTTAGACATAAAAGTTATCAGCATAGGCTACGAGAACTAGAGTTGTTCTTCTTGGAGACGCGCCGATTAAGAGGATAGCTGTTTGAAACTTTTTAGATAATACGAGGAGTTGAAAACGTAGATCACAGGAGGCTGCAATTCCATACTAGCATTTGTGGCAACTTCTTCTCGTAAAAACTGG
The DNA here is from genome assembly GCA_963969495.1 of Ceratothoa steindachneri. Lineage (NCBI taxonomy): Eukaryota > Metazoa > Arthropoda > Malacostraca > Isopoda > Cymothoidae > Ceratothoa > Ceratothoa steindachneri. Next base: position 173,786,458 of record OZ018321.1, read on the forward strand.
CGGAACGTTGAACCGTCAACCGCCAGAAATGAACAGTTCGTCAGTCGAACAGTTCAAATCTCAACTTGACAAGATAATCCACATCTTGACCTAGATGGTACCACCTTAGTATAGATTATAGATTTGAGGCAAGTAGATAGGTTTCAACTTTTCCATAAACAATCCTGATTGTGTTCTTTCTTTTTAGCACATTCAGGTATCATCTCAGCTTTCTGGCCCATAAATGCGGGTGGGAGAGGTGGGAGTGTAGAGCTTTCATCTATGCTATACTTTCTCTTATGCTATAGGTTAGAGCCTTCTAAAAATAGTACCTCCACGGTATTGTCAGCAATGCCCTTTGAAGTTCTATTATTTGTTGTGACTTCTTGTGACTTTCTTAATAGTCTTTTTCATTACAAAAGGTCAAATAAGGTTAGGTTAGGTGGGATTGGGTCATTCTGTGTAAGGTTATATTAAGTTAAGCTAGTTTATTTTGGATTGAGTTGGTGGGGTTGGATTAGGATAGATTAAATAGGTTTGGTGGGTTTAGGTTCGTTAATTAGGTTAGGCTAATGTTTTTCCATAGTTTTGGTCTTTTTGAGCCCACTTTCAGACATTTTTTAGGCACCATTGCCAATGAAGCCACGGAATTATAATGTCAGTAAAGCTATTTGCTTTTGCTTTGATTCTCCCCCGAAACCAATGAGGGCCTTTTACCGTGCAGAGTGTATTTAGAAGTTGAATGTATTTCTTTTACTCTGGAAGATTTGAAAGAAAGAGATTCAATTTTGTGGTTTATTAAACGATATTTATTGAATAAACAAAAGGAAATTCTAATACATTAAATACTGAATTATTCACATCGACCGAAATTGATAATTAAAATTAATTTGCTATTATTGCAATGAATATATCTCCTCAATTTGAGCATTGTGAAAATACTTTTATTAAATAGTAATTAGAGGTTACATTCTTTTTGGTTGCCTTGCTGACCGCCCTGCCCATTTAATGTCTCCTTGTGCAGGGGAGCCGCAGGTTCGGGGTAGGTAGCATTAAGTCCATTAACTAAAACCGTGTTCTTTTAACCTTTACTCATAATGACGTAATTATTATGTTTCCGCAAGGGGGAATTGGAAAGACCCTATTTATGGTTGAAGTAACGGCTTTTTTACATCATGTATCAGTAAAAAAAAAGGCAGTATGGAGATCGTCCAGTATGTAGACCGTCCTTTCCTCTTCGCGAGGTGGTTGCCGTCGGTTTGATTTGTCCTAGGCTGCGCTTGAAGGGAACAACGAAATTGGAATAGGAGACGGTGCGTGATCAGTTGGCCGAGCATAAGCAGACCATTTTTGTACACGAGATTGGCCTACAAATTTTTGAGATCTTTCTTAAATGTATTCCTGTGACTCAGTTTCAACGCAGGGAACTCTTACCTCCCATCCAGACATATGTGGTTGCGTTTAATTAAGCTATTACCTTATGAGTACCACGCGGTTGTCCGTATGTACATATCGTCAATGGCACGAGTGAGTTATCTCCAAATAGATAGATCAAATTGCCAACAGCGATCCACTGTGATGATCGAAAGGGCCCCAAGCTTTGACACCCGGAAGAATATAAGAATCTGGACGATGGTCCGGAAGTCCGTGGTTGCCAAAGGACAGCTTCCAGCCAGTAATCAAACGATCCACCATCGTTAGCTAGGACATTTCTTATTATTGCTAGAGTGGGTCTACAATGTCCAGCTGGATTATCTCATATTTCTATAAAGATTTTGTGGACCAATTACTTAACCTTGAAATAACTGTAAAATAAAAAAAATTAGGCTTCATCAACCATAGATCTACGAATGATTTATCACTTTAAAAACCCATGTTCCTTTAGGACATATTCCATATTAAGTTTTTACTGCATCAAACTAAAATAGCTTATCAAAAGGAATGTATACAAATTCATTCGCGAAAACTAGCAAATTGAGTTTATCCTTCCCAACATTTATCAATCTTGAAAATGCGGTTATCAACTGACCGTAGAAGTGCACAAATAAGGATACGTGTGCGCTGTACGATCCCAAACACACTTCAGAATTGCATCGATGACCAAAGCAGCGTTGCCACTCTGTGTTTAATGCTAAAAGATGCCGTATTTATGTTGGTTGTACCCCCCCCCCCCTCACTATAAACACCCATGAACCACACACGCCCAAACCACTCCCATCAGAACCAACCCATATCGTTCCCATATTGAAAATACATACATATTTCCCATTCAGTCTTGATTAAAACGCCTGCATTTTCATTATTTCACATCCTCCATTTGTTCCCTTTATTCCTGATCTTAAGAAGCCTATTTATGTGCAAATTCTGATTTAAAACTTCATGAAATCATATTAACTTATACCCAATTTGAATACTCCCATTTTTGCTGCTTCACATTTCCCATATAATTTCTTTTTATTCCTATAACATTTCCACAAATTTCTTATCTATGTTTATTTCAAATTTTAGGTTTTTGAAAATGGATTTCTACCCGAAAAGTCGTTATCAAGAATAAAAAAAAAATACTATGATGGAAATCTTAAAGGTACCCTCAACCCTCTTCAAGAGCGTCACATACACGAGAAGGCAACCATCCATTTCTCTAAAATGAGAAATTTCTAGAAGACTTTTGTATAAACTAACGTTTACTTTAACGAAAAACGGGAATGCGAATGACTTTAAGGTTATTTTGCTCAATTTAAAAAAAATAAAAATAAGAAGGTGAAGATCCGCGGAAACATTCGCATTCTCGTTTTCTGTTAAAGTAAACAGTGTGTGTGTGTGTGTGCGTGTGTGTGTGTGTGTATAATATTTGCATTGTTTTATCTCAAATTTACCATAATTTAAATTTATTGTCATATATACATTATTTATATATATATATATATATATATATATATATATATATATATATATATATATATATATATATATATATAAATCCTATTATCCCGAATGCGGAGATGTCGTCGTACTACTCCTTATACTTCGTTCGGCCCGTGCCCTGAATGGGTTTATTGACTCAGAGTGCTTAGGGGTTGGCTACGGAGGGGTTGAAATGAGCTTTGCCAGCAAGCGACCCAAAGGAAGTTAGATGCACAACAATATGAAAATAAATTTTTAATGAACACAAAACAAGAAATATATATATATATATATATATATATATATATATATATATATATATATATATATATATATATATATATATATATATATATATATATATATATATATATATATATATATATATATATAAGGTGCTTTGAGAGATAAATCAATAAGTGAATCTCGGATATCTCACTTGGCTTGTAAATAACTATTCCCTATGTAAATCCCTAACATACTTGTAATGTTGGTAAGCTTCGCGGTGAAGTTGGGAAATGTGAAAGGGAAGGGTTACCTTGGAACCTGATATTCGGGTGGCGCTGGTGTTTGAACGTGGTGAGATAAGGGGCGGAGACGATGAGGTAAGTTCTCCAGGGACCGACCTGATCCCACAATTCCGTCAGGATTTTGCTGGAAAAAGGTGGTGACGGGAGCTTCTTGTTAAAGAGGGCCCCACGCTTGTGAACTCTGAGGAATCTTGGGTGCCTGTGTGAGGAGGGGGGGGGGGAGTAACATATAGACGCGTAGAGTCACGGAGAAAAGCCGAGATGTAGATTTCTCGCTTAGGAGGCCAAAGTGAGGCTGTTTGTAGCTTCGGCTCTGACACGTGAGTACGAGCTTGGGTCCGCATTGGCTTGCAGACCAACGGGGTAAGGAGCCTCCCTAATTAGGACCGATCTCCTCTCTGAAGACTTGGTGCTTTAACGATTTACCACTACACCGAGATATATGGCAATTTCTGCCCAGCCAGACGCTGTGCAAGCTCTACTACCGAGAGTTAAAATAATTCATCTGTTATACTCGAAACTCGGGAGAGGTTCACATGGCTACGGAAGTAGATTTGATATCAAGCATCCTTCTTCGGGTGAGAGAGGCTTGATTATCTCCTCCATTTCGTCGTTTGCAAACTTCCGGGAACCACCGGAAGCCAAGATGTGCTCCCATCTATCGATAACCAATCCAGGACGGAATTCGGTGGTTAGCTGAAATGGTCGGTGGGTTCTTCCGGCGGGAGACCATCAGATATCAGGCCAGAAGGGGAAGGTTTGATAACTGGCCTGCCCGGAAGGGAGGTGGGGAAATGTGGGTGCATTATGCTATTCTCCTACAATATATATATATATATATATATATATATATATATATATATATATATATATATATATATATATATATGATACGTTTGACCGATCGGTTGATTATACACTCTTCGGCGCAGGTCCGGGGTACGTTGTATGTTCGAGGTTATTATAATTATTGCAATCTCTCTCTCTTTTAAATAGCCGCGCGTTATTTTTTGTTTTTCTTGTGTGTCGCGATATATTTATTATTGCGAGTTGCAGTGCCCATTGAGGCAGCAAGCAACCGCTTTGATATCAACTAAACAGTACCGTAGACCACTTGGCTACGCGGAAAACAGAAAACAATGCAAATAAATAAGCTTTTATGGCACGCTTCGCATGGTCGATCGAGATTGAAAAAGAGAGAGAGAATTAATTGGGAATTCAAACGACAAAGGAGAAATTGAGTTAAACACGCCGCGAATACACAACGTATATCTCTCATGAGAGCGAGAGAATGATGAAATTAATCTAAAACACCGCAAGAAAGAGAAAACGGAATGATTTTTCTTCGGAAAATAGTTATTTCCTACTTCAAAAAATTCCGAGCTTGGGTGGGATTGGAACTGTGCACACTGAGGCAGTGAGCAACCGGGTTGATCTTAATTAAACCGTCTATTAGACCACTCAGCCACGCAGAAGACAAAAAATCTTGCGAATAGACAAGCTTTTAAGGCACGTTTCGCATAGTCGATCGAGATTGAGAAAGAGCAGGAAAATTAATTGGGAATTTAAAGGAAAAATGAGAAATTAAGTTAAACACGCGGCGAATACACAATGTATATCTCTCATGAGCGCGAGAGAATGATGAAATAAATCCAACACACGGTGACGTTGAGACTATGCGTATAGTCCCAAAGTGAAACGTTCCGTGTTTTCCTATATGTTTTTAAGGGCTTTACGAGTTGTTAGTCATGAATATAGGGATTCTGAATTCTGCAATATCTTTGAAATTGGCCATAAATTATGTTACCACCGCCGTACATTCATGTATCCTCCAGGAAAGTATTTTTCCTGCACTCTAACGTCTTGTTCATTTAGGGATTAAAGCCTCTGAGAAAAAACTTGCAAATTTTAATTACTTCGAGTATTAAATTACATTATTTCCACAGTGTCTACAGTGAAGTGATATATTCAAAGAAATAATAGGTAGTTAATTTTCATAGGCAATTTCTGTTGAAATAAATATTATGATATTTAATGTATTACCATTTCCTTTTACCGTTTAATTAAACATTTATTGTGCATGTTTTATAAAACACAAAATTAAATCTCTTTCTTTCAAATCTTCCAGAGTGAAAGAAATACATTCAACTTCTTCCAAATACACTCAGCGCGGTAAAAGGCCCTCATTGGTTTCAGAGGAGAATCAAAGCAAAAGCAAATAGCTCGACTGACATTATAATTCCGTGGCTTCATTGGCAATGGTGCCTAAAAAATGTCTGAAAGTGGGCTCAAAAAGACCAAAACTATGGAAAAACATTAGCCTAACCTAATTAATCAACCTAAACCCACCAAACCTATCTAATATAACAAACACAATCCAATCTAAACTAGCTTAACTTAATCTAACTCTATACAGAATGACCCAATTACACCTAACCTATCGTAACCCCACGTAACCTAACTTGACATTTCGCGATGAATCAGAATATTAAAGGAGAGGGATATTGGGGAAGAGGCCCCGGTGAAGAGGGAGACAATGCGAATCTAATTTCTCCATAGGATCCATACAATGATCACAAACAAGAAACTTTTAAAACTGTGGTTTCCACCACCCCTCCCTAGTTGGTAAATTGGGTAAAGGCAAAAGTAAACCTCATCTCAATAAAGGTAGAGACTGGTGGTCGGGTAGACCAATATTGCAATAATATTAGTACTAGTCTTACCAATATACCCTATACTTCTCGCCCTCCTCCACCGGGGGATCAATTGATCTTCTGAATATTTTTGTACTTGGTCCATAAACCTGTTCCAAACACGCCTCCAAGCCCCAAGTTAAGGATCATTGGTATTGCGAGTTTGGTGGTCCTTATTCTTATTTTCCTTTATTTCTCTCCTAATTGAACGAAAACACCCTCGTTGGTTACGCAAGTTTGCATTCTTTTATTAATATTTTATTTTATTTAAGAGGACAGTTTTACACATATATCAGTGTTGCTGATTTAAAATCAAATCAGCCTATGAATGATAATGCTAAATTTTGCTGATTTTCAGAAGGGAGGGGGGGGGGGTCGTTCCCTTAGATTTACGTGTTTTTAAGGAGCCAGAGTAGAAGTATCCGGACGTAATTGCAGAAGGCATGTTTGGCAGAAGCTGCTGAAGCGCTTCTTCCAAAACACCATAACAGACATAAAAAACGATGGAGGCAGAGAACATGGTGTCATGGTATCCATTTACTTTCATGGTGCGGAAACACTGTCTAAAATCGATGGTACTCATATAATGAGGAATGAAGGTAATTTGGTTATTTCGAAAGAACACTTCCTACCATCAGCAGGAAAACTGAATTCGTGTGGGCTCTTTTATTTGGAGCAGGACAACGATCCCAAAACATAGGTCTCAGTAGTGAAGAAATGATACAACGACTGCAAAGTTATAGTTTTGAATTAGGCATTACAAAGTCCAGACCTGAATCCCATGAAAATGTGTGGAGGGAGGGGGGGGGGAAGCGTGCCCACCAGGGTAACCCAATGAATACGGACCAGTTGGGGATATACTCCGAGGAGGAGTAAAGCAAACTTTCTAGTGAATAATAAAGCGAGTTAATAGAAACTATAACAAACATTTCACAGCTATACTTCTATTTCTCTTTCTCTTTCTGCATCTCTCTGTCTCTGTCTGTCTCTCTCTCTCTCTCTCTCTCTTTCTCTCTCTCTCTCTCTCCTATCATCAAAGGTCGTGCCACAAAGTATTAATATTTTTCTTATATTTTCACTATTTTAATGTTGCTAAATAGATCCTTTATGGGTCCGAAACAGTTTAGATTAGATTTTGTATCAGCTTTTTACTGAAGTTATTTCAATATTAATATATTAAATTATAATTAAGAAGAAAATAGCAGTGCCGCGTATTTAAACTACTCCTTTAAACTGTATCCTCTTCTTGCTAATCTAATAGCGACACCGGCGTCGCATTTCTATGCTAATGTGATTAAAATCCGCCTCTTTTTTCCGATCTCGTGGACCAAATGGCTTTTGTTCCTCCCCTCCTCATAAAACCACGCCAAAATTTTCGAAAACCTTAGCAAATTAAGGAATTATGATAATTTCAGTGTCGTAAAGTTTTTATGTGAATATGAATATAAGAAGGAAATAAGGAGGAATAAATCCGTATATGTTATATGTATATGCCCCAAGCAATCAATAAGAATAGACAAAATACGAAATTTGCCAAAGCATGTAACAACAGCAACATATAACAGATGTAGCACTATGAAAATGACAGCAACACAAACCATGTACAAGAAGCTCAGTAGTGTGTTGAAAGTCTTTTGGCAGTAATGAGAGTATTAATTCTTTGAGGGTTGGTGTCTCCCCGCGAGCGTGCGACCCCTGACGGTTGTGATGATGACCCACTCGTCGGTGATGGCTGCTTTCACTTGTTCATTAGAGGCTGGTTGATGACGTCTTCCGGTCTATTTCAGGTCTTGTTAGAAGTTTTCCACTGGATTCATGTGCAGAAACAGAGTTGACCACTGTATGGTGGACATAAGCTTGTGACATGGGATGTGTCTTGCTCGAAAATCACATTCAGGGTTTTTCTGAAGAGGTCTAGGGTAGATACCAGCATTTACTTTCCCAGGACAGCATGATACTTCTGGAAATACAGTGACTAGTGCCATCAGAAACGGTAAGATGATCCATCCCTGAACCTGACATGCATCCCCATAAAATTACAGTGCAGCCACCATGCTTTACCGTTTACACTATGCACTCTCGATTCACCTGCTCTCCAGGCATCCTGCGGCCTCCAACTTTGCCTGTGCTCGAGAATAACTAGAACGTGCACATGCCCAAGCCAGTCGACGTCGCTCCTGTTAAAGGTTGATAAGCGGCTTTTAGTGGCCTTTATATGACTTCGGGCCTTCTGCAAGCAGTCTGCAACTGACTGTTCTGATGGATGAATTAAACCGATAGCCCTCTGTCCATTCAGATTGCAGCTATACTGCGGTTTTATTACGATTTTGAAGGCTCATGCGACGCAGGGACCTGTCGTCACGTTGCGTACTGACCTCGTTTCGTCTAGAACGAGATCTTTCTTCGATGTTCCGACTTTCTCAGGTCCTCTTCAACACTTCTGCAACCCTTGAATGTGATCCTCTGACCTTCCAGGCGATTTGTCGACAGCGGAGAGCCTTCTCGTGCAGCATGCGTATCAGGATTCTTTCCTCTACGGTATAGTTACGTGTTTTCGCCATTCTCATATCATTATCAAATCCTGCAGAAATAGAATGGCATATTAATCAACAAACATGTTTTATACGAGCACATGTGGTGAGGGGGCGGGGGGAACGTACGGCGACTAATGCCCAAGTAGGCAGTCGCCAGATGATCTCTAAAAAAAAAAAAGAAAAAAAAAAAAAAAAAAAGGGGGGTCGTACCGCGTCATATGTTTGTGATGTGAGCGCCCCCATAGGTTTCCTTATAGTCCATCGAGGTGGTTCTGGAATATAGGAGAGTGGGTATGTTGGCCTGTGGATGGAGAATTAAAATGATAGTGGTGTTGTGATAGTGTATGTGTCTGGTGATGCGTGTGGTGTCACTTACCCCAGTGGGGGTGAGCATCTGCGTATCCGCCCAATGGGTAGCTAGCTAACCACGCGGCTAACTGGGATAGATCCATCTCCTCGATGTCAAAAATCCAAAGTTGTATCCACTGGGGTAACGAGAACGCTCCCCCCCCCAGAGTTATGGTTCCCTTTCTGAAACTTGGTGGCTCCCCAGTTCCCTTTCCTGGCACTGGTAATCACTGGTACTTCAGGCGAGAGCATTTGTCAATTTTCATTACTTAAGGCTTGTCAAATTGGGCAACTCAGTGCTGATTCCAATTGTGCCATTGAATTGGCCAAAATTGTTCTCCTTGTCATGGACAAAATTTTCGCAAGTTAGCCAACTCAGTGGGGTTTCTAGCGTCGAGGTGTCGGGTTAATCCCAAGCGAAAGCTGACACAAAAGTCGGAATAAGTTTAGATCTTCCACTCGCCATCACAGACATGGCCAATTGAAACACCGCTATCTTTCCCCCCCCCTCCACACACACTTCTGTTCTCAAGAATCGTATGGATGGATTGACATACCCGTAACGCGGAATGGGTTGCGCCCTACAGTTCATGAAGATTCATACCTGATCGCTGGTTGGTGTGGAAAAATGCAAACATATCACGAAACCTGATTATCCGATTTGGGGCGGGGAGGGAGGGGGATGGGTTCTGTCTTGGCCAAGAAACCGCTAGCGTTACCTACTCAAGGCTGGTGCTATGTTCTTATATTTGTCGGTAAGAGGATTTGATTTTCTAGTCTATTACAGAACAAGTCACAGGTCTGCGACTTCGTGTTTCTAAGTTCTTCTATTGCGATGGTTTTCAAATCGGTGCCCGACTTTTGACCGATGCGCCGTCAGGAACTCCCAGGAGACGCGCGGGGCAATTGACAATTCGACAACCTTCTAGTAATACTGTACACAGACCCCAGTATCGCGAAACGTTGACAGAGAGCTACTGAAATTAATACTTATCTTATTTATATGCGTATACGTTCTAGAGTAGTGTTTGGTATTTTTCTAACAAATATTTGTAATTATAGATATTTTTATTATGCTAAATTATATGGATTATTTTGCCCTACCCCCAACCTGCAATTATATATATACAGCTCAATTTTAGCATTTTTTCGGTAGCTAAAAAGTAAATTATAGTTTAAGTCCAATCATTAATTTAAGTAATGCTTAAGTTCTAAGATGCTAGAATTCTATTATTGAGATAGTTTAAAAAAAAAATTTGTTATAAATATCAGCATTTGGGGATTTAAGTGCGATGCACCAGATCTCAACATAGTAGGAGTGTGCTAAAAACAAGGTCTGCCGACCAAAAAGTCACGTGCCCTCACTTATATGATTTATGTCCTTACGACTTTGAAAAATTCCAATAATTCCCGGAGTAACTTTGGGAGGACCTTGGCAATTCTATCATTCGAAAGAGAATGAAAACATCTTAAAGATTTCAAATTTCGTTACAATCGGCCGAATAGTTATGTTATTGCAAAAAAAAACTAATTTCCTGGTTAACTTTGGGAGGACTTTGACAATTATATTATTTGAAATGGAATGTAAAACAATATAAGGGTTTCAAATTTCGTTAGAATCAGCCGAATAATTTTGATGTTATGGCCAAAGCAAAATAATTCCCTAGCTAATCTTGAGAGTACTTTGGCAATTATATCATTTGAAATTTAATGTAAAACAACATAATGGTTTTAAATTTCATTAGAATGGTCGGAATAGTTATGATGTTATTGCCAAAAGAAAATAATTTCTTTTGGCAATATATATTTTTTAAATTAAGATGGCTGGCCTTAACTTTTGGTCACACCTCATTTATGGAATTGGAGAGGCGAAAATATGGTCACACTCTAATTGCATAGTCTAGAATAGTATAGCATAGTACATTGTATCATAGTATAACATAGCATATTATTGCATAGTAGTGCTTATCATATTATAGCATAGTATAACATGGCATAGTATATTATAGCATAACATAGTATAGTATAGCATAGCAAAGTAAAAAATAGTATAGTAAAGTAAAATATAGTATAGAATATTTAGTATAGTATCTCCTAGCATAGTATAGCCTAGCATAGCATATCTTAATATAGCCTAGTATTGTCTAGAATATTATAACATTATATAGCATAGCCTAATATAGTCTTTAATAGTAGCCTGGCAAAACGTAGCTTACTGTAGGATAGCCTACCATAGTATTACCTCACCTAGCATAATAAAGCCTAGCATAGTATATACTAGCCTAGATTGCCTAACATACTAAATCCTGCCTAGCCTAGCTTAGTATATCATAGCATAGTATAGTATAGCATAGTATAACAGAGTGGATTATGTCATAGCATAGCATGCTATAGTATAGCCTAGCCTAGCATCGGGTAGCCTAGTCTAGCCTAGCCGAGCTTACTATAACCAAGTCTAGCCTATGATTCCCTATAATATTAGAACTTACAATACCATACTCTAGCGTAGCTAGCATAGTATAGCCTAGTCTTACATAGTATAGCTTAACCTGGCATAGTATGACTTAGCCTAGACTAACCTAGCCTAACCTAGCAAAGAATGTATAGTATGGCCTATCTTAGCGTAGAACCCATAGTAAAGCCTAGCCTAACAAAAACTATCCTAGCATATATGGGGTAGTAAAGCTTACCATAGTATAGTATAGCCTAGCCTTGAATAGTATATTATAGCATAGCCTAACCTAGTATAGTTTAGAATAGTTTAACATAGTATTGCCTAGCCTATCCTCCTATAGTCTAGGCTAGCCTAGCCTTGTAATGCCTAGCATAGTATAGCCTATCTACCATAGCCTACCTTACTCTAATCTATCTTAGCATAGTATAACCTAGCCTAGCATAGTATAAACGAGTCTAGCATAGTATAGCCCAGCTTAGCATAGTTATATCCTATCCTATTCTCACATGGCATATCTTGGCATAGCACACCCAACCATAGTCTAGCCTAGCCTACCCTAGCCTATGCTAGCTTAGCAGGGTACACTATGATCTAGCCTAGTATAGCGTAGTATAGTCCAGCATAGCCTTACATAGCATAGCATATTCTTGTATAGCCCAGTCTAGTATATCATAGCATAGAAGGGCCTAAAATTGCATAGTAGCCTAGTATACCCAAGCCTAGTCTAGTATAGACTTGCATATATAGCCTAGCATAGTATATATTAGAATAACCTAGATTAGTGTAGTATACCTGAGCCTATCGCAGTGTATCCTAGCCTAGCCTAGCTTTTCAGAGTATAGCCTAGCCTGACTAGCAGAGTATAACCTAGCCTAGCTTAGCGCAGCCTACAATTGTATATTAAAACTTAGTCTAGACTAGATTAGCTAATGTTCACTGGAGCCTAGCCTAGTATATTCTATCCTATTCTTGTTAGCATATTCTAGCCTAGGCTAGCATAGCCTATTATAGTATATCATAGCCTACCTTAACCTACCCTAGCCTAGTTAGTATAGTATAGTATTGCCTAGCCTAGCCTAGACAATTAGATATTAGCCTAGGGTTGCATAGCATGCATAACATAGCCTAGCCTACCCCAACAAAGCCTCGCTTATCCTAGCCTGGTATAGCGAAGACTAACCTAGCATACCATAGCTCAGCCTAGCCTAGTATAGCTTAGCTTAGCCCAGCATAACCTAGCCTGCATTTACTATCTTAGACATGTATAGCCTATACTATACTATTATACTCCAGTCAAGCACAGAGGTGGGCAGTATTTAAATACTTTGTATTTAAATGCATTTATATATTTAAAATTGTATTTGTAAATACATTTGAAATGATGCATTTAATTACAGTATTTAAATACTTTTTGCAAATACTTTACTGATAATCGGTTTATATAGCTGTTAAGAACGTGTAATACATGTTTTAGCTTGTCGCAACTTGTATGACACAAACGGTTGATTGCGTGAGCCGCTGAAGGAAGATTGCTTGCATCAGTTCAAATTCATTATAATGAGAGCGCTCAGCGTTATTTCAACTGCTGCATGGCAACTTCAGCTTCTTCCAAAGAGTGTGAAATGGAGAGATTACACAATAATAAAATCGAGAAAGATAAAGAATCATGCAATTATAGGCATCCTTTACTACATGGTAAATCTTTTAGAATGAAATCTTCTGACGGAAAAAAAGTGAAGTGTGTATGTAAGTACATCATGCAATGGCGAAATCTCTGCGGCCAGCAATGCTACTTCCAATTTACGCATTCATTTGAAGGTAAGAATTTATTAAAGCTAATTATATGATTCTTAACTGAATTGACAAATTTCACTATTTCTTTTTTTTTTTTTTTAAATGGCGAAATTGCTAGTATCTAACGAAAATGTTAAGCAGCGTAGGTTTACCATGCTTGAACCTGCCTGCCTCTTTTTGCAACACCTTTATTTATAGTATATGCTGATTGAATTTAACGTGAATTATGGCAACGTCAAACAAATGTCCAATTATCTGATCATGTATATTTATCAACAGACAAAGCATCCTGCTTTGGTGCAAAAACTGGATAACTACGTGACAACTCAAAGAAAAGATTCCAAAAGAAAATGTTCAGTATTAGACGATGGTCCTTCAGGCAGTGGTGTTAAAGTAAAGACATTACCGTAGTGTTTTGCAGTGAATATTAAGAAGGTCAAACAATCTGTTGTTGATAAGCTGATTGCAGATTTTATCATGAAAGGTGTTCATCATCTATCAATCATGGAGCAACCAGCTTTTGTGAGATTAATTAAAGGTGAGTTCTGAGTTACAAATGTGGTTTACAATTATAGTATTAGTAGTACAGGTTAAGCTCTTATAACGCCCAAATACTAAAGCGTTCAGATCATTACGTAGGATATATAACGAAGTTAAATAAAGGAAAGCATATACAAACAACAGAGGTTAATATATTGCAATAATTTCATGTGAATCTACATGCATATATTCTTAAAGCACACTATCATTTACTTGAACATATCATTGAATAGAAAAATTTCATGAATAATTAGTACAATTATTAATCGATTATATGTAGTTATTAGATGAATTCCTACAACGATGTATTCGGTTATAGTAGCAATACCTGTATATCATTATGTCAAAACTAGCATGCCCGCCCGTTAAAGATGTAGGAAATAAAGCTTGATAATGTATATATTGCTAACAATACTGAAAGTCAGTTTTTTACGATGTAATTCTGAATATGAAGGACTAATAATATATTTATGAATTAATGTACCAGTCCTATATAGCTATAAGATTTTCATATTAGCTACATTTGCTATATAAAATTTTGTATGCATACCATATATTCTCATTTCACTATGAAAATCAATTTCACTCACAATAATCACACATTACACTACCGCAGGTCTAAATTCTTCAGTTGACGTCTTTTCAAGGCGGACGCTAGGCCGAAATCTTATAGAAGAAGAGGAAGTGACAAGAGCTGTACTGATGAATAAACTAGACAGCACCTCTTACTTATGTTTTACTGCAGATATTTGGTCAACTCGTCACCGTAGTTTTTTGGGCGTTACATTTCATTGGGTATATTAAGATTTTGTTTCTTTATGAAATATGAAATTGGAAATGTCTTTACAGTTAGGAAGTTATCAGCTCCTGGCTAAAAGAAGACCTATTTGTTGGTGAAATTGATATCGATTATATAAATATGTAAAATTTATAGAAACATTTATGAGACAAACATTAGACTGTTATTTCATTTTTTTCGGCTTGAGGAAGCTGCTATTGTCCGTCACAGTGGAGTATTGGCATTGTGTCGCTTCAAAGGAGAACATAACTACATCACGATTGCTGAACATATGGAGAATATTATCAATGAATACTATATCCCCCTGTAGAAAATCACGAGCACCGTCACTAATAACGGCTCTAATTTTGTTAAAGCGTTTAAGGAATTTGCAGTCATTGCTGCAAATATGTCCACAAATTTAGAAGATGGAATCCAAGTAGGTGATTAAGATGAGGTTGAGCACAAGCTGGAGGCTAGTTTTTTAATGACAAGTGCCTTAGATCAGGAAGAAGACTTTTCGTCTGACCCATGCAGCTTCAGGTTACCTAAGCATGCGCTCTGTGTTTCACACACAACCAGTCTCGTCGCTACAACTGATGCAAAACAGGCAATGAAAATATCTTCTTTTGCAAATATTAATCATGCTGCGATGGGAAAATGCTCAGCATTATGGAACAAAAGCGGTCGTCCAAAATCAGTAGAGATTATCAAAACTGTTATTAACTGTTCATTAAAGGTGCTATGCATTACGAGGTGGAACTCTCTGTTGATGTATTGTCATTACTTTTAAAACACAAGGACAAATTACATCAACTCATGACGTTCCTTGAACTTCCAGTGTTCAGAAGTCACGAAATTGAATTTCTTGGGGAATATGTGTCAGTTTTGGCTCCTCTTGCAGTGGCAATTGATCGCCTACGGGGAGAACAAAACTGTTTTTATAGAGAATTGCTCCCTACCTCGCCCATTGTGGGGAAAAAGCTGAAGAGCCTTCAGTCACGTTCTCTGAAATTTTGCCAACCTCGTCTGAGTGCAGTCACTAAGGGCTTTAGAAAGCGCTACGAATCTTATTTGACCTTAGCAAATGAAGCCAACGTTACCTATGTCATTATTGCATCAACAAGCCATCCATTTTTCAAACTCCGCTGGTTAGATATTAGTATTTCATGAGACAGTTCAAACCACCAAGACTCTGTTAAAAATATTATGATTTAAGTGATTGAGAATTTAGCAGAGGGACCCGAAGCTGAATCATCCAGTGGTGAATCGGACAGTGACGATTATTTTGGATTTACAAAACCCACTCAAATACGATCAACCGCAGATTTAGAATTGTTCAGTTACCTTCAGGATTCAAATAAAACACTTCAAAGTTTAGATAGATATCCAAACATAAAAATGTTATTTATTAAATACAACACCACCCGTCTGTCGTCAGCACCTGTGGAACGGCTCTTCTCTTTAGGAGGATTGACCTTATCTCCAAAACGGAGTTCTTTATCTGACGAAAGATTTCAGTAACTGATATTACTTAAATGTAATGCTGATATAAATAGCTAACTGAAATTTCATTCTATGTAACTTTCTATTTTTTGTTGTTGTATCTAAGTCCAATTGTCATCAAATCCTACATTTTTAGTAATTATATGTAATATATAATTTCATTTTAATGGATATTTATTTGGTGTGATACCAATGGTCCTTATCGATTGTCATATATCATGTATTTGAAATATATTTAAAAATGCATCTAAATACATTTTTCTTATGTATTTAATATTTAGTATTTAAATACTTTAAATGAATTTAATGCCCATCTCTGGTCAAGCATAGTATAATACTATATGCTATCTTAATATACTATATGCTATCCTAGCATAGCATATTATAGCCTAAATTAGCATAGTATATATTGCCCTTGTACATTATATCTTAGCATACTATAGCCTAGCCTATATTAGCTTAGCCTAGAATAGCCTATTCTAGGCTTGCCTAGCAGAGTATAGCATATTATAGTCTAGTCTAGTCTAGCAGAGTAACGGCCGAAGAGTTATGATGTTATTGCCAAAACAAAACAATTCCTGGGATAACCTTGATATGACTTTGAAAATTATACAGTTTGAAAGAGAATGTAAAACAACATAATAGTTTTAAATTTCGTTAGATTCGGCCGAATAGTTATAATGTCATTGCCAAAACAAATGATTTCCGGGGCTAACTTTGGGAGGACTTTGGCAATCATTGAATTCGAAAGAGAATGTAAAACAACATAAGAGATTCAAATTTCGCTAGAATCAGCCGAATAGTTACAATATTATTACAAATACGATAAAAAAACAAAGCGGGGACCGACCGACATAGTGAGATGTAGAGACGCTCGCAGCTTGACTCGCACACGACTAAAAATTGTCAATTACTGATTTATGGAATCCAATTGGTAATTTTTCTGTTGCATCTATCGTCTTGGAATCTTGCCACATGGCCTATCCAGCTCCATTTCAGGTTTCTGATAGCTTCTACTATATCTTGAACCTTGGTTTGTTCGCATATCCAAATTGCTGAATTAATTATCTATCACTCCAAGTTCGTGTTGTGCTAACTTTAAATGTAATGTAAGTGTTTTTATCAGGTTTAAAGTTTCTGCCCAATAAGTAATATGTATTTAATGTATGTATACTTTTATTTTCAGGCACATGATCATTTTGCTTTTGAAGGCGACGATTGCCTTTCCTAATCCTTTCCTGCCTAGAATGATTCTGCGTTAGCTTCCTTGATCTTTTCCCGTACATTATAATCTGTTGACCGAGATAAATATATTTGTCTACTATTTCAATTTATTCGGTGTCAATTGTGATGTCTATAATATTGACCTCTGGTTGCTTTCCCATGACTTTGTTTTTCCAAGATTTATTTTTAAAACCTCTTTTGCTTTAATAGTTAAGTTCTTGAAGCATTATTTGAATCTTTTCTAGGATATCAGATATGAGTAAAAGATCATCTTCAATTCTCACGGGATTGAGGTAATTCCCATAGAACTTAATAGCTTTGTTTTGCCAGTTTAGCCTCATGAATATTTGTTCGTGACAGGACCTGAACAATTTCAAAGAGATAGTATCTCCTTATCATATAACTTTCTGTAATTGAACGATGTCTGAATCCTTATGCAATCTAATGTAGGATCTACAATATTGGTATATGTTGTCTATGATATTTATGTAGACTGGATCTATACCTTGATTCTTCAAAGCAGTTGTGATCGCTGGTGTTCTTATTGAATCAAATGCTTTCTGGTATCGTAGAAATACCAAGTATAAAGGTATATTCTACACTGTGGTTTTTCTCATTGAGTTGGTTGAAAGTATTTATGTGGTCAATCGCTGAGAAACCTTTTTTTAAGCCAAGTTGTTCTCTCGGTTGTTACTCATCTATCTGATTTGCAGTCTGTTGGTAATGGCTCTTGGGGAGAGTTTCGAGACACATAAAAGAAGGTTGATTGGTCTGTAGTTTGTAAAGTCCGTTTGAACTCATTTTTTGTGTAGAAGAATTATTTTGGCAGTGTGCCTTTCATTCCGGAATCTTGTCTTGTTTTAAACCTTCACTGAAGAGGCAAGCTAGTTTGTCCAAAATTTCATCTCGAGAAACTTTTAGTGAGTCCGAAGTGATATTGTTCTGACCCGGTGCTTTGAGCGTTTTCATTTGTTTGATTGCAATTTCAATTTCTGATTTGAGAACGGTTGATACATTATTTGGGATTGTTGGATGGTTGTGGTTCTGGATGGTGTTATTGCTTGAATACATATTTTTTTAACTATTTTTTCTCGATCCTTCATGATTGTTCCCTCTTCCTCTTTTATAGCACTGTGAAATTTCCCTTTAGAAGTCTCCATTTAACATTTTATACCCATTTTCTTCTTTAATGATCTTCAACAATTGATGTATTATATTTTATGTCAACTCTGTTTCTTTTTAATGAGCTTGTTTAGCTATGTTAATTCAATTTGTTGGTTAATGTTTGTTGCTTTAAGTTGTTTGCGCTTCTTCATTAGGTGTAGGGTTTCTTCTGAGAGTATATTGTTCTTCTTATTTTGTGTTTCCTTGTATCTTCAGAAGTGCCTGTAATGTGTTTCATCCAGTTATTGTTCTTTGCTTCTATGTATATTGCTGGTGGCGGTGGAATTTTAGAACAGGGTTCGTCTGGATCTTAATAGGCTTATTTTCCCTTCTTCTCTCTTTCTGAATGTTCATTCTTCTCCTACATCTAATCATCCTGTGGTCACTGAATTCTATTTAATTAAAAAATTGGAAATTATTGACAGCGATTTTTTTCGACTAGTATTTAATCAATTATATTGTATATCTCATAGTTTGTGATTTTCCAAGTCCATCTTTACTGTTACTTCTTTTTTTTAAGATAGTGTTAGCAGTTTTTGAGGTTTGGGGACAGTGTAAAATCAATCAGATTTTGTTCCCTCTCATTTTTCTTTCCTACAGTGAGAACTGTCCAAAGCATGATTCATTAACATACACATTCTTTGCATTGAAGTATCTCATTGCAATGCTAAAATGTGTTTTGTTTTTGTTTACGTTTGTCCTGATATCATCATAGAATCTATCTAATTCTTCCTGCGTACTGGCAAATTTTGCGTACTTCAGGTAATTTTGATGTTGTACTTATTAGAGACTCTTAGGTTTAAGTAAGCTCCTCTTTCCAATATGACGTGAAGCTCTACTACAATTTATTTCAGCTCTCTATGTAATCATGAATCCAACTCCATGTTGCCGTTGGTATTAATTTCATTTGTTAGCAAGATCAACTTGAATTTTTTTGCGTCCACAACTTTTTATTATCATGCAGTTTATTAAGAGTGAGAAGAGAAGTGGGAGTTTTAGTGTTTGAATATTATATTTATGCTAAGCAAAAGGATTTAGAAAACTGCATTCTTTTAATAAAAGTGCGAGCTTCGTATATATAAAGCGGCATGCAGACAAGAGTATTTGAAAATAAAATTGTGAGGATGCTGAAACTATTGAGCAAATAAAAATGCTTGCTGAAAATTGCCAAGAAACGGCCCAATAATTAATAGCGAGTGTGGTTATATGTTTAAGTGAATAGGCAGCCAAAAAATTGCTCCTAAGTCATCAAATTGCGCCTTAATATAGACACAAAAGACAACGAGCTAACGTTTCACTACCTTTGCTCGAAAATGCAAAATAATTGGTTTTAGAATATAGGTACAGAACAACAAAAGATAGACATCATTTTCTGCTTCTACCACTCAGGTAACTCGGGAAAGACAAAAATTTCTATTTTGGGCATGCAGAAAAATTTACAAATTCTTTCTTCTTTTCATTGGTTTGTAGATGGAACGTTTAAAACAATTATCAGAGTACATTTTTCTTGATCTATATTCTCATTCCTAATAAAAGTTAAGGCACTTACACAATTTTTTTTACCAGAGTTAAAGAAGTTATAAGATTATAAGATGTCAGAGCCGGCAAAAACCGTGTGGTCCACTTCTGGGCCAGCTCTCCTTCAAACTACGCCGATGCACTTAAAGTGTGCATCTAAACGGTTCATAAACATGTTTATGGTTGTTGATTTAGCAACGATCTCCGACAAATCGTTCCACGAGGAAACACCTTGTTTGAGAAAAGATTCTTTGATATATTTGTCTCAAATCTTCCTTTCTTAAGTTTGTATCCATGGCTTCGGGTTCTTGAGGAAGCGTCCAACTCGAAAAAGGTTTCAATATTTACTCTATCAAAATTGTTTAGGATCTTAAAGACTTGAATGAGTTCTCCTCTTAACCTTTTCGTCTCAAGTAATTGTAGGTTGAGTGCTTTAAGTCTGTATTCGTAAGACTTTAGACGTATTCTAGGTATAATTTTTTTAGCACGATGTTGCACTCTATCCAACATTTCTATATCTTTCCGCAAGTATGGATTCTAAAACTGAACTGTGTACTCCAAATGAGGTCGAACCAAAGTTTTGTACAGGAAAATGACTATATTTTCCGATTTGTAGGCAAAATTTCTATATATGAAACCGAGCACTCTGTTTGCTTTCTTGCATGCTTCCACACACTGTCTTCCAACTTTCAAATCATTGCAGACTAAAACACCAAGATCTTTTTCTTATGATACCTTTTTTAGTGGCAGGCCTTATATTGTATAGTTAAATTCTTTGTTTCTTGCTCCAATGTGTAGTACCTTGCATTTTTCAATGTTGAGTTTCATCTGCCAACTTTCTGACCATTCCACAATGCTGTTTAACGTCTCTCTGGATTTTATGTTGATCAGCAAGTGTTAGTGATTTACCACCCTGCTTTGTATCGTCAGCAGATTTTGAAAATATACTCGCTATGCCTTCATCTAAGTCGTTTACATATATTAGAAAAAGCAATGGACCCAGCACGGACCCCTGGGGCACTCCGCTTTGTTACGTCTCACCATCTTGATTGGTGACCATTTATGACTGTACGTTGTTTCCTTCCGTTGAGACAGTCTTCGATCCACTTCAATACATTTCCACCGATTCCATGAGCGGCAATCTTCTTAAGTAGACGCTTATGGGAAACCGTATCGAAGGTTTTTTGAAAATATAAGTAGGTTACATCTGCTGCTCTATTCGTGTCATACTCTTCGATAATGGTTAGAAAAAATTCTAGCAGATTTGTTAAACATAATTTGTTTTTCGTAAAAACGTGCTGTGATTCGCGGATGATACCCAATTTGTCTAAATGTTCGACAATTTTCTCTTTTATAATAAATTCAAGTAATTTTCCGATTAGAGATGTCAGGCTTATTGGCCTGTAGTTGTTTGAGCTTTGTCGGTCACTCCTTTTAAAGATCGGAGTAATGTTTGCATTTTTAAAGTCTTCTGGAACGACACCTTATTCGAGTAATTTGTTGAATATTGTGGTGAGTGGCTTGGTTATCGTTTCTTTCAACCCTTTCGGGTGGCGAGGATGGATCAAGTCCGGACCTAGCGATTTGCTTAGCTTTAAATTTCGATATGTTTGATTACCTCTTCCTCTGTTGGTTAAATACTAGTCATAAAGGATTCTTCTTCGATAACTATTGGTGCATCAATGTCTGGAATGGTGTCGATGTTTTCCGTTGTAAAAACTGACGCATCAAAATCGTTTAAAATCTCTGCAATGGCACTTGGGTCATATATTAAGTATCCATTTTCTTTTTAGGTGGGCCAATTGAGTCTTTTGCCGTGTTTCTGTTGTTTACATACTGGTAGAACATCATTGGATTTTCTTTTCCATTTCTAGCTAGCTCGATTTCGTCATTCTTCTCTAATTTTCTAATTAGCTTTTTGACACCGCGTTTTAGTTCTAGATATTCATCTGGACGGGCTCCGCGAGTAACTACAACGTTTATATGCCGTATTTCTACTTTTAATTAGATCTTTGATGTCGTTGTTCCACCATTTTAGTTTTACCGTAGAATTTTGCTTATGATGTCTTGGGACGTATATTTTGTCAGTGTTTCTGAATTTTGTTATGAAATCATTCCACATTGTAGTGACGGTGTTGTTATTATTAGTTCTAGAACTAAGGCCGTTCTTCAACACACGATCAAAGTCTTTAATATTTACTTTGTTAAAGTTAGGTACCAGCATACGATTTGAGTCTGTGTTTGAACCTGTAGCAATTTTAAGTCTGAGAAAACTGTGATCGCGGTCACCGAGCGGTTCGCCGACTTTAACATTTTTCACAAAGTTTTCGTTTGTCGTTAAAGTAGTGTCCAGGGTATTGTTTCCTCGCGTAGTTCGATCAACACATTGCATAAGAAAGTTATCATCTAGGAAGTGAAGTAGTGTTGATCCAACTCTGTCAGCAGTGGCATCCGCAAAGTTTACATTTGGCAAGTTAAGGTCACCGATTATTATTATTGCAGTTGTGGATCCAATAAGTTCATGGAACGAGCGGAACATAAACTGATCTGACATTTCCGTCTGAGATGGAGCTCTATAGACAACGACAGTGTTTAATAATATTTTTCAGCTAATGATTTCGCGCATACAATATCCGCATCGCTATGATTCTCCACAGGAACCTCGATGGGATTTAAATTTTTTTTGCAGTACAACATCACGCCCCCCCCTCTTCTGCCAACCCTCTCCTTGAACAAAAGATTGTAACATGAGATTTTAAATTCACCGACAAAGTCTCTATTAAAAATATTTCTCTAACTCTCGGAAATTGCCTCTAGATCGTAGTTTTCATTTTCTACAAGAAGCTTAAATTCGTCGATTTGATTTATAATACTACGTGCGTTGGCATAATAAACGTTTAAGGAGAGTAGTGTTTTATTTGGGCATCGAACGCTGCATTCTACTACATCGGCTCCGCGTCCTGAGACTGACCTGTAAGAAAAACCAGTGCAGGATTATTTAAGACTCTGCCAAGTCTTGCAGTTCTAACCTGATTCAGATGGAGTCTGTCTTGCTGGAACAAGTCTTCACGCTCGTAGAGGTCGTGCCAGGTTTCGATAAAGTGCACTCCTTCGTCCTGGCAAATACCTTTTACAGTTATTGATGTAAGATGCCTTTCTGTAGAAAGCGTTCTGCTCCCTTATTCTTGGAAGAATGCCTGAAAAATAAAAATTCCTACTCTTTTCTTTCAGTTTTTGAATCAGCTGTCGGTACTTCGCCAGAAGGTCTTGAGATCTGGTAGAAAAAATATTGTTAGGTCCGATGTGGATCACAAAAGCCGTCTCCTGTGTGGATCCACTCGTGTAATCATTAAGCGAATCTATCAGGTTTTCGACTCTTTTCCCTGGGCAGCAGTATCTCCTCCTCTTCGCAGGTCGCCTTTTTACAAAATTAATCCATTTGTTGCCTAACGATGGAGTCTCCCACCAGGCGAATCTTAATTTCTTCATCCTGTGAGTCGTCCAAAACAGAAAATCTATTTCCTATTATTGTCGGTAGCCTCCACTTCAGGGGTCTCGGTACAACTCCTCGACGAACGGGCACGAAAGGTTTGTTTGTCTCCGTTCGCACGCGTCTCGACTCCTGTGCGTCCGTGAGGCACGGGAGCTGCTTCACGCGATTCCCGTGTTGTCTGACTTCTGTGGGGCGGTCCAACTACTGCAGGTGTCTCCGCTCCTCGTTGTCCGAGGGGGACAGAGGCTTCGACAGGCGCCACTGCGTGCTCGGACACTCTCTGGTCGCCCCCGGCCACCTGTGAGTAACTAGGCCGCCCATCATTTCGCGTCTCCAGCTCCTTAACCCTGGCGCGTACCGCTGCTAGCTCTTGGTTTAGGCGACGAAGTTCAACTTTCAACTGGTGACAAGACACACAGCCTCTACAACTTGTTCGTTGGTATTCAAAGTGGGCCAGCAAAAACCGCCTTTCGCACGTCGCGCAGACACGTTTCTGTGGATTCATCTTAAAAACAAGCGTGTTTAAACTAGTAATAAAAAGAGAATTGTTATTTTACCTGAAATATAAATAAATGTTGTATTCATGAAAGAAATGGAAAAGTGTTATGCCATGAAAAAAATAGGCAATGCTTCTTATTTTACCTGGAAGAGGAACCCCCCCCCCCCAAAAAAAAAACCTAGTAATTTTCCTGAAATACTAATGAGTGTTGTATTCCTGAAAGAAATTCAGTGTTATGACAGACAGGAAAAAAAAGGAAACTATGTTATTTTACCTGGAGGAGCAAGGTAAAAAAACAAAAAGACTTATTTCATTGAAAAAAAAACCAAACTTTAAATTCCTGAAAGAAATGGAAAAGTGAAATGGTAGTGAAAACTGGCACGCATCCAAGCTTGGGTTTATTGTAACCTTATGAGATGCTTCAGAGTCTTGTTGAAAGATATAAGATCTTCTGTTACGTACTCTGTATATCCAATGCCTCACAACCTTCTCAAAAACCTCTGTGTAAATAGAAATATTTATTCAGAGAGCAAGAACATTCCAATGAGTAAACACCACCTATATTATTACATGTATTGTGAACAAGTTGAATATTAAGAATATATTTGTTCACAATATATATAATAATATAGGTTGTATTTGCTCACTCGAATGTTCTGGCTTGCTGAGTAAATATTTTTGGAGAAACAAGCAAGTTATTGTTGGTCGGTATCAATCAACATAAATATAATGTACGGAGAGGTGAAAATAATAGTGCATTTTTTTTTCATACGCCCGAGAATTACTATTTAAATAATTGGAATTGAGCTAAATTTATTTATCGCTCTAATGACATTATAAAAAGAAATATTGTTGAATGCTCTTTTAGAAGTCAATACAATAATTTTAACATTTCTCCTGACCTTTTCAAAATTGATGCTTTTATCAAAAAACTAATGGGGTAAAGAAATTAGTGTGTACTTATATTATTAGTTCTGTGTTTAATATTAATAGTTTACTATTCTAATTTTATAAATTTTGTATTTAAACAGTTTTATTACTTTCCCTCCCTCCCTCACTTTCTTTGCTTCTCGTGTCTCCTCTAATTTTCCTCTTTAAGCTATCTCGGTTTTTGGTTAATATTTTTATTGCTTCAACCTTTGTTCTTTACCTTTTCTGCTACTTCTTTTCACCTTGTTACTTGTTCCTGATAAATCTTGAGGTGCTTTTACACTCCCTCGCCTACTCTTCAATGGTGATTTCTTGTCTAAGAGGCAGTGCTTTATTTATTTATTTGTAATATATAACATTGTCATAATAATTTATCTTGTACTTATCCTTAATAAGGAACTGAATAAAGTTCAAAAGTACTAAAAAACACGCTTCCCTTTTTTTCCTGCTGGAGAATGCATATATATATATCAAGTTGAACGAAAATAATGTCTGATTTTAGGGTATATATTAAAGATGAAAAACCTTACTAGAAAACCCTTTTCTAGAACCTCATTCCATCTGTCAACAAGCTCATAAATGCTACCCTTGTAAAATTCTTGAGAGTTTGATGCAAAATATGGATCCAAATCGTTTTCGACCTTTCATCTTGATATCAACCTGAGACCATTGAAATGGTTCTGTAATCCCCTAAACAAGTGATAATCAGAAGGAGCAAAGTCAGAAGCATATGGAGGATGAAGCAATACTTCCTTCCAACGCGCTCGTTCAAGAGAACTCTGGTCATTCGAGTTGTGTGAGGACTGGCATTCTCGTGGTGGAGGTGGATACACCTTCTGTTGAATAAGGTTACCTTTGGCCCGAGGCGGCTTTCAACCGACGAAGTTGACTGCAATAGAGATTATCACTAATTGTTTAATTGTTGTATAACAGTTCGAAATAGAGAATTCCTTCAATATCTCACCATACGCTCAACATGATCTTTTTTGGATGAAGTCTTTCTCTAAGTTGTCGATGAATTCTGCTTCCTCGACTGATCCACGAACGATGGATTTTAACATTATAGAGATATCCACTTCTTAGTAAAATGCCTGCTTAAAAATGGTGCCTGAAAGGTGTTGTGAAAGCAATGACTCACAGCAAGCAACACGCTGTTGCAATTTCATTGTGGACAGTTTGTGTAGGACCCACTTTCCAAGCACTGGCATCTTTCCAATCCTTTACAATTGGCGTATGGCAGACGTATCAGTTACATTAATTTGTTCTGACAACAACTTCTAACTCTTCAAAATCATGATTTTGGGGAGTGACCTATTTTGGTTAGTCTTTTAGACTGAAATCCCCACTTCGTATTCGGAAAAACCACCTGCTGCTCTTCTTTCATTTACTGCAGTATGCGAATAGGTCATGTGAAGTTTTTTTTTGTCGCTGTACATGCATTTACACCTTCATAAAGCTCATAGAGTAAAACATGTCTAAAGTGGTGTCTAGATGCAACAACATAGGGGTGAATAAGATTATGAACAATATATATATATATATATATATATATATATATATATATATATATATATATATATATATATATATATATATATATATATGTTTATATATATATATATATATATATATATATATATATTTATATATATATATATATATATATATATATATATATATATATATATATATATTTCTATATATATATATATATATATATATTTATATATATATATATATATATATATATATATATATATATATATATATATATATATATATATATATATATATATATATATATATATATATAAATGCTGTTAGGTAAAGGTAATAATGATAATCGTTAATCTGATAGAAAAGTCTCGGAGTTCCTCAACCTTCTTCAGGACCATCACATATACGACTAGGCTATCATCCATTTCTCTAAGAAATGGATGGTTGCCTCGATGAGAAAAGAAAATCAATAGATGCAATCATCGAATATCTTTTCTCTCAAAGAACAAAGCAAGAATAGGGGAACAGAGAGATGGTGAAAACTGATTAAATTGAAGCAAATGTCATAGGAAAGAGAGACTGCAATAACAAGTTTTTTTTAATGGTATGAGTTTTACCAGCGATCTTCCCTCATTTAAGATGCTTTTATTTCTCAGTGGGGAAGTACTGATTAACGTGGAATCCGAACGAATAAGGGGGTGGGGAGACATAGTAGGTTATCCCATAAGTCTTGCAGCATTTTCTGTTCACTCGGGATACGTTAGTATTAAAGATGAACCCCGTTCAGGACGACCGGTGGAATTTGATCAAGATAGACACTAGTGGTAGAAACTAGTTGAAATTATATTATGCATTAAATTAATAAATAAATATTTTTTTTAAATATATATGACTTCAAAGAGTTTCTTGATTTGTATCGATAAAATATTGATAAACATGAACAAAATGCCGCATTACTTATGGGACGACATCATATTAATAACTTTCAGGACAAGTTCGTATAAAGATAGCAGTCACTTAAATGTCCTCCCTTGACACAGCGTCAGAGTTAGACAAAGGAGCCCTTCGACATTCAGCTCATCCCATAACCCATGTGATCTCCTCTCGTGGGGCGGCAAATGCTTATTGTGTTTTTCTGCTTCAATCGATTGATAGCAACCGCAGGTTTTGCCTCATCGTGATAGTTTTTGATACTAACGTCCTTTCCCATATAAATCGCAGCTCATCATATGTCTCGAGTCTAGTTCGAGGCTGTGAATCTTTTTTATAGACATTTGATTTTATTTGTCTTCATTTTCTTGAATTTGATTGATTATTTCATTTTAAGTTAAATATTTAGACAAAATTATTAATAATACTGTTCTCTTTTTTTAGTTAAAAAGTATAAAAATATGGTCTTTTGAAACATGACTACCAAAATCATATATCAAATGAGCAGTTGGTAAAATTCCTTTCAATCCAAAAAGAAAAATGGCTCAGCTCAAATGAATGCAATTTTAACCAAACCGAGTCATACACTTGCTAAATTAATGGTGTTTACAGTGATCCTACGCACATATTTCATGACTGCTGAATGCGTATACGCGACAAAAAAACTTGCATATTCTTCCCCCCAAAATGACAACGTTTCAGAACTTTCTCTCAGCAAGATAGATAACTCTTCAATGCTCGGGATCGGATTTAACTTTGCTTCTGAAAATGACATTACCTGCTTCTCTTCGAACTCATCCTTCGATAACTTCTCCAAAAACGACGCTACTTTGGTTTATCCTGAAGAACTAAGTCACATAAATATAACCCAACTTATCAGCTATGCCATTTTATTCCCATTAGCAGCAATAGGGAACTTAATGGTCTTCGTGGCTTTATTCCGCAACAGACACCGGAAGTCAAGAGTAAATTTGATGTTACTTCACCTCTCAGTAGCAGATATGATAGTTACTTTTATCTTCCTACCCACGGAGATCATTTGGCATATCAATATTGAGTGGGTGTTCGGTAATATCGGTTGCAAGGTAAGTTTAACGTAACGAGTTTTAATTCACATCAACTAATTCTAGCTTACTCTTTATTATCTAGGTTCGTATACAGATATTTTCAGCCTATTTTGTCTCCTCAACAGCTCATCTATTGGAATGTATACGTACACTACCGAGCCAAATATAAACGATTTTCCTTTATTAAAATATTTTTTAAAATATAATGAGTAGGTAAACGAAATTTCTATGGTACATAAAGGCATGAATCTTATATATTTTATGAAGAATTCATATGATACAATCGTATATTTAACAAATATTACTAAGTAAACTAACAAAATAAAAAAATTAACACGCGCAATATAAGAGAACGATTTTTTCAGGAACATTCTAGAAGTTTCTTGAAATTATCTGGCAACATTCAGCTGAGTAGGTAAGAACTGTACAACCGCTATTGTTGTACTCACTTTGCAGATATGCCACCACACGTGAAAGTGACCCCTGAACTCCTCCCTCAGAGAATTGTTTGCTTGAAGACTTCGGGGAGGAGTCTTTCTGTGATTTCAAGAGAGATAGGAAAGCCCAAGAGTGTGATTTGGCGCGTTCTAAAGTTATAAAATGAAAACAAAACCTATAAATCTCCTGCAAATGTCGGTCGACCCCGCAGAAACACCACCCGAGAAGATAGAGCTATTAGGCGCTTCTGTATAGAAGATCCCTTCCAGACCTTAAAAGGAAGTTCTCAAAAAAATTAAGCCCAATAATGGCAACGAAGTGAGACATTTCACAGCGTCCCGTCGCCTCAATGAATCTGGTGTAAAAACTCGTTCTCCAGCAACCAAACCAATCATCAATAAGAAGAACCAGAACGCAATACTTAAATATGCTGACACTTATGTTGTTTGGAGGGATGAAGATTGGGAGAGAATTCACTTCAGCGACCAGAGTAAATTTAATTTAGTTTGATCTGATGACAGACGCTTTGTTAGACACGCTGCAAGTGACAGACTTAACCCTAAATGTGTTAAATAGTCTGTCAAGCATGGAAGAGGCACCTCATGGTATGGGGAGTGTTTTCGTATGAAGGAGTTGATCTGCTAGTGAGAATAATTAGAATGGTAAATGCGAATTTGTACCTAAATCTCGTACAACAACATGTTATAACTTCACTCGGAGCATCTCTGAATCAGTCAGTAGTATTTATGCAGAAAAACTCTCTATCCATGCTATACTGCATAGAGAATAAAATAATATTTTAAACAATAAGATATCGAAGTAATGAAGTGGCTTGCTCAGAACCCTGACCTGAACCTAATTCAGAACTTCTGGAAGATCCTAAGAAAGAAAGTTCGAGCCAGCAGCCTTCAACTATGACAGATTTATGAACGAAAATTGAGCAAAAATGGAACAAAATAACACCAGAATTTTGCAAGAAACTGGTTATGTCCTGTGGTCGTCGTTGCGCCGAGGTAAGAGAAAACACGTTTCAACATATATTAAGTGTTTTGAATTTCATCGTTGTCAAATCTTGCTTTGTTTCCAGTGTATTTGCTTGCTAAGCAATTCTGTAAATGATCGTTTTCTTATTTTTCACGTGTCACAATTATATTGTGTTAGTTTATTTACTATAATTTCTTAAATATACGATTGTATCCTATGAAATCTTTATAAAATATATTAAATAAATGTTTTTATATACCCTGCAAATTTCATTTACCTTATCATATTTTTGAAAATCTTTTAATGAGGAAAAGTGTTCTCTTATTTTGTTCGGTTGTGTTTTTGTCAATGAATAAAAGCAAGATATTCTTGTAATTATGAGGTTTCTTTGGTAACGGAAACTCGGTTCATTTATTTATATATAATGGTATGCTTAAGCTAGGCACTGCAAGAATATGTAGTTTCTACCACGGGGATTAATTAATTATGCTTGGTTTTCTTGAATAAATGTACTTATCGGGCCTAGATTTGTATACAATTCTTTATTTGAATTTACAATTTCCATCCGTTTAAAGTAATAGCCAATCACTACGTTTAACTGATATAACGATATTCACTTAGGTTAGTTTCTTCCCCTTCTAATTTCTCTGTCGGCGAAGGATCCATTGTAGGCAGTGATTAATAAGCATTCGATAATACGTATCTTTTAAAAAAGTAGGCTCTATTAAATTCATTCATAATAGTTCTACATGATGCGTATAATTAAGAATATTCTGAGTGCTGGGAAATATAAGAAATATTATGTGTGCAGAGTGATCTTGTCCTTTGTATGGGCTGCCGACCTTGAGTTGTTTGAAGTTGCCTGAGTTATTAAGTTTGTTGACAGTTATCATCGGCAAGAGTGTCACCTTGGTTGAAAATAAAAAGTTTGGTTAACTGGTTAAATTACGAAATGTGTCGGTAAGCTAATAGGGGCGTGGTTGCAGGAGTAGAGTTTCCTTATTTGTAACTCGCAGATGATAAGTAAGTAGGCGTTGTACCTCTTAAGTGTCTGCAAGGTTACGCTGCGTAACGCGGCGGGCCTTGATGGTATTAATAATAATATTCGCTTATAAATAATGGTGAAAACCAATATTGAAATCACCGCCAGATACTATGTATGATGAGAGGTTCATAAACTGGGAAAGAGCTATGCCGTAGCAGGTAGTATACTTTCTTGGTCGCAGTGGGGCATGGGTGAGGCAGGGCGACGTACTGTTCTTATATATATATTCTATAGCGGATTGTGATGTAGAATCACGATAGATGAGTTAATATAAGAGTTATTTAGCTGACCATTTCCTGATTATTTAACGCCCTTTTATCGGACCATCCGTATCGCTCTGTTTCGTTTGTGTTCACTTAGGGCGCGATAGCTGGTCTTTTATGGAGTGTGGCTGTTTTCTTATCAGGCGACCTTTGTTTGACTAGGTTTAGTTGCCTTACATTAACTAAATGAGTGCATGGTGAATTTCACGTTCATGTTACTAAAGCTCTCATTTCCTACTTTTGGTAAACAGATTTATAAGTACTTATCTGCCTTCGGATTCTACGTCTCATCGATGGTGTTGGTATGCATCAGCCTCGATCGATACTTTGCAGTTCTTTATCCACTCAAAGTAAACGATGCTCAAAGGAGAGGAAAAATCATGCTCTCTTTCGCTTGGCTCATTTCAGCAGCACTCTCAATTCCTCAGGTAAGAAACAGCTCAACCTGAATGAATGCATGGGTGAAGAATGTCAGAGTCAACCTCCAAATGATCCTCAGCTCTGTTAGAGATTCCTAGTTCTACATTTTATGCTGATAATGCTTTAATTCATAAAAAGGGGTCTAATTCGTGCTCGCTGTACAGAGTTTGTTCTTGAATAATAAACAAAATACACTCTTCGCCTTGGCATTCACTGTCGAAGAAGTTCACTATTGAATGCTTTTAATATTTTTTTCTTCTGTTACCCTGTCATTCTTTCATTTGAATCTGAAAGAAAGAAGGTATTTTTTATCACTTGAGCATCTTTCCGCTCAGAAAGCCTTAGGGAGGAAGGCGTTCATTAGCCTGAACTTAGCACTCTACAGTACGTTATGCGACAGAGCCTAACCTAGACGTACACAAAAGCACAGAGGTGTTTGGAAACTGTTAAGTTCAGGCTATTAAATCCCCCCTTCCCCAAGCTTAGGAACATTCACACCTTTAAAGCTTTTTATGGGATGATGCTCAAGTGAACTTTAAATTTTAAATAACAAGAGTGAAATAAATGAACAGATGTGATGCGCACCCTTCGGATATCCTGAAGATGAGCATATCCCAAGCTTTCGGAGGAAGGCTTATATTGAGATGAGAAAGGTTGGCATGGCTTATCTTATCTACCTAACTTAACAAGAGCCCTTTGTTATAGTGGGAAGGTTTTAGGCTAGGTACCAAAAAAATCATATTCATCTCAAAACAATAATCATTAGTAAAACATACTCATCAACACAGCATACACTTCATAATCATCTATTAAAATACATTAAGTCAAACAACATAACACATGCTACAAAACACAAATATTTATCGTCTAATAAAACCAATAAACCGAAACCACCTGACTTAAACTACGGAACACATAAGGACATTCTTTATCTTTTAATAACCTAAAAGCTGGTAGTTCTTGCACCTTTGATGAAAGGCCGAACCATCGCACTAGTTGATTTACAAATAAATTGCGAGAATGTTGAACAGGAAAAAAAGGTCTGATAATGGATTAATTAACTTCAAGATTGTAAAAGTGATTTTGCCTCTCCAGAGCTTCTACCATGCAAGTTTTACCCCCGAGTTCAATTCATTAGTTTAAAATAGTTGCTTAAATTAAGAGATCCACAAATAAGGTTAAAAAAAGTGAATGTTTGTTAATGTTTGAATTAGTTCGGTTTGTGTTTTGAGGTTTGAATTAGTGATACTCACCATCATTACCTATGGGGGGTGAGAAGGATTTCTCTCTTGGCGTTTTGTAGGCTGGGTAGTCAGTGTGATCGTAGCTTCCTTAAGGTGAAAGGAAATTTAGAGCTGGATATCAACTTCTTTATTCGGCGGGAAAGTGGACTTGTCTTCAAGTAATGGACATGAAAATAACTAACTCTAAATCTTACTGCCTTCAGCAATTACAATTACAATTTGATGTAAGAGTGTAGGTGTAGTAGGGAATAAAAAAGGGTGTGGGGACAGATAGCAGAAAATAGACAAGTGGTGAAAAGGAAAAGAAGTGTGGTAGGGCGCAAAGAGATGCTAAGATTCTGGTGATCAGGCCTATCGCTTTTAAGTATTTTTGGTTTGGTGGTTCCTTTGTTTTTCTTTAGGATAGTCTATATTATTATGGCGTTCAAGCCATTTGTCTTCAAAAAATTAATGTTCTTGCGTATGATATGCGCATTTGCTGTTGTGGTAATAAATGACCTTAATCACTTTAGTGTTGTGCTTAGTGTCTTTGTTTTTTGTATATTATGTAGTGAGTGTAAATCGTGTCTTTTGTTTTTTCTTGGGTGTCTTCTTCGGTATTTTGGGGTCTTCATCAGAAAATTCTTGTAGAAATCGGTGAGGTTTCAGAATTGAGTAAACTTTTTCTTGGTCGCTTTCTTTGGTCTGGGTAAAAACGTTCCTATTTTCATGCGTAGAACGGCACTTCGGCCCCGCCAGCTTAAAACCCAGCGGAGCTTGGAAATCTGGCGCGAATTATGAATCTTCTGTTCTGGTTAATCATTTGGACGGATATCACCGGCTAATTCTCGATTAACCATTTTCTAAATAATCATCCCTGCAGACCATGAATGCTCCAAGGTATTCAAAAAACTCATTATAAGAAACAACAATGTCAAATCTGGACTGGAGGAGATCGTCAAAGCTCCCTCATCGGAAGAATCCGAAGACGACGACGAAGAAGATGAAAAGGCTGAAAATGAGGAGGGATCTTCATCTTCTCACAACGACGAGGGCCCCTGCACACGTACACGAGCTACGTAGAGCAGGTCCAAAACCACAAGTCCACTTCCAAAGAAGGAAAACCCTGGGCACAGTAAAACCGCCTTGCCAGCTCCCAAGAAGAAAGGGAAGAATAAGAAAAAGCATAGGTAACAAATGTTACGGAACGCACTGAAGATACTGGAAATTAATACCAACGGCTAGATGACGAAAACAACTCTTCACGGAAATGTATTCAGAGAAATTGATGCAGACATCATATTAATTTCGGAACAGGGGATCGACACGCGTAGTGCAGAAATGAGAATCTGGAACTACCATGTGTTGATCACGAATTATTCGCAGCAGCGGTTCGACGGTGCCGCTATTGAAATAAATAAATGGATTAAATAAAAGTAAATAAGAAATCTAGAAGAATCTTACCTCGCGATTGAGGTCAAACTCGACATAGAAAAATTAGTCATTACTATCGGATATCAACGCCAAGGAGAGACGTGCTACCAATTCACACTCTCACTGGCCTATTTGGCAGAAGAGCCCCCACTATATTAATGTGGGATCTGAACGTCAGATGCCGAGAATCCGGTTAGGCGACATTCAACGGTATATGAAGAAGTCTGAACCTATTGCTAGACAGAAATATTGGCCAGCGAATAGGTCCCGACTTCTCCAACTTTGTCAGAGAAGGAAGTGCCACAAAACGCGACATGTGTCTGGCGAATCGTCAGGTGCCGTTCAATTACTACATAGAACCAATCCATGTATCATGTAGTGACCATACTCACTACTCACTATCAACAAGAACCCTAAACACGTTCCAGCTGTAGTCAGCAAGAACTACCGAAGAGTAGACTGGACACGGTACGCACGACTTCTCGAGGCCTACGATCCGCCAAACTTGGACGAGGCAATTCTCGAAGAGATTGACGAGGCACTCGACGACCTTAATAACCATCTCATCAAAGCAGATAGGGTTTGTATCCCTAAATCCAAGTATATGACAATCTCTACCTACAGATGGACCAAATAAATGAAGGATTTATACCGTGAGCTGAAATTATTGTATGAAATCAACATCAGGATTGCATCAGTTCACCCAATGCAAGGAAGTAAAGAAATCAAAGAAGAACTCAACTAGTTGATCTTCGAACAACAATGAAGGCGATGGAATGATGCGATCGATAGCCTTAATCACGAAGCAACTCCCAAAAACTTTTTGAAAAAGATTAGAAATCTCAAAGGATCGACTGGGAAGAAGAAGATCGAGTTACAGAAAGAAGATGGAAACATCGAAATAGAAAAAGGAAGAATTAAAGAGATATTCCAAAGTTTTTGGAAAAAAATCATCAGTATAACTGAGGAGTAAAACTAAGATTATACCTAGAGTTTGAAAGCAACATCATAGACGAACTTAACAAACAAATACACAAGACACACCTTCACCACCAGGTGGACAGACAGCGCGACGAAGACGCCGAGATTACCGAAGAAGAACTACTCTGCGCGCTCCGCTCATTCCGGGTACTTCCCAGATGCTTACAAAACGGTCAAAATTATTTTCTTGCTTAAGCACGGAAAGGACCAAAAGTTGAAGGAGAGCTACCGACCAATTTCACTTGTAGAATTTGGCAGGAAGAGATTTTACGGAAGCAAGAAAAATACAACGTTGAATGTAAACCCAATCTATAAATAACACAAACTGACCTATCGAACAAAAAAACACCGATATTGACAACCAACGAAGATTGACACACTAAAAAGAATACGAGCAGAAAAGTGTAATGAGAAATACAAAGAAGGAAATTGAGCAGAATGAGGTCCAGTGGCGGCCACGTGCCCTCCTGTACCCACGTGGATCCGGAGATCACCTCATGGAGCTGTGGAAAGCATGGGAACCTAGGCGAGGAGGTGGCGGACGCTGTTATCACTCGCCCCAGCTGTATTTGCCTAGGAACCAATGTCATCTGCCCCCCCCTCCTCTCGCGGCCACCTCTTTGCGAGCATGCTGGTTTCTCTGCCCGAATATTGGAATCCGTTGCACATTCCAATGAGCGTTATCAAGATTCCCCCTTTCCCCGAAGGAGTCGCCTACTTTTCACTCAAGATCGCGCGCGCGGCCTCTCCAGGCGCTTATATAACGCTTCAACCGAGTTTCGAAAGCAGCACTGTCAAAATTACACCTACTCTGACGAACGAGCTAAAGGACGCTCACTCCACCCCTCCTCTCCAGCGGCGATTTCGATTCAAGTGAAGGCTAAATCGATCGGTGAACTCTGCCTTAGTCAATCGGCAAGTTTTGACTTCAGTGAACCCTGTTCTAGTCAATTGGCAAGGACTGAAAAGGATTTCCAACTCCGAGAACGACAAGTGCTCCCTCTTACTGAAGCCCGAGGTAAACAACTTCTACCGTCGCTTCACCGTACCCCCACTGGCCCCATTTTGGCAACCAACCCATAAGGTAATCGTAACCGTTGCCGCCTGAAGATTGATCTTAAATCTGGCTTATCCTAATTGCTCCATTATTTCTGTGCACGCCCCAGTTAAATTTCACCTTTAAATCGCCAACTGTATCTGACCTCTTTAATCCCTTAATCAACTTACCTGATCGCGTGTAGAATTTTAAAACCCGTCTGGCCAACCATTCTATTTAAATCCAATTTCTATGTAAATATATATATTCTTTTTTTGTTGTTAGTAAAGTTATATTTTCTTCACTATCTTTCTTTTGCAAATCTAACGCGTACCAGCTACCTTTTAATCTTTGGACAACTTGCACTCTGAAATAATTGTTTAAAAGGACCCCGCAAAGTAAGAATGAACCATCCCTTCCCTTTCACTTTCGGTCTTCAACCCATTTTGAGCCAATCCCCAAAAAGCACCCATGTATATATAAATGTATCGTCTGGCAATTATACGATAGAAATATCAAGGGTATATTAATATAAGACTACAAAACCACTGAAAATTGCCAAAAAGCAAAAAAAATAATAAATAAATATAATAAAACCAAAAATAAAGAGCTCATAGAAGCAATTGATAATAAAGGCTTGAATGCTTAAATTACAAACCTCGAATATAAAAAAAACTACAAAGCAAAATAAATGCAAAAAACGAAAGCGTTTGCCAGGCAACCTAGTCCAATTCACTATATAATTATCACCTTCACCGAATCATCGCCATATATCACCCATCACTCATAACCATCTCATAAACACACAGCAAACAATATCTCTACCTTTCTATCTCTCTCCCGATCCCGATAGGCGAAATGACTGCTCTTGTTGCCGAACGCTAGTCTGCTTTCCTTACTTTGGTGAAGAGAATATTCTTGTGTTATTGCCAATTTCCTTCCAAGATTGTGCATTTTAGACTCATGCGAATACGTGACTAAATCGTATGAGCTATTAACAGTGTCAAGTGAAAATATCATTGACAGACATTGCCGTAAATTACGGGGGTATACAAAGGAATACTCGGCCTAAGGGGGCGGAGGAGGGTCGAAAGAGTTTTTCTTTATCTCCCACTTCTCTTTTCATTTCATTTCATTTTACTTTACTTATTAACTGCTCTAGTCGATCGGATATTCTTGCTCTTATTCGTTGAAGTGGTGTAGTCAAATTTTGGGAATTTGTACTTGTCTTTCATTTCGAATGAGGTTGATTGGATTCCACTTTGTTGTGCGTGACCGGATTTTATACAAGAAGTGATACGTTTGAAAGTGGCCATTTTCTCCTTGACCCGTCTTGTTGGAGGTCAGTTGAGGGAAAGGAAGTAATATCGCTCTACGCCGTCTTGAGGTAAAGTGGCCATTTGTTCATTGGACATCTTTTTTTCCACCTTATTCATATACCTCGCTTTCTCATTTTGTACAAGAGATCCCTAAAATACATACAAAAACAGTTACATACACCTGCAGACTCGCCCTCCCCCCCGATTTTCTCCTGAATTACGCAATTGGGTGCAATGACGGAGAGATGAGTGAGACGCGGCATATTGCCCTGAGGACCTTTCCAGTTTGGCAAAAACCGGACAGGAGCAGTCTTCGAAGGAATTTACGGCGAGCTTAATATTTCCCTTGTACGGCTAATTGATTTTCAAAATGGCTACGTGGCTATCTGCGCGAGGGAGGCGGACATAGAAACCCTCTCCTCCCCGCGTGCCACAGACATCCTTGAAAAAATAAATCTCATACGGACATATAGAAGTGTTATCTTCTGTCGCCTCAACCCCCGGGTTGGGAAACATTCGATTGACCAGATCACGGATGAGATTATTTGGAATCATAAGTGGGCTAAAGTCGCAGAAGTGATCAAGTTTAAAGACTATACCGCGTTTTTAAAGTTGTATTTACCGAGACCCAAATGGCGATCAACGCAAAAAAAAACGGCCTTCTCCTCTTTAATGTCCGCATCTACCCCGAGAAGATTGAACGTCAGGAGTTCGTTGACCAGCAAATGTGCTTCAAGTGATACAGGTACAACAACCACACCACTGCCACTTGCCCAAACTCCGCACTCACAGTATGCTCTGTGTGCGCTAGCCAAGACCATTCCTGGCGCGAATGTAAAAGTTCTTTCCAAAAATGTCTCAATTGTGGTGGCCTAAACAAAACAATGACTATGAGGTGACCTGTAAAGAAGGAGCAAACACAAAAAAACAAAGAGCAAAGACAGAAAATAGGAGGAAAAGAAGGCTAACGCCACCTACGCGAAGGTTGCCAAGGCAACGGTCGCAGAGAGTATTGTTGCCACTTCACCTATGTACCTGCAAATTGAAAATGAAAAGTCGACAAAAAGAATGTGTTGCATTTATTATACACACATTGCTAACTTGACGACGCCTAGCACCTTTGCGAAGAAACTGAACACCAAGCTCATGAATAACGACATGAAAAAAATGTAGTTCCCGGAAAGCCCTTACTCAAACGAGGTACTTCCAGTGAGTCTACAACCTCAGAGTGAGAAGAGCGGCCAAAAAGCTCCGGACACGAGTAATGCCCTTTCACGGAATCCTCGAGTCCAAGCTATGGACGCCCGGCAGAAGGCACAAACACACACAACTACACCAACCACCGAATCACAACTCGAGCGAATGGAAGCCGCTTCTGTGAGGCCTAAGAAGGTGGAGCATTCGCCCCTTTCCCCTCCTAAGGCATCGCAGTCACGTTGACCGAGTAGGTCCTCGTCTTCCAAGAATCTGGCTACCCGGTACATGTACGCAGGCCCAGAAGATATTGTCGATGGCCTTAGGGCCGGGCAATACAAATGAGACACTACGAGGCTAACATACCTGAAGATTTGGTAAAGCAGGCTCTATTCCGCGACCTTGTGAAATTCTCTGCTGATATTTACAGATGTTGTTGTCACGGATGCAAAATTCCGTAAGAAGAGATCTGGCAAGTGAAAGACTCCTCCGTCCTCCCTCCCAAGGAGCTAAAGTTGAAAGAGAATAAATAGTCTTCGTCAGAACACCTACGCTACATTGCAAGTGTAATATCAAAAAGCTAGCCAAAAATAAGATAAAACCTTACCCGAAAAAAAACTTAAACCTTAACACCCCAATTTCGACAACATTTCACCGAATTTTGACATACCGTAGTAACGAGTTATTCTAGTTGCTACACAAAACAACCAAAACAACCAAACACGAGATTAACACTGCCAGAGCTACTATTTGAACAGGGATCTTCATATCCTTGCTCTTATTGTATTATACTGTCTACTTTTGCTAGAGATACCATTCCACCAGGGAACAAAACCCTTCAAACTTATATTAAACTTATCTTTACTACCTTTTTAAAACCCTTTCACCTCTATACTCTCTCCCTTTTGCTCTACTAATATATACCTTCTAACTTGTTATGTCCAATGTCCAATGTCCTTTCCTTATTGACGGAGTGAATTTGGGTTTGTTTTTCTTTCGAAAGGAGAGCTGTGAGCGCGCTTAAAGGAAAAGTTCACTTTTCATTAACGTTAACGTCAACTTTCACGATTAGAAGAAAGAAGAAATATATGCGCCCTCTGAATTGATTGGAAATTCCTCCTGTTTTCAGCGGACACGGTGTTTACCTAAAGGGGTAATTTATCCTTAATTTCCTTCTTATTCCACGCTTTAACTCCCACTTATTTCACCGACTAAAGGCGACATAACACGACCACCCCTGCGCCTAGGGCCACTTGAAGTAGGGTATAGTAAACTCCAGAAAGAAGCCCCAATAGGGGGTGCGAAGAAAGCGGGTCCTTAAGACCACGAGCCCGAACTTCTGTGCAGGCGCCTCTTAGCTTAGGGCTATTTAGGTAGGGTGGTCGTGAAATGCTAAAATAAGTAGGTACGAGGGGCGGTCAATAGGTTTTGCGAATTGGTAGGGCAAAACAGAGGAAGTCGGATGGCTGTTTGTGGGGGTGTTAGGACTAATTATAACAAGTCAGGACCTGCAGCTGCACGCTCCTGCTTCGTCTATTAAATAAGCAGTAGCTGATCGCAGATCGTCAGTCACAAATTTTTCAACAATGAAGAAGGTTGAGCACCGCGCACTGATCAAATTTTTAACCAAGGAAGGCAAGAATGCAAAAAAGATCCATGAACGCATGGTTGCAGTGTACACCGACACCGCCCCTTCCTATGAAACCATTGCTCGCTGGAATAGGGAGTTCCGCCATGGTCGTGAGTCCCTTGAAGATGACCCCCGTCAAGGACGCCCGTCAGACGTGACCAACGAGAACAATGTGGCCCGTGTGGAGAGGATGATCCTCGAAAATCGACGGGTGAAGGTCGAAGAAATCGCGCGACAACTTGGAATATCACATGGAAGTGTTATCAACATCATCCACGACAATTTGGCCATGACCAAGGTCTCTGCCCGTTGGGTCTCTAGAAACCTCACGCCCCATGATCGATTTTAACGTCGTCAAAGTCTACAAGGCCAGAGTTGCACAAGCTGCCCTGCGCGACTGTAGATTCGACGAGCTTAACCATCCCCCCTACAGTCAAAATCTGGCCCCCAGCGACTACTTTTTATTCTGCCAGCTCAAGGCTGCACTGCGTGGACGCTGGTTTGGGGACGATGAAGATGTCCAGCTCGCCGTCCAGGAGTGGATTGAACAGCAGTCGGGAGATTTGTGGTTGTCGGGAAGTCGAAACCTCAGGGACAAGTGTCGCAAGTGCATTGAAGTCGAGGGTAGTTATATTGAAAAATAATAAAACACTTTTCCTTATATCCGAATTTCAAAACTTATTGACCGTCCCTCGTTAATAGGGTATCATAGGCTGTTAGATGATAGGCAACGTTTTCACTCTCCTCTTTTACAGATTTAGAGAGGAATGAAGAAAACAAACATAGGCTTCGGAGGAATGATCGAAGAAAATAGCGCCTAGGCGCTCGACTAGAAAAGGGATGGGGGATCATCCCCCAATAAGGAAAGAAAGCAGCCTGGAATGCCTACGAGTACATCTACGGACTTATGCCTAGGAGATCAAGCCGGACAAAGAAAAACTCTGCGAGACATTATTTGGTCAGCTAAAAGTAGCCCTCATCAAAATTATCAACGTCTTAAATGGCTACGTGGTAATTGCAAGCAAGGAAAAAGATGTAGAAAATTAGTGTCCCAGGAAGGAGTTGAGATTCTAGAAGGAATAGGACTAACGCCCAAAATCACGCCCCAGATAATTGCAAATAGAAGTATCATCTGGAGGTAAGTCAACTTCTGGGTGGGTTCCCATGACAAAGAAGCAATGAAAGGAGAAATAGAATAAAAATCATGAAGGAATAAAAATAAATGAAATAATTAAATTTGACCACCATACACATGTTTTAAAATTTTGTGTGCAACAACAGAGATGGCAACAAAGATCTACCAACGAGGACTGCTCATGTTTAACATTAGAATTCCACCAGAGAACATGGAGCGAGAGAAACATATTAATATTCAAATATGCTTCCGCTGCTACAAGATGGACGACGATTTGATAAGTGACTGCACTGAGAAAGATACAATATGTCTGTGTGCGGGAAGAATAACCACGAATGGAGACAGTGCAATGAAAGTGCTAAGAAATGCGTGAACTGCCATGGGGTACATAGGATTATGGCAATGGCATGCCCCAAAAGAAAGGAGATGATAGGACGAAAGGAAAGAGAAGCGAGAAACGAAGAAGAAATGCAACATATGCAGGAGTGGCTTAAGCAACTGTGAAACAAATGCAGGAAGCACAGACACATCTAATTGTACCACAAGGGCCATTAACAGAAATGCTCACATGCATACTCTATGCCCATGTAATGATTATTGTGAAACTGGGCACTTTCGCTACAACACTAAACACAATGTTAGAAAAAAATGGAATGAAGAAGATGGGGTTCCTTGAGAATCCCCCCTCATCTGAAATCCTTAAAATCAACATCGCTTCAACGTCGGCACCAAAGTGCAATGAAGAACATACTACTGAAGAAAACGAAAATTAAAAAAATGTTAGTGTAAAGCAGTGAATGAGACAAAGTCC
The DNA here is from genome assembly GCA_963969495.1 of Ceratothoa steindachneri. NCBI lineage: Eukaryota > Metazoa > Arthropoda > Malacostraca > Isopoda > Cymothoidae > Ceratothoa > Ceratothoa steindachneri. The sequence goes on from OZ018321.1 coordinate 173,828,754, forward strand.
TACGCATGGAAGCACAGGAAATAAAACTTAAAGTCTACATCGATTAATGCTGCTCCCTTTCCGAGAGGCAAGTAATAGGAAAACATCATCAAGGCTATTAAAGAAGGAAAATGCAAATGGGCACTCCAAGGAAAGACTACTAAACATTGGAATCAGAAAGAGAAGAAAGCTCAGCATTCTGCAAATCAACACTCACGGATGGATCGGTAAAATATCAACATTAGGAAATAATTTCAGAGCGAACGATTTAGACATCATATTAATATCAGACACAGTGAATCCCGAAGAAAAATAATGAAATTTTTCGATTACACCGTCATAAATGCGAAACTTTCAGGCGACCATCATGACGAGGCGGCCATAGCAATAAGAAGAAGGCCTAAGTTCAATGAAGTTAATAATTTGGATGAAACATTATTGGCCGTGAAAATTGAAACGGAATTAATGCCAATAATAGTAGACACGAGGTACCAAAGACCAAGGAAGAATTACCTTCCCCTGCACAATCTATTTAAAATCTTTGGTTACATGTTTCCTAACTATCTTTATGGGAGACCTCAATGCCAGGTGCAGGGTAAATGGATACCGCTCCAGAAACAACAGAGGAGCCAACTTAGAAATGATGTTGGAGAGGAATATTTTCAAGACAATAGACCCACACTTTCCAACATATAATAATAATAAGTATTTATAATACGTCCTTCAGAGCTGTTAGCCCTCCCAGAGCGCAGATTATGTTGCGAGTGTAGAAAAGGTTTACAGGCGAGAAAAGGTAATTCTGAAGAGATGAGTCTTCAGGAGACGTTTAAAAGTAGCAAGGGGGTAGAGGATCGGACTTCGGCAGGAAGAGCATTCCAGAGTCTAGGAGCACAAACTGAGAAGGAAAGGTTACCCATCGAGCAGATGACTAAATGAGGAGTGTTCAGGAGGGAAGCAAGGAGTTTGGGCAGACGAGAGATAAGGTGTAGCCTCGAGGTTTAGGGCCTTTAAGTAATGAGAAGAATTTTATAGTAGGTACGGAAGCGAATAGGTAACCAGTGTAGCTCCTGTAACAGAGGTATCGAAGGAGAGAACCGGGAATAGCGAAGGAGGAGCCAGGCAGCATAGTTTTGAACTAGTTGTAGGGGGCGAAGTGACGAAGAAGGGAGATTCACTAGAAGAGAATTGCAGTAGTCTAAGCGTGAGGTGACGAAGGCATGAATAGCAGTCTCAAGGCTTCGTCGATCAAAATGTGTTCGAACACGTAAGAAGTTGCGGAGAAAACTGAGGGAAGACTTGCAGATGCGATGGATGTGCGGTTTAAACGAGAGTTGCTCGTCGAAAATAACACCAAGATTACTGACGTTAACATAGAAGGCGACATTGGTTTCCCCAGGGTTAAGGGACGGGATAAGAACTTTAGATTTCTCTACCATCGAAGCGGTACCAACAAGAAGAACTTCAGTTTTATCCTGGTAAGTTTGAGAAAGTTGGCAGACAGCTATTCGTTTATGAAGGTGTAGGCTGGAAGGAGCTTGTTAACTAATTGAGCGAAGGACACAGTGGATGAGGTTAGGTATATGCGAGTGTCATTACAGGCAATTCAGCTACAAATCAGACGTCGTGATAAGTAACTTCAATATACCATTCAAAATCCACATGCAACCTTTGCATGTAGCGACCATTTTGGGACACTTTTGCTCATGAATCAATACCCGATACAGGTACGAGTACCGGCGAGAAAGGATTATAGGAGAGCAAACTGGGCAGGTTACACACAAGATCTTAGTAACTTCATCCCAAAAGATCTCACTGACGCAAACCTGGAAGATATTGATGAGGAGAACTCAAGATTAACAAGAACGATCATTGAGGCGGACGAAAGATATATATTCCTAAGACAAGATATCGTACTCTTACACATCCTCGGTAAACAGCGGAAATGAAGAGGAAGAATAAACAACTAAGAAGATTACTAGACCAAATAACACTCACTGCCCAAATAGAGAACGATACGAAGAAATCAGACGATGGAAAGTAGAACTGAGGCATCTCATGGAAAAACAGCAAGGACACATATGGGATAGCCTTATAGAGAAAATTGACGAAGAAAGAAGACCAAAAGAGAATTGGAGACTAATAAATAGACTAAAAGGCAGACCCCCGAGTGAAAAGATAACAATCAAAAAGATCCAATGGTCCACACATCCTTGCGAAAGAACATAGATAAAACTACTCCGGCCCCAATTTTAGAGCAAAGAAGGGAGGAAATTCTGGGTACAGGGGCTTACATAACAACAGAAGAGATCAAAAGCGTAATACAACCATTCAACCATAAAACGCCAGGCCCCTCAGCAATAACCAGAATTCATCTTACCAAGGCACCGAACATAACCATCATCTTAGCAGTTACAGACCAATATCTCTATTGAACTTCATGCGCAAAGTCTTAGAGAAAATCCCTAAAGGAAGACTAAAAGAATATCTTGCATAAAATGACCTTTATAATGATTACCAATTTCGGTTCAGAAGAGGCAGAGACACCACAATGGCACTTGGTATAAAAATAGAGAATATAGCAAAAACAAAAGCAGAGAATAAGTACATCGATCTGGTCATAAGAGATGAAGAAAAACATTCGACAAAGACTGGGTCAGATGAATGCAGTATAAGATCTTAAATCTCCAATGAACAGCAATCTGGAGAGAATTCTCTGCGATTATGTCACAGACAGAAAAGCATATGTGGTGATCAATGGCTATTCAGGACCAGAATTTGAATTGGAAGCTGGACTCCCGCAGGTGGGCTGTCTTAGCCTCATGCTGCATTCAATCTACACAGCAGACCTGCCACCACAAATAATACCTAATTGCCTAAACATACAGTTCGCGGACGACATAGGCCAACTTTTCGACACTCCGTATAGGAACGTACAATTTTAGCCAATGACAACAGCTTTAGAAATCAGCAACATCAACAACTACGAAAGAGATTGGAAGATAAGGAATAACAGGAGGAAATTTACAATAATCGCAATCTCCAGGAACAAAACAGCAAAAATCATAGCTGAAGATCAGAACTACAGATATCATAGTGAAGACAAAGTGCTAGGACTCAAAATAACAACAAGAGGCTACAAACAACATATAGCGGAGAGGAAGAACAAAGCGATTCCGATGCTTAATCTATTGTACAATCTAAAATGGTTAGGCATTAAAATAAAAGAAAAATCTATCTTGCACTAGGAAGGGGGGTACTAGTATACCCGCCCATCCCTATCAACGGTAAATCAATGACCATTAAATTGCAACTCCAGAGAATACAAAATAAATCTCTTTACCTAATCACCAAAACCTGAAAGAGAGAGAGGACCTGCACCAAGAAGCAGGATTAGAAATGCCCAACGTCAACATCAGGGACAGAGCGGAGAAAATATGGAAGAAGATAGATGGGCCACCTCCGATATTTGCAGAGCACACGAACACCAGAGCTGGACTCCCCTTTAACACTCCATTTCCTAGCGGCAATTGAGGAGGTACCCATGTTTACTTAAGTAGAAAATTCAAAAGGAAAGAAGCAACAAACATAACGATAAAGATATTTACCTGACTATATACGAACAAATCCAACAAAGTTAACCAACCAAGACACCAGATTGATACTCTAATATGACAACCGAATCTAAACAACTAAATTAGAAAGAAACAGCCGATTGAGAAGACAGCACAGATCAAAAGTGTAAACAGAAATAAAAGGAACAAAGTGAACTAAAAGTGTAATAAGTGAAGTGTAGTATTAAAAAGTTTAAAACAGAAATAAAACCGACAAAGTGAACTAAAAGTGCAATAAGTGAAGTATAGTATTAACAAGTTTAACAAAAATAATAGTGAAAAGAAATTTAACAGTAAAGCAAGTGAAGCTAAAGTGAAATAGTGAAATAAGTGATCACAACAAGAGTAGTGAAAAGAAAAAACCCAAAACGAATGCAAAAAGGAAGACCCATAAAGGAAAAGACAGGAGACCACATTACAGAAGTGAAACAAAGTAAGGAAAGTAAAAACAACAAACAAGTAACATAACAGTACAAAAACAAAGCTCAGAGATAAGATGACTCAAAACGGCATGAATGCTACAATAAACAAACGAATGAAAGAGGAAGAGAAAAAGGAAACAGAGATTAGGCGGTCTTCCCGCTACCGTATGAGGGACATAGGGTACTAAAAGTGTAATAAAAGAAGTAAGAATGATGAGTGAATGCAGGATCGTGGTTCGGAAGCCACGTTAATCAGCAGGCCCCCATTTCCACATTTGACTACAGAGGCTGCTCAATCTGCCTCCTTACTAACCTCTTTTAACTCCAAATTTTCCGTCTCCCACTATAAACATTCTGTTAAAGATTGTTCCGTCCTTCTCACTAAGCACTTACTTCCCTATCGGTTTACTTGAACTGAGAGTCAGATGTGTGGGAAGTTTCTCCAGGAGCAAGTCGGCCGGGGAAAGGAGGACCCATGTGCCGTGCCTTTTTCTTACCCCCCCCCAACTTTCCTTATTGACTGCTCAGCCACAATTGAAGAAACAACACCATTTCAGAAGAAAGTTGCCACTCGATAAAGGAGGTACAGGGAGGAGGACCCTTCCTTTATTGTAAAGAACAAAATTCGAAACTGGAAAGTTTCCTTAACAAAAGACAAGAAATTGTTATACAAGAAATAAACATTACGGGGGAAGAAAGCGATACAAAAATAAGCGAAAAACTATATAAAACAGGGAGGTAAGGGTGGGGAGCCGGAGCTTTAGACGGGACGAGGCGATAAACGACACGACAGTGACGCCTCACAGCGGGGACAATCAATCAATCAATCATTTCATGTGCCACCCATGGGGATGCATAGGGGCTCAATGAACTCACGCCACCACGCTCTATCTTGAGCTAATGCGTCAAGATCTTCCCAACAACCATCTCCTGCTTTCCGCCTCATAGGCCTTATCTAAGTCTCCCTAGGCCTACCTCTACCTCTTCTACCAGGGGCCACCAATCCTGGTATATCCTGAACTATACCCTGCTTTCTATAAATATGACCTAACCATTTCCAACGGGAAAATCTAACAAACTCATCGACCGGTTGCACCCCCGTTATTTCTCTGATTCTGGTATTTGACACTCTTCTATCCCACCATTTAACTCCCAATATTCGTCGCAGAGCCTTATTTTTAAATACCAATTGTTTTTTATCTGTAGTTACAGTGTTGTACCAAGACTCATGTCCATAAATCAAAGTACTCCTAACCATTACCTTATAAATTTTGATTTAAGTATACACAGAAAGTTGCTATTATTCCCAACATTATTAAGCATTCCCATTGCCTGATGGGCTCGTCTTAGCCTTTCCTCAAATTCTGAATTTAGAGAACCATTCTTTACTAAATAAGTACCTAAATAATTGAACCTATCAACTTGATATATAGCAATTCTTTCTATCGAGAAATTCTGCGCATTTTATATATTCATATTTATGATTTCAGTTTTTCTGCTATCAATTACCAAAGCAACCTTTCGTCCTTCCCTGACTAAACAGTCCAGTACTCTTTGTATCTCTTCTGGCCCATTACAAATAAGAACTATATCATAAGCATAATCTAAGTCCAGAAGTTTCCCATTTTCTCCCCAGTCTATACCAGCATCAGATTCTGCTTTTACCTTTTACATGGTGTAATCAATAACTAATACAAATATAAAAGGTGACAGAATGCCACGCTGTAGCACCCAAGACTTTAGTTCAAATGGATCAGTCAAACCGCCGTCAACCATCACTTTACAAGTTGTGCTCTCGTGCATATTCAAAATTACCCTAATAAACTCTTCCGGTATTCCATAATGCCGCATGATCTTACCCATGGTATTTCTCGAAATGCTATCGAATGCCTTTTCAAAATCAACAAAGCAAAGGCTTAAAGGAACTTTCATTTCATTTGTTGCTGCATCAAATGTCTAACAATCTGGTCATTGCACCCACGCCCCTTCCTAAACCCAGCTTGTTCATCTCTTAGAATGCCATTAATCACCGGCTTCAACCGATTCAATAATATTCTACTTAAAAATTTCAAAGCTATAGGTGACAAAGTGATTCCTATCCAGTTACCACACAGACTTAGATCTCTTTTTGCGGAACTTTAACTAATACTCCATTCTTCCACCCTGCTAGTACTATCCCTGTCCCCGGGGACACCTCCTTAAATAGTATAAACAATTAGGAAGAATCCCTTAGCAATATTAAATTCCTAGAAGGTACGTAAGGCGGTATCGGTAGGGGTTTCCTGTTTCTGATGTACGTAATATGGTGGGAGCTGTTCTAGATGGCTCTTGTCAGGGCGTCGAGGGAATGAGATGAAAAGTAAGTGACCAAGGAGGTAGGGAGATTTCCACAGAAAGTATTGATGATCGCCGGGATATTGTCCTAGAGGAAGGCGTCGACGAGGCTGATTGATTCTAGCTCAAATATGTTGTAAGACCATTCCCTGAAGTCCCATGCCAGGGCCAAAGAGCCGGAGACAAGGCCCATGCCCCAAGGAGAGGCGTCCATCGCCACCCGAGGATCTCGGCTCTAGGGAACATCCACTTCACCCATTTATGGGTAATGAAGCGGTGCAGTGCCACAAACAGGCAGGCGCGATTCTGCCGGAGCTGGTCGAAGCATAATTCCATCCAGATGAATGGAAAGCGTATCACAGGGGCTATGAAGTTGAGTAATCCTGTAAGGCGGAGCCAACATTTCCGAGGGACGGGGTTCACAGTCACATATTCAACGGCGAAGGTAATTTGATTCTTAGGGACAAGGACGCACTCATGGAGGCTCAGATTCACGAAGCTATCCTTAACTAAGGACAGGAAGCGCCGAAGGGTAGTCTTGGTGCCCACAGCCAAGACATCATCCAAGTATGTGTGAGCCGATACAGCTGCGGCGATGGATGCCCACTGATTGATGACGAAAGAGAGGGCCATCTGCATAATAAATGGTGCTCCCATAAACCCCATCGGAAGAGGCTTGAACCTGTAGCGAGTGCCGTTTACGGTCAATATGTAGACGAGCAGCCCGGCCGATAAAATGTACTATTTCGTCCGTGTTCCAAAATGTTCCACGTTTTTCGAGTACATTTATAGGGGACGGCTCGTGGGAAGTTAAACACGATGCGTGGACTGCACTACGATGATCCTGAGTTTCATTAAATTTTTTGGGGGGTGGGGGGCACAGCCCCCATTATATAATCCTAATTTTCCTAATGTTCTGACCTTTACAGAGGTGAATGCTTTAACTACATCATGTCAGCGCATTTAATCGTTTTGCGAATTATAATAGGGGTTGATGGTGGGGTATGACGTCAGAAATGACACGGGTGGTGAACGATAATATTTACACAAAATAATTTTGCTCGGCCGGGCCGCTCGTCTACATGTTTACCCCGTTTACTATGAATACAAAAAGGGGCCGAGCGGAGAGGTATAGCCTAATATGGTATAAACCATCCTTTAGGTCTGACTTGATGGCAAAATGGGCCGAAGAGGACGAGTCAAAGACCTTCTTGATTGACGGCAATCGGATGGAGGTCGGGTCGTATGCTTGGCAGGCAGCGGACATGTCGTAAACAATACGAGAATTCCCATTGGGTTTAGGGACCCCAAAGACCCGGTGGGCCTTGGTAATTCTACCAGGCTCGAATATCCCGTGTTGAAGAAGTTGGTTAACAAGAGGCTGGACAGCGGAGGACGAGGGGCGCCAGTGTATGTATTGACGCTTGAAGATCTTCACGCCCTCTTGCTTGTTATCCTTGAGGATATGACAATTTGGGTCGATCGAGTCGGAAGAAGAACCCGAGGGCTAAGGGCAGTTCCATCCTGGGCTAATGAGTCAAGGCCAGGGCTGATCCATTATTTGTCCTGGTTACCCTCCTGGCCACCATTGTTGTTGTTACCATTGCCGGCGTTATCCTGGTTGAGATCCCTGGGACCTCCCATGATATCCGGGTGACCACTCATGATGTCCCGGAGGACATCCCACATTTCAGATGGATGAGTGGACGAAGAAGCCATGGAAAGGAAAAAGGAGGGTAAGGCGCGTCAGACCGTGGGGACTGCGAGGCCGGGGTGGGGGAGAACGTTGATGGACTGATGTTCCGAGATATTGAGAGCGCCGAGTTCACCTGAGGCGTTCTGGAAGAAGTCACGTTAGGGATCACGAAAGGGAAGGACCGAAATCACTGGGTCCACAAGCTCTACAACTGGGCGAACATATATCGGAAAGGGCACTTCTGAGGGCAGAAGAATTTTAACTATTTACACTTATGTCAAATAAGCACTAAATCTACCTTAGTAAAAACACTATTATTTCCCGTTTGTTGGTCTACTCTTGATCCATTGTTGCTCGAAGTAGTCCGGCGCATAGATATGAGTTCGAATCATTCTTGCCACCGAGTATCGCAAAGCTCGATGATTTTGGTGCTTTGAGGAGTAGCTTTGCGATAAAACGATCATACGTGGAAATCGGTCCTCGGTGTCGAGCGGCAAAGCAGCACAAATCCGTGGCTGCTTAAGTGAAGACGGTTGGCTCGCTGGTGGTGGAATTCGCTACAGCCTCTCGAGAAGTAAGGCAGCCAAAAGTCCATGATTTTCGCCATCCCATAGCGGCTGCTTCTCTGTATACAGGAGGCTCTATGGAGGCGGATCACACCAAGTTGATAAAGCGAGAAGCTGGTTGCTCACTTTGTGAATCCATTTATGGTCTGACCACACTGCTTGTCCGATGTAGAAGGCTCACCAGTTATGGGAGTGAGAAGGGTCTCACTCTCTTGTAGTTTGGTACGCTGGGTAACCAGTGATGATCGTAGCTTCCTCAAGGTGAAAGGAAATCTTTAGCGGGATTCGACGTTCTTTATTGGAGGAGAGCGTAGAATGGTATTACAAGAAAGATTTTTTTTAAACTTTAACTGTCGCTTGAACTGGTGCACTTAAAATATGGTGAATATATATATATATATATATATATATATATATATATATATATATATATATCAGGCAATGGCTTCGCCAATTTTCCCTACGGGGGGAGCTTACACTTGGCTACTAAGATTAAGATTTAAAATCTAAAAAAAAGCAGCCATGGTTAAATTTTATAAATTTTCTGAACTTCGCGAATTATAATAATTTTAAAAGGAACTCTAAACTAAAGTTTCCCCATTTCAAAATATCACTTTGCTAAAATATAGAGTTATAGAAGATATAGATAGAAAAAGAGAAGAAAATATATAAAAATATATTTTCTGAACTTCCCAATTTGTAATTCTATGCGTTTTAAAAAAATCACAAAACTTCGATACCTATATTTATTTCTGAACTTCATCATTTTGTTTTTGGATATTATAAAAGAATTATTAGAAATAACTTTGATAAAAAAACATAAGTCATAACCAAACTAAGATGAAATTATTATTCAAGTACTCAAAAAACTCCCCTTCTTAAATTATAGTTAGTGAGGTGATATATATATATATATATATATATATATATATATATATATATATATATATATATATATATATATATATATATATATATATATATATATAGTGAGATAATAAAGTGGTGAAATTGAGTGACTTTAAAGAATAGAGGTGGTGTGGAAGCCAAAATAAATAGGTCCCTGGTAAATGAGTAGCTCTGTTTTTGGAAGTTTTGATAAAGTTTTTAATTTTTTTATATAAACCTCTAAAATTTATAGCTTATAATAATTAAATTGAACCTGTTAATTTAATTAACCTAGATTTGATTTAATTTGAGTCACGTCGCCGTCTGTCAAAGCCTTGCTGCTTTTAAAAAGTCTTTTCTCGAGCAACCTCAATCTCCAAGTGTGTACGAGAGAACTCGGAGAACAGACGGGTGCCAATGGCGTGCCAGATCCTCTTTGCTCTCTCGAGATAATCCAACCGAGGCGTGGAGCTCCCTCTATCTTTTGTGTTCACTTCTTCGGGTGTTTGTGATAATATGCACCGCTTTGTTCTGGATTTTTTGTAGTTTCGCAATGTGGGTCTCGGCGCTCGCGTTCAGCGGCACGGGCGAGGGGGTACAGGAGTATAGAACGAATGCACGCATTAAATATCCTGAGTCTATTTGCGAGATTTAAGGTACGGAACCTATAGAATTCTCTCAAATCTCTCTTGGTATTCGCGACTGTACGCTCAATATGACTCGTGTAACCCCTTGTGCTGATCTTGAGCCCCGGAATCGTCCCCTCTGTGCAGTAAGGGATTCGCTTTCCGTCCATACGTATATCGTTGAAGGTCTTGGGAAACATGGGAATTATTTTAAATTTTGGAGCATTGGTTGATATCTTCCATTTCCTCTCGAAAAAGTTGATGTTAGGTATTTCCCCAGCTGTGTTTCTCGCCATAAATTCCCTGTGAACATAAGTGGCGGTACAAATTTGCGATATATGTTCAGCGAACTGAACGTATATCGAACCATCGGAGAGTGGTTGTGGTAGGTCACGTGTATAAATGTTGTATAGAAGGGGACTGAGACAGCCCCCTTGAGGGACCCTTACTTCGAGTTCGAATTCGGGGCCTTTATGTTCCATGATTTGTATGTATGCTCTCCTCTCCATTTTGTAGTGACACAAAATCCTCTCAAGAATAATAATAATAATAATAATAAGTCTTTTGTAATGCTCTCTTCAAGGCCTGAGGCCTTCCCAGAGCGCACGTTGTGCTGAGATAAGAATGTAAATTCAATGGAAATTCAAGAGGGGGAGAAGGAAATATTGAAAAGATGCGTTTTCAGGAGACGCTTTAATGTGGTAAGAGAGGAAGAAGACCTGACTTCAGCAGGAAGAGCATTCCACAACTTAGGGGCACAGATTGAGAAGGAGCAGTCCCCCATTGAGCAAAGGGATGAACGAGGAATATTCAAATGAGGTGCATGTGATGACCGAAGGGCCCGAGGGACATGGCGTGGCGAGAGGGCAGAGGTAAGACGGGGCCTTGTTGTTTAGGGCCTTAAATGTGAAGAGAAGTATCTTGAAGTGATTACGGGATCTGACAGGGAGCCAATGCAGTTCATGCAGCAAGGGTTTCGAGGGAGAGAAGCGAGGGCGACGGAGGAGAAGCCGGGCGGCATAGTTCTGTACAAGTTGAAGGGGGTGGAGAGAGGAGGATGGCAGATTCACAAGCAGAGAGTTACAGTAGTCAAGGCGTGAGGTAATGAAGGCATGAACAGCAGTCTCAAGACTTTGGCGATCAAAGTGAGAGCAAATGCGAGAGAAGTTATGAAGGAAACATAGAGAGGATTTGCTGACATTGCGGATATGAGGCTTAAAGGAGAGATGCTCATCAAAAACAACCCCCCTTTTCCTAATGCAGTCAGAGAAAATGATAGTATTATTGCCAAGAGTTACCGAGGGAAAGAGAGATTTATATTCTTTGACAAGAGCAGGGGTGCCGACGAGGAAGACCTCAGTTTTGGAGTGATTAAGCCTGAGGAAGTTGGTAGAGAGCCAGTAAGAAATGGAAGAGTAGGCAGCCAGGAGGTCAGTGATAGAGTAGGTAAGAGGCGCGGGGGATGAGGAAACGAAAATTTGAGTGTCATCAGCATAGAGGTGGAAGGATAGACCGAGATTACGGAGAAGAGAACTAAGAGGGAGAAGGTAGATACGAAAGAGTAGAGGACCAAGGACAGAGCCTTGTGGCTTACTTGAAGGATCTTATATTGTAGGCCTCTCTTCCAAACCTTGTCAAAAGCTTTTGTGACATCCGGAGCACCAGATCGAGATTCCTTTTATCTGCTTTGATCTTTGCGAGCTTTTCAGTGACAACGGGTAGTACATGTGGATCTTTTTTTTGCCATCTGAAGCAATGTTGCTGCTCGTTATTCAAGTTAGCTTCATACAGTTTAGAGTTAACCCTGTTAGCCAATATCTTCTCGAAGACCTGGAAAACTCTAAGGGAGATATTGGGCAAAAGCTGGCAGGGCAGTCAGGGTTTTTCCTGTTTTGGGGATGAAAATCTTATTGGCCAGTTTCGACTGGTCTGGTAAATAGCCCGTGTTCAGAGCGGCATTCATAATATTTAGTAGGCCACTCTAAACGTTAAACGGGGCTTGGATGAAATTCTCGCGTGTCAGCCCCGTGTATCCTGGCGCTTTTTGACGAAAGGATTTTAGAGTATCGGAGAGTTCTAGGGCAGTTATTTTACTGCCATAGTCCTCCATTAATCTTTTTTGTTACACGCAATGATGAGGAGAGATTTTGTGTATTTGTGTGTTTAACTGTTTTATTACGCCAGCTTCGAATTCGAGGTCGTAGTTGTCATTTTATTCCTGTGTTATTTTAAAGATTGAAGACTAGAAAATTATAAATTTGTCTGCAATCTCATCCACCTCCGTAATTGTTGTGTTATTCTGTTCAATGGTGAAGTTTGTTCTTGGAGGCTTTCCTGTGAAATGTTTTACCGTCTCCCAGAAAGTGTGCGAGTTTTTTTCTATGTCGAGTCTGTCTATAGTCTGTCCCATAGTAGTATCTGTTGGTCCGTAATTTCTCTGTAGCTCGTCTTTACTTTGTCTTAGTCTTCTGAAGGCATTGTGGTTGGGGCCTATCAACGCTACAACATTGAACAAGCCTGTATATTCTTGAGCCAGGGCTCCCCTATGGGAGGGGTCCAGACGTGAGCTGGGAGAGTTTTATATTTAATACGGGAAATACTATTTAGGTCGGCTTCAATTTGGTAGTTAGTAACCTTGTCCACCTCCTCGTCTATTTATTCTAAGTTAGCCTCATACAAAGCGTCGGGGATCTAATTTGAGAGGTAGTTTCTATAATCTTCCAAGTTCGCTTGCCTGTAGCATTTGCGCCCTGGGATTTTGATTTGCATGGCATAACTCCTATTCTAAATTTTATAGCCTGGCAGTCATTTGGAATGATAGGGCCCGGTTCAATGTAGCTGTTGTAGGCAAACCTGATACTAGAAAAGACTATATCCGGTTTTGTGGCGCTTGTTCCAGTTATGTAGGTCCGGAATTCGGGCCCAATCCTTGTCATGTAATGTATGTCGAGTAGTAAATCGAGGTTTCAGCCTGCATTATTGTAGGAGGTATAATCTGCCGCTGCATATCTTGCGTTTAGATCTACGGCGAAGAGAACGTTTCTCCGGTGGCTAAATTTCTGCAAGAAATTGTGCATGGGCGCATAGCCGCGTCTTAGGGGTTGGTATCCCATGGCAAAGACTAGTACCCCTACGGCAGTACCCACTTCAATGGCAAGTTAGGATTCATCTAAGTGTTCAATAGTCTTTTATTTTATTTTTTTGACGGCTATTGAACATCCGTCATACCGTTTCTGACTGTGAGTTTTGCTAATGACATCGTATTGAAAAAGTTTTAAATGTTGTTGCACGCTCAGTCCGTGTTCGGAAATAAGTATTATGTCAGGCTCACTCTGTCGCATGATATTGCCATAGATGGAACCTTTTCCGCCCCACCCATTGAAATTCATATGTATTATTGTAAGTCTGTCTGCGATTTTGGGTAACTTAGGTTCTTTAGTGTATGGAATTAAAACAGACGCTTATTAGCGCTCTACTTTAGCCACGTGTGGTTTACTGGGCGGGGTTCGCTCCCTGCCGTTTCTTTTTTTCTATATTTAGTTTCAGTGATCGTGTGGAAGCAGTCAGGGGTTAGTTTAACCATTTGTTGAGCGAGGGCTTCTTCAACCTCCCGTTCGGGAACCTCGTCCGAGCATTCCCACTTGTACCTTTCGGCCCTAAGACCTTCAGCTACCTCGCGGGAATTAAGTTCCCCTGGGAAGGGGGATGACTCGGGAGAAAATATTTTTAGGTTGAATCCTCTCGCATGGCATTTGAGCTGGTGCTCTCTACCTTGCAAAGAGGAAGAGGTTGACCTTGGCAGGTGGATTTTATATGTTTTCTCGGTCGTGGGGACCTGGTCTCCTTGGGTCGCATTGCTTTCGTGTCGAATTTTTCCTTGGTGTTGAGGGCGCTTGTTTTGTTGTTTGAGGTTTGCCTGTTTGTTAAGTCTCGGGTCTCGTTCACTGGCTGTGTTTTTTTGGAAAGGGAGGAAGCTTCTTGCACAAATCTTCGCACTGAGGGTGTTATGCTGATTCGCATAACTTCCTCTGAAGGGAGATTCTCTGGGCATCACATCTCTTGCATCCCATTTTTTACGAGCATGTGGTTCATTTCCCTGGCAAAGGTACCGGGACGTGTTATGTTTGCAATGTGTGCATAATATAGGCAACATTATTTCTGTCAAATGCTCATTTTTAATGTGAAGATATGTCCTTTGATTGTTCGTTCCAGGGATAGCGGCAGTGGCTACTTTCGCGCATGTCGTATTCACCTTCTACTCTACGTTCTCTCTTTTTGTTTGCATTTGTTTTTGAATCTGTTGTTTTTGACTGGGTATGCTATAGACATAGTGCGGTGATTGCCATCACAATTGAGGCCTTTTTGTGTGTTGCTTTTGCCTTTACGCCAAAAATGGTCACGGCTGGCACAAATGGACCATAAGGCCACACTCTTATACGGGGAATTGGACGTGGTGTGCTTGTCGTACTCGTAACAGCGAAAGCGCATCGAAAAATTATTTGCTTTCTATTTGTTTCGGACAAACTCTTACGCTGAAGTGTAGGAAGCCGTTTTCCTTAGCTTTTTGAGCCATAGCCAATCAACAATCAACGACGATTTTAGAGAGGAAATTGCTTATGAAATAGAATTAAAGAGAGGAAAATGTGTTTATAGAGTGAGGGGATTTGTACCTGTTTCATTGATTCTCAGAAACTGAGTCAAGCTTTCAAGGCTTTTTATTCGATGAAAATTATCTTTTGTGAATTCAAAGAGATTGTCGCTTCATTATTTTTATTATTAGTATCGCTTTTGTTATATGGATTTGATATTACTACGTTCTCTTCGCCGGAGATCTAAACGCAAGATATGCAGCGGATCTTTTTTTCACTACGATCTTTTTATTTATTTATTTTTATTTTTTATCTTTTGTCCACTTCGGATCTTTTTACTATAATTATTTTTTTACTTTATATTTATCTATTAATTATTCACTACGGATCTTTTTATGATTGATTTTATGTATTATTTTCTTTATTTTCCTTCATTAGCATCATTGTTATCTATAAGTCGGCTAAATTGCCTCCCGCTTCTGCAGCTGGCTACTTTTGAAACATAGATTCGGTAGTTCTTCATCTTCGAGTTTTATTTGTCGGGTCACTTCTTCTGGTATGTATTGGTTAATCTTTTGGCAAATATCTTTTGCGCGTTTCTGCAGTCATATTTATTGGTTCGATGTCTACAATTTCGTCAAGTATAGTCGATGGGATTCGGTTTTGAAGGGTAACGTTAGTCATAAATCTTATAGCCTTATTTTGTACCGCTTGAGCTTTCCTCATCATTGTCTCGTTGAGACATGAAGGGGAATATCGGGATACATCGGTAATGGTCTCACTAGTAACATATATAGTTTCCTTTTGTTTCTTAGTGATAGCAGTCGTAAACGGAACAATGATTCTAGCGTTCTCTTGGCCGCATTATTTTTTTCTTTAAAATGCGCAACATACACGTCTGATGTTAAGTTGAGGCCAAGCACTCTGCCATTTCTAGAGTATGGGTAGAGTTCGTTTTGTATTCAAACATCTGCAGTTTTTTGTCGCCCCATCGGGATCATTATTAACTTGTTGATGTTTGTTTTTATTCTTCTCTCTCTCTCTCTCGTATCTGTTGAGATTCTCAATTTCTCCTCTTGTTCTATTTTCTATATCTCGGGGTTGCGATAGTTGCTGGTAAGGACCTGTGTTATGTCGTCTGCCAGTTGTATATATTGTGCTGATTCGTGTTAAGAGTGGGGCAGGTCACCCATGTAAATTGTGCACAGAGTAGAACTGAGGCATCCTCCTTGTGGCACCCCTGTTTTTAGTTCGAATGGCTCTCCTTAAATATCATTGATTTTTAAGATTGCTTTGCGGTCATCCAGGTAGTCGCAAAGTTCACGTGCTATATTTTGTTCAATTCCGAGGTCATTTATTTTTAATTTAAGTGCCGGAAGCCATACATTGTCAAACGCTGAGGACACGTCACGAAGCACGAGGTCTACTTTGTGGTCTTTGGCCTTGACGATAGTAATTCGTTCAGTAATCAGTGCGAGTGCTGTTTCGGTGCCAAGTTTTCTTCTGAACCCATGTTGTTGATTATTATTTAGATCTGTGGCATCTAGGTCATTTCTCAGCTTGTTATCTAGCAGTTTTTCGAGGAGTTTGCCCAAGAACTCAAACAGCGAAATAGGCCTATAGCTCCCTATATCCTTTTTAGGTCTTCCTGGTTTAAGCCAGAATATTATTTTGGCCTTTTAGAATTGGGTTGGGAGATAACTGACATTAAGGCAGGCATTAAATATCTCCAATATGGCCTCGCTGATGTTTCGGGGAGCGTTTAATAGATATTTCTTTGTGATGCCGGTTATTCCAGGAGCTTTTTGTTTAAAGCCCTTTAGGGCAGCCTCATATCCCTCATGAGTGAAAGGCCTCCCCTCCTTCTTTGCGAGACGAGTACCTTCAGCGTTATAGTGCGGGCTGAGCTCCTGACCTAGTTACGTAATCCTTTCGAGAACGGTTCTCTTATGTCTTTCATTGAAGTTCCTGTTTTCTTCCTCATTTATTCTAAAACGGTTTCTCCAATACTCTCTGAAGTTGCGTTAAATTTCTCCATCCTCTGAGATTTCATTACGGTTAACTTTGATTGTGATTCTATTTTGGGGGGGAGTGCCTCTCAGTCTTTTCAATTGGCTCCAAAATTTCTTTAGGTCCATTTCTGCATCAACTTTAGCTATGATGTTATTCCACTTTTCTCCTAATTTCTCCCTGATGAGTTGCTTTAGTTCAATTCTTGTATCTCTTAGCTCTCTGTAATGAAGTGCAGTGTTACGATAAGTATTTATCTAATTGATGAGGACTTTCATTAGGTGCATTTTGTTTAATATATTTGTTTCCCATCTTGAAGCTGATAGTACTTTGTATTCTGTCCAGCGGACAGCTAAGTGATCGGCTTCCACGATCTTTGTTATTATGTAATTCAGCTGTCTTTCGATAGATTCGGGTGTGGCTCCTTCCATATATCTATATGCATGTTCGTGAGATACTCCTTGTACTCGGCTCGGTTTACTTTGGCTAGGCATCTGTATCTTGGGAATTTTACCTGGATTGGAGATTCTGAGAGGGTTGTTATCATGCTAACATGATCAGACGGGATATATGGACCTGGAGTTGTCATTTGATTGAGAGAGAAGTTGGGGTTCGTCAGTAATATATCAGGTGTAGTTAAAGACCTCCCTGTGCGAAATGTAGCAAAATCGGGGCCTTACATTTGTGCGATATCCCTGCTGATTAATAGGTTTAGCGAAGTCCCAGCACCGTTGAATGCGGTGGTGTATCTAGCCTCTCTGCATCGTTTGTTTAGATCTCCTTTTAAAATGGTTGATGCCTCTCTTCTAAACAGACGGATAAAGTTAAGGATTGTTAAGTATGAACGTCCTGGTGCTTGGTATCACATTGACACAATTATATCATCGTAAGTCATTTTAATCTTGATGGCTAAGTAGGATTCCTCCAGGTCTTGGATTTCTTTGAATCTGATACCTTCCCTAATCGCGATGGCAACTTCGTCATATCTTTCCTTGAGGCTTGTCATTAGCATTACATAGTTATATATCTTCATCTGTTCATTCTCTCCCTCCCACCATGTTCGAATATTAGTACGATGTCTGGGGATACTAATCTTATAATCTCATTGTATATACCGCCTTTGTTCCTCCACCTATTAACGTTTTTAATTTATCTGACGTCGGTCTCCATGTTTAGTTCTGATTAGGTTGTTTAATTTTATAACTTTTTCTCTTGCAGGATATCACACCCTTAATATTTACTAGGTTTATGGCATAATTCTGGGTAAATCTCAATTAGCCCTTGTCTAATTGCCGTGAGTAATTTCTATTCTTTTATATCAGCGTCAAATTCCCATTTATATTTCCCTTTGATTATCCCGTCGGTGAAATAATCCGTGTTAGATAATTTCGAAATTGGTGCTGATGGAGATCCGTATATCTTCATACATAGTTCTTCGGATGTGTAGCTTGGTGTATATGATGTTGACGGTTGAACTGACACGGGCTTGTTGCTTGCCGGGCTGTGACTTACGTCCATTTGAGATGTTTTTCTGCAGTTTATGGCTTGTTTAATCGCGATTCTCGAGAGGCGGAGCGCGTCCTTGGTACGGCTTCAGACATTTTCATAATTTGCGCCTTGAACAACTCGCCAGAAGTCGGATTGTCCGGGAACCAAATCGATTTAAAGCCGTTGAGGACTAGCATTTTGTTGAGTTCGGTTACGTAGCTGCCCGGTTTTATAGCGTTGGCGAAATGGGAATGGAGAATGTACATTATTAAATCTGGTCACATATTCTGGTCGATTTGAATAATTGTCTTTTCCTGATCGGATTTTTTGCCGCCTGCGCATACGTGGCATTGGCCCCTTTTGTTTCTCTTCTCAATCATGTGCTTTTTCTTGTCAGTAATCAGTGTCTTTTTAAATTGGGCAGGCTATTAAAAATTATCGGTGCAGATTGCCACAATTAAGACATTTTTCTATTTGGGTAGGTACACTCCCTCCATGTGTAACCAGGATGAGCACACTCTGAGCAAACTTTGCCCTCAAGTTTACATTCTTTGGTGGGATGTTTCTCAAGAGCATAACATGACAAACAGACTTGCAGTGGAACGAGTACCTCACGTTCAATAAAACTAGCAGACACTTCATTGTTAAACATGGCCAATCCTTTTTTCAGTTGTCCTCTCGACCATTTTTGTGGTGTGTAAGGTCACTTTAAAAACGTGTGTATATTCTTCACCGGCGCAGTTTTGGAACTTATGTGTTTCATCTATTATTTCCATTCCTGTTTGAGTTCGAACTCCCTTTTGATTTCCTCTGTTGAGTGTAATCCAACGTAGGTGTCGATTCGTCGACATATGATCGATCTCTTAGCAGCAACATGGGATGGTATTTTCTGGATGAGACCAATTTCCTATTTTTTTCTGGATTTTTCGCTCAATAAGTTGTCCATATCTTGACTGGTGTCACAGAATGCAAAGTAGCCATATGCCTGTTCCTTCAGCCTACAGGGTTCAATTCCCAACTTGGAGTAGACCATTTCTAAGACCCTCTCTCACGCTGGCTTTTGGCAACGCTCCTTAATCCGGAGCAGGGCACGTTTTTCATCACTGGGGTCGTCCATGACGGCCCCAACGGCGATGATTCCTTTTCACGTACCTAGCAGGCCCTTTTTTCGGTTGCGTGTTCCTAAATCTTCCTTGGTTCTTCCCTATCTGACCTACCTAAATAAATTGTCTATAAGGGTCCTCCTTCCTGTCCTGACCACTCCGTCTCAGAGCAGGGCCACCTTTTTCGCGCCCCCTGTAGAGCTTCCTTACGGTGTTCGGACTTGTTAGAGACAGGTGCTTCTAAAGACCTTCTAGTAGAAGAAAGGTTATCTGGACCAGGGATGTGCTGCTGTGAGACTAGAAGTAGTTTTCTAGTCGAGTTGTACGCCTTCGATTCATTCCTTTGGCTTACGCGCGCAGGTGTGATTAACGATACGTGAGGATACTCCAGTCGATAGTAGCTCGATCCAATCGTAGCTCAGAAATTCTGGGTCTCCTCTTCATTTAGTCTTCGTAGGGTTGTAAATAGAAGACGATTGTAGTAGGACCTCTTTGTAGCTTTCTTTCTTTACCAATGCAGGTCAAGTCGGTCCAGCAAAATAAAAAGTCTCCCATAGGCATATTTTTGAAAACAATCTTAAATACGTGCGTGTAGCTCTTAAACTTTATTATTTCCAATACCTTATCCTAAGGGTAATTCCGTTGAATTTCCGAATGAATAGCATCTGCCGAATGGCTCCCGACCCAGGAGTCGAGGCGCCTACAGATTACTCTTATGTGGTGATCTGGGTTTTAGTGGGTTTTAGATTAATTGTTTTAAGGCATTCAACAGCTTTGATTGAGGTCAAGGCTTAGCAGTCGGCCTCCCTTGCGCAAATTGCTGAGTAACCATTATTGATGTCTATGAGTCTTACAAGTTCAACGTTCAGGAATCAAAATACCTTTTCTAAAACCTTTTTTCGGTCGGGTTTTGGGCCCTCCGAGAGTGCCCAGAAAGATATACGTAGGGTTTCTCTCATTTCCCCTAAATACTATCATATGATACTTGCAAGTGAAATGGGAGATGGGACTCCAAGTGGTGGTGTGGTGTGGAAGCTTAGGAGCGTGAATGCATCGAGGAAAATATTTAAAAAAGAAAAGGAGAAAAGAAAATGGATGGAATGAGATAAAGAGAAGAGGGACCAAAGTCCAATATTTAAATTTTCACTTTACTTTAAGACCTTCCTTGTGACTTGCGAATATGCCAGGTCGTCCTCGGACCCTTTTATATGAGTAAATGGAGCGAAGATTTAACCTTTCACTTTCCTTCCACGAAAGGCAGTGGTCCGCTTTGCGAACGATCTATCGTTCTTTTTCACTAACACCGTTTTTATTCACAATTCTAAGCAGGTCCAAACAATTTTTTCTCACTAAGAAATTCACTTAGAAAATTCTGAAAATAGGCACAGTGCTAAACACTAGTGGTAAGGGATGACTAACTGTTGGCACACCGAGCGGTCTAACTGTCACTCTCACAAAATGCTGCTCTATATATTGTTATATATGTAAACCTAAGCGATACAAAATTTAGCCAATCAAGATTAAGCTGATATTTTTTTTAATTTATTTATTTATTTATATAGAAAGCTGGTGAAAAAATGGGCAGTTGCCAGATGGGCTCTATAAAATAATAAAAAGGGTGAAAAAATGAGAGACCACCTACGCACTTAGGTGGATTGGGGGACAAGAGAAGGGAGGAAAAGTGATGTCCCTGGGATCGGGCCATCTCAGTTTTTCGTTAACAATTAACATCTTACTAAAAATTAACATTTAGAACTAGAAGGAAAAATACTTGTGATATTTTTATACAAAAATATTTAGGACGCAAAAAAGTAAAAGATTATATACAAATAGAATAGAACAACACATCTAGTTTAGTCACAATAATAAAGGTGAATGGTAGTTAAATTACAAAAACATAATCATTATAGTGTCTAGAGTCAGAAATTTTAAAACAAGGTTTAATCGGTACATTGGGCACTTTCGGTTAGATTTTGATTCACGATTATGATACGACACTTAGAGAAATTAGTTTATAGACAGTATGCGAGTTGGACGTAGGGTCAACTGTAGATGTCCGGTGTGGCTACCATTTTGACAGGAGGCATGTACGACTGGTATCTCTCCCGGTCCTGAAGCCTGAACATGTCTTCTACAGTGCCTGGTGAGAGAGTAGCCTCCAGGATGTCCGAGATGGCGGTGCTGCGTGAATGCAGGAAGGCATTCAAGGTCTCCAACCCGGTTCTGCAATGAAGCTCCCTCGACGTGATGAAATCGTCCCATTTCACGTTTAGTATAAAGCGTAGGGTCAGATTTTGTACCTTCTGCATTTGAATCATCCTGCTACTTGAAGTTTTGTTGAGTGGGACTGCTGGGTACAGCAGCTTCGTTCTCACTAGGAATGTATATAATTTCTTTTTGTTTTGTATACCAAGATTGCGAAATCGGTGGAGTTTGATGAGTTCAAGTTTCGCAACTTGAACCTTCGAGTTGATGTGGCTTCCTATGCCGCGTTTGGAGTTCCTGAAACCTAGGATACTCGCACTTGGCGAATAATTTATTGTTGAGTTGTCCAGTCTGATGGACTCCGTCTTTCGTCTTTCGATCGCGACTACAGTGAATTTGTCTGGTTCGTCTGGATATTCCACTTCTCTTCGTACCGGCAGATTATCTGAGCTTTGGTTGGAGTAGCCTTCGACATCACTCTTCCAGATTTGGTAGGGCGAGTCACAATCTGGGTGATCTCGTCCGCGTACTGCACATTTAGGGTTCAGGGAAGTAGAGGCTCGGAATGTCCCTAGTGTAGATCGTAAAGAGACTGGGACTCAGGCACCCTCCTTATGGGGACTCCGGATAGCAGGTCAAATGAGGCTCCGATGTGATCCCTGAATGGTATCACCGCTCTCCTACTAGTCAGGCAACTGTATAGGGTTTTCCTGAAATGGGGGGGATAACCCAAGCCTCGAGATCTTATTGTTGAGACCATCGATCCATACCTTGTCAAAGGCTTTCTTCTCGTCCCGGCAGACCACATCCACCATACAGCCAGATGCAAGCCCCTTGGCCGCATGTTGGTATGCTCTGGGAATTGCAGTCTACGTGCTCGTTTTTCTGCAGGAGCCATGTTGTTAGTCATTCTGAAGTGAGTGTGACGACAGATAGGAGACCAGCCGGAAAGATTTTCCTTACTGGCAATGGTATGAGTTTTGGAGCGCTGGACACTTTGGTGGTCAAAGGGATATACTCGCTGAGTGAAGACGACCAGGCTGTACATAGTGATGGAAAGGGAAGTTGGGCTTTGTAAGCACGATTTCCTCTCAGCTGCGCCTCTGCTTTGGAGTAGATCGAGGTTCCTACCTCGACCGTCCCAAATTGAGTGGACATATCGTGGATCGGAAGGTACCCGCTTCTTGGAGATTAATACCCTAATCCTACTTCAATCTTCCCAAAGTATGTCTTTAGAATAACGTAAAGGAATGACTCATATATGTTTCTCCCCTTGACCAATTGCAGTCCAGATCGCACTACTATTGTTGCACCTTCAAATCTTTCG
The DNA here is from genome assembly GCA_963969495.1 of Ceratothoa steindachneri. Classification (NCBI taxonomy): domain Eukaryota; kingdom Metazoa; phylum Arthropoda; class Malacostraca; order Isopoda; family Cymothoidae; genus Ceratothoa; species Ceratothoa steindachneri. Next base: position 173,851,598 of record OZ018321.1, read on the forward strand.
CCAGTCAAGTTTTTTTAATGTCGTCGTGACTTTAAATCTTATTGGGGTCTTCGTCTTTTATTCCAGTCTCGGATAGAAGTAGGAGATCCGGGTCAATTTCTCTATATATGTTGTGCAGCTAGGGTTTGTGGTTGGCTCATCCCTGCACATTGTGTGCAAGAATCACCATTCTGTTTATTGCGTCCATGGTTATTTCCTGGATTTGGTTGTGGACTTCTGGTACTTAGGAGGGATGTACGGCTTGACAGATCCGAGTTTTTATGTACATACTCGGCTCGTAGAGTTTGATCGTCGAGTCGTACAGTTTTATACATTTTTATCAGAGCGGTCTTAATCTCTTCTTCCTCATTGGAGGAGTCGTAAAACCACTTGAAGTATCCTCTACCTATACCCCTGGTGATGTCCTCAGTGAAGAAGTTTCTTGATTGCGTCGTACTTTTGTTCACTACGGTGACCAGGTTGATCTGCTTGGCATCGAGCGAGTTGGATTTTGAGGATTGTCTTGAGTCGCTTTTTGGTGCGGGTTTACACTCTTCTGTTTTCAACGGGATATTTATTTTGCGGATCAGCTCTAAGGAGCAACCAATGGCGGCCATCTCTTCCTTTATCGGTGCAGTTTTCATGCGCTGCGGTTGAGCTCCTCCAGGCTGATTCGATGTAGCGGCAGATGGGGTGGGAATTACGCTCCGTAGGGCCAGAACTTTGTCTAAGGGAGGGTTAACGGGGAACTTTAAGATCTCCATATCGTTTGCTTCCACCATTTTGTTAAGCTCCGTGTTAAATGAGCCAGGGACTGCGTAATTTACAACGTGCGCGTGTATAATACAAGCCAACAGTTTGCTGGGGGTAGAATCTAACAGCTGTAGGATTATTTGATTCTGGGGTTAGTTGGCTGGCGGGAAAGTTGTAGTCTTTGCTCCACTAGTGGTTGTAATGTTCGAAGAGACACTAGAGGCTGTCTTTTTGCGCACAGCGCACAGCATGCTCAAGGTTCTATGAGGCCCCTGAGCAGTTTCGGCACATCTTAGTCTGCGAGACACAGCGCATCCAGGAGTGCCCTTTTTGTCCGCATTTGGAGCAGTATGTTTATCTTTATCGAGGCAGTTGCGAGTGGTGTGGTCCTCCACTTTATGGCAGGAGAAGCACGTCAACAGGTGGAATTGCTAATCACAAGAGATTTGAGTAGGCCCAATGACCATACTGAAGAGCCTCAGCCCAGTTGTTTGGGCCTTTTCCGCCATCTTTGTTTCCTCGAAGACCACTTTGAAGATGTGCGTTAGGCCACGGAACTTTATGATATTTGCGAGCTTAGCCCACGCATGATTTCTCTCGCTTTTGGTCCTGATTTCTTTCACAGTTCTAGCTCCTACCCAGGAGTCTATCTACTTACATATCACTGCCTTTATTTCGGTGACTGAAGGTGCTGGTTTCGGCTCCAGTGCGATTTGGGTAAGCAGCTCTGATGCCTTCTTGGAGGTCAGTTTTTCTAAATCTGCTTGATTATGGCATATGGCGCTGTAGCCGTTCCAGAGTTAAATGAGCTTTTTTATGCCAATGTCCAGTTGTTCGAAGATAACCTTGCTTTCTTTTGAGAGCCATCGAAACATGAGGAATCTCCAATCAAGGGGGTGGCTGCCCTTCAGAGACAAACGGTTGGGTATCAGGGCGTAGAAGTACACCTGTGTGGAGCAGTGTGTAAGTCTTTCAACGGTACTTCGCTGGGAGAAATCCTGTGGTTTTGTAGGGTGTTGTGTCGCATGCAGAAGTGCTCCATGTGGGAGTGGGCTTCAAGGTAACAGCCGGGGGACCGCGGCAGACGTCCAGCGCTGACCCGCTAAGAAGTAACAGTCACAGAATAAAAAGCCTCTTCTTATCGTTGGCCTTGCCTCCTTTACTGAGAAGTTTTGTACTTAATTTATTCTCACATATAGCGTTAAAAAAAATGACCAATCAGCTTTTAGGGACAAATTTTACGTTTTAAACTTAAGCGCTACAAAAATTGGCCAATCAGTTTTACAATAGATCTTAGGAACAATTTACGTTCAACCACTTACAAACATAAGCGTCACTGAAATTGATTTTTCCCTATTGTCAGCCGAGCATACGGACTGCTCTGGTTGCCTTAACAAGTCTGCTGTACCGCTGTGACAAAGTTTGGATCGAAATTGTGCAAATTGAATTTTTGCGAATGTGAATTGTGATACTCGCTTCGAATTGTGTAGAGAAAAGCTGGAAAAAGCGAAAAAACGAAAAGCAGGATATGCTTTGAAAAGTGGACCACTGGCATACGATTAAGAAGGTGAGGGGTGAATCTTCACTCCTTCGTGGTGACAAAGACCGAAACCTCAGCTGGCCCACACGCAAGCCTGAAGGAAGTTAAACATCAAGGTAAAGTAATAATATAAAGGTATTTGGACATTGGTCCCTATTTCTCTCTCGCCCCCTCTTTTTTTAAAAAAACGCCTTTATGTGTACGCACATAATTATACATATACATCCTCTATCGTACTATAGGATGCAGGAGAGATGAGGGAAACTCCCCGTATCACTCTTCGGGTCCTCTCAGAGGGCCCAAAACCGGATTGTGAAAAGGTTTTTGAGAAAGTTTATGGAACCCTGCGCATCGCATTGGTTAGACTGATAGACTTAGATAATGGTTACTCAGCCATTTGCGCGAAAGAGGCCGAATGCGAAGCCTTGACCTCGTGCAAAGCTGTTGAATGCCTTAAGACCATCAACTTAAAACCGACGACACCGCCACAAATTAAGACTCACCGAAGCTTGATCTGCAGGCGCCTCGACCCCTGGGTTGGGAGCCACTCGACAGAGGAAATCATAGAGGAAATCAAAAGGAACCACGAATGGGCAAAGGTAGCTGAGGTATTAAAATTCAAACAATACACGCACGTATTTAAGCTTGTATTTGAAGACACGGCTATGGCTCAAAAGGCTAAAGAAAACGGTTTACTACTCTTTGACGTAAGAGTCTGCCCAGACCAAATAGAACGTGAGGAATTTGTTGACTTGCAAATGTACTTTCGGTGCTACAAGTACGGCAAACACACCACTTCTTACTGCCCTGAGAATAAAGACCTAAAAATATGCTCCATCTGTGCCGGTCGCGACCATTTTGGCATGACTGTAGAACACTACCCCATAATGCTTAAATTGCGAAGGCATCCACCGGACCATGTCTATGGTATGTCCAGTCAAGAAGCAGGAGATACATAAACAAACCAAACTCAAACGTGAAACAGAGGAGATGAAAGCCAATTCGACTTATGCTAAAGTAGCAAAAGCCGCCATTGCCGAAACGAACAACCAGAAAACCCACCTACACATTGAAACGAACATTCTACGAAAATAATGTGCTGCATGTATTATGCACACATTACTAACATAACACGTCTTGGTACCTTTGCCACAGAAGTCAACCGCATGCTCGTAAAGAACAGGCTGCAGGAGCTGTGGTTCCCCGACAAACTTCCTTTAGAGGAGGTTATGCGTATAACCGTAGCTCTTCAGTGCCAAGGCACGTGCCAAAAAGTGCTAAAACTACAGAACACAGCCATCTTACGAGACCCCCGACTAAACAAACCTAAAGAATTACAAACAGTAAAACAGGCGCTACTTTCACCCAAAAAGACACCACAGTAAAGACAAACATACAGATGCACACACCAACCAAGGAAGCAGTGCCACCCAAGGTCTACCTCCTCATCACGGGGGATGGAACACCAGTTAAAATACCACGCGAGAGGCTTCAACCTGAAATTATATGCCCCTGAATCGTCTCCCTTCCCAACCGAAATCGATTACCGCGAAGTATCGGAGGGTCCTAGGACCGGACGATACAAGTGGGAATGCTCAGATGAGGTTCCGGAGCGGCAAGTAGAGGAGGCCCTCGCACAAAATAAGATCAAACTGACCACGGACTGCTTCCACACGATCACGGACACTGAATTCAGAAAGAAAAGAAACGAGAGGGAGCAAACCCCGCTCAGTATACCTCATGGGGCTAAAGTAGATCGTGAATAAGCGTCTACTTTAATTCCACACACACTAAAGAACCAACATTACACAAAAAGACCAACAAACCTACGATTATACATATGAATGTCAATGGGTAGGACGGAAAAGGTTCCATCTATGGCAATATTAAGCGACAGAGTGACCCGGACATTATACTTATTTCTGAACACGGACTGACTGCGCAAAAACAATGAAAAGTATTTCAATACGAAGTCATTAGTAAGAATCATAGCCAGGAACGGTATGACGGCTGCGCAATAGCCGTCAAAAATGGACTAAAATACAGGAAACTAGGTGACTCAGATGAATCATACCTTGCCATTAAAGTAGGTACTGCCCTAGGGGGCAGGGGGGGGGAGGTCGTGGCTACGGGGTACCAACCTCCAAGACACGGCTATGCGCCCATGCACAATCTTCTGCAGATTTTTAGTCATAAGAAAATATAATTTTTGCTGGAGATCTGAATGCAAGGTGTGCAGCGGCAGGATATACCTCCTACAACAATACAGGCAGAAACATCGAAGTACTTCTTGACAGATCGGACTAGAATTTTTGACATACATAACCGGAAGAGCAGCACCGAAACCTGATATATTGCTACCTAGCATCAGGTTCCCTTATAACTACTACGTTGAACCGGCCCCCATCATTCCAAGTGACCAACAGGCTATAAAAATTACAGTAGGAGTAAACCCCATTCAAATTGCAATCCCAGAACGCAAAAGCTATAAGCAAGCGAACGGGGAAAGCTATAAAAATTACCTTTTAAATTATATCCCAGACCCTTTATTTGATACCAATTTAGAAGAAATAGATAAAGAGCTGGATAAAATCACTAACTACCTAATTAAAGCCGATGAAAATAATATTCCCCGTATTAAATATAAATCCCTTCCAGCTTTTCCCCTGCCCCATTCCCATGAAAGCCCTGGCCCAAGAATATAAGGACCTGCTCTTCAATGTAGTAGCGCTGATAGGCCCCAACCTCAATGCCATCGGAAGACTAAGACAAATTAAAGACGGACTCCAGGCACTAATAACGGATAAACAAATATTAATATAAGACGGACTAATAGAAAAAATCGACATAGAAAGAGACTACACACATTCTGGCAGACTTTTAAACGTCTTAAAGGAAAACCTACAGACAAAAAAAAAACACTCATTCCTGACGGCAAAGAAATTAACGAGACTGAAGATATTGAGAAAATATTTAAGATTTTCTGGTCCTCAATCTTCAAAATTACCCCAGAAGATAATGACAACTACGACCTCGAATCGAGACTGACATAATCAAACAGCTAAACACACAAATACACAAAACCTCTCCTCATCATTGTGTGTCGCAGGAAAGAGTGATGGAGGGCTATAGTAGTAAAATAACTGCCTTAGAATTCTCCGTTACTCTAAAATCCTTTCGTCAAAGAGCACCGGGTACCACAGGGCTGACCAGGGAGAATTTTATCAAGGCCCCGCCTAACGTTTGGAGTGGCCTACTTAACATCATGAACACCGCTCTGAACATGGGCTACTTCCCTGATCAGTGGAAAGTAGCCAAGATGATTTTCATCCCAAAACCGGGAAAGCCCCCGAACTTCTCTGCCAGTTTTCGGCCGATATCTCTCCTAGAATTTGCTGGCAAAGTCTTCGAGAAGATGTTGGCTAATAGAATCAACTCTTTTCTCGACGAAGCCAACTTGCATAACGAGCAGCAACACTGCTTCAGAAGGAAAAGAGGGACTGACAAAGCAATAGCCGTTGTCACCGAACAGCTTGCCAAAATCAAGGCAGACAAAATGCATGCCGACCTGGTGCTCCGCGATGTCAAAAAAGCTTTTGATAAGGTTTGAAAGAGAGGACTACAATTTAAAATCGTTCAAGTAGGCCTCAACCCCATTCTTGAGAGGATTCTATGTGACTACATAATGAAGAGGAGAGCATACATTCATATCAGAGAACACAAAGGCCCCGAATTCGAGCTTAAACCAGGGGTGCCACAAGGAGGCTCTCTCAGCCCCCTTTTATACAACATCTATACACGCGACCTACGACAATCTCTCTCCGAGGGTACGATATACGTTCAGTTCGCTGACGATATATCGCAAATTTGTACTGCCACTTATGTTCACAGGGAATTTATGGCGAGAAATACGGCTAGGGAGATATCTAACATCAATTCTTTCGAGAGGAGATGGAAGATATCAACCAATGCCTTCAAAATCAGAATAATTCCCATGTTTCGCAAGACCTTCAATGATATACGGGTAGAAGGGGAGCGAATCCTCTACTGCCTGGAAGGGACGGTTCTGGGGCTCAAAATCACCACAGGGGGCTACAAGATTCATATTGAACGAACAGTCGCGAATATCAAGAGAGATTTGAAGGAATTTTATAGGTTCTGTGACCTAAATCTCTCAAATAAACTCAAGATATTCAATGCGTGCATTCGCTCGAGACTCCTGTACGCCCCGGTGCCGTTGAACGCGAGCATCAAGACCCACATTGCGAAACTACAAGTCATCCAGAATAAAGCGGTGCTGCTCATTACAAACACCCGAAGAAGAGAACACAAACGACAGAGGAAGCTCTACGACTCGGTTGGATTATTTCCGATCAACGTGGTGCTCCACGAGAGAGCTAAGAGGATCTGGCAAGCCATTGACGCCCGCTTGACCCCTGAATTCTCTCGTACACACTTAGACATCGAGGTCAACCGACAAATAAGACTATTCAAAAGCAGAAAAATACAGTCTGACGGTGACGTGACTCCAAAATACACATGACAAAATCGACCACATGCAGAAAACGACTAGTGTAATGCGCAAGTTTCTTTAGTGAAAATAAATTTCGAAATAAATTCAAACTTTGATAAAAAATTCGAATTCAAATAAGATTATAATAAACTTTTTCAAATATCCACAGTGGGAATAAAGCCCCCACCTCAAATAAAGGCTTGAATGCCAAAAGATCAGATCATTAAGATCTAAAATTAAAAATTGAATTAACTAGATTAATTTAATTAAATAAACTATAACTTTTATAGTTTATTAAATAAAAACCAAAAAAACAAACAAAACCATACAAAAACCAAAACAAACAGAGCTACCCTTTCACCAGGGACCTATTTATTCTGTCTCCCACACATCCTCTATTCTTTAAATTCACCCTTTTAACCACTTTTCTCTCTTACTATCTTTCTCTCTAACTCTCCCTAAATCTCACCACTTTTTATGTCCAAAGTCCAAAGTCCAGCTGAGCATACGACTACGGAGCTGAACACCGCTGAAATCAAACAGTCTATTCCGGTAGTCTTCTGGTGAATTTTCGCTTCGCCCTACAGAAAGAGAGAGATACTTTTTTATCGGGGATATATATTTCGATGAGGGCTAAAGCACCTCTCTGCTCCCGTCTATCGGATGTCTGCCATTCATTAATTTCGTCTTAACTATGTCAGCCACTTGGACTTACATAATTTAGGGCTTATGTGAAAACCGGTTTAAAGACCTGCCTCGGATGTCTGCCATTCATTAAATTCGTCTTAACTATGTCAGCCACTTGGACTGACATAATTAAAGGCTCATATGAAGACTGGTTTGAGGACTAGCCCCCAGCGGAAACATAAGTCAAAAATTTTCTCGAGAATGGGGCTTAACTGTGAGCCCCAGACGGAGGAGAGATCCTAATCGGCCGGAGTACCCAGCCAGCATCATAGTGGGAAGTAACACCTGTCTTTATGTAGTTCGAGGCGGGTTTGGTGTAAGTACCCGAGAAGGGGTGGCAAAACTTTAGCGGCCGTTGATTCGACCGCTACTGCTATCAAGTCCACCATAAGTCATCCCTCTTGAGGTTCCCACTCGAGATCTATCCCTCCATCTATCATCCATCATCTTGGCATCATCTAAGCGGGGTACCAACTGGAAAATGGACCGGAGCGATCACTCCAATTTTCGACTTCAGCTGACCTAACCGTTACCTCCTTCACCACCTCATCACTTCATTTTTCACCCCAAACACAGTAATTACACTTTTCTTACAGATTGAGAAGAATACTTCAAGAAAGAAGAGGAAAATGACAACAGGAATATACTTACCCTAACTAAGACGGCCCCCCTCTGGGCCATATCTGGAATGAAGGCACCTGAGAAAAACAAGCTTTGCGAGAAGATATTCGCCGAAATAAGAGTAGCCCTCATTAAGCTAATCGAAGTTTCCTCTGGCTTCATCGTCATCTGTGGGGAAACCAAGGATGTCGACAGGCTCCTATCCGAAGAGGCTGCCAAAGTTCTAAAAACCATAAACCTTGAAGCGAAGACACCCCTACAAGTGGCAGCCAACAACAGAATTATCTATCGCAAAGTTGGAAGCTGGGTTGGTGATCACTCTGCCAACGAACTGAAGAACGAAATCGAGAACCAACACTTATCAGCGAAGGTCAAAGAAGTGATCAAATTCCGCCACCACACACATTTGTTTAAGCTTATATTTTAAGCAACCGAAATGGCACACAAAGCTACGACAGAAGGACTCATATTCAAGAAGAAGATCCCCGGATGCAATATAGAACAGGAAAACTTCCACAGCATCGAGATGTGCTTTCTGTGTTACAAGCTAGAGACAAATGCGACGACGAACTGCTTCCCAAAAGAAATACTGTTGTACAACGAATACGCCACAGAAGAACACCGCTACGATACCTACAAACCACAGATAAAAAATGTATGAACTGCAAAGGCGGACATAGGACGATGGCCCCAAACTGCCCGAAACGGGAAGACATTACAAAGAAGATGGAGGAAGAAGAAAAGAAGAAAAAATGAACACGTACGCCAGCCCGTGAAGAAAAGCGAAGGGACGCTTCCAACGATGGCATCCCCGACCCATTGAACTTCACTAATGACTTAAGTGCGAAAACTCTGATTTGTATCACGCATGCAAATGTGGCTAACGCGGTAAAGCCTAAGTGATATAACCAGGTTCTAAATGCGCTACTGAAGTCAAACAACCTGCCTATGGTCAGTATGCCCGCGAATCCTGAATGCTCTAAGTTATTAAAGGATTCAGTCATTAGGAGCAACGGAAATATTAAATGCGGATTAGAAGAAGCAATTGAAGGACCCTCATCGGAGGAGTCCAAGGAGGAATAAGAGGAAAACAAGGAAGACAAAGAACAAGACGACGATGAAACCACATCTTGGGACAGTGACGAAGGCCCATGCACTCGTACACGAGCGACTAAGAGTAAGTCCAAAACTCCTAGTCTTTCATGAAAGAGTGAAAAGCCTGGGCACACTAAGACTGCCCCACAGGCCAATAAGAAGAAAAAGGTTAAAGGAAACGTGAGTCTGAAATGAAAATCTGGAATTATGTTGTGTTAGTAACAAACAACTCACAAGGGAGGTACGAGAGTACCGCCATTGCCAACGAAAAGGGGATCAAATATAAAACAGATGAGAAATCTCGAAGAATCTTATCTCGCGATTGAGGTTGAACTCGACATTGGCTTGCTGGTCATCGCTGCAGGGTACAAGCCGTCAATGAGAGGATACTTACTGATCCATTCTGTCGCTGGCCTATTTGGCAGAAGAGCTCCCACCATATTAATTGGGGATCTAAATTCGGCTACAGGACTTTCATTGGAATTGGAGGGTGCCTAGCATTATGCTAGACAGAAATATAGTCCAGCGGATAGGCCAGGAATTTCCCCCATTTGTCCAATCGTCAACTACCGTTTAATTACTACATGTAATCAGTCCAGGTACCATGTAGTGACCATATAGGAATCTTTCTCACCACCAACAGGAACCCTACACAAGTCTCAGCTGTTGTTAGAAAAGACTACAGAAGAGCAGACTGGGCACGGTAAGCGCAGCTTATCGAGGCCTTCCATCTCTCAAATTTGGATGAGGCAATTCTCGAGGAGATCGTCGAGGCACTCGACGACCTTAATAACCATCTCATCAACGCGGATAGAGCTTGTGTTCCCAAACGTAGTATAAGTCCATCTCAAACTACAGGTGGACTGAATACATGAAAGAACTATATCGTGAGTTGAGAGGAATGTGTGAAATCAACATCAAAATGCATCGATTGCCTTAATACAACGAAGTTAAGAGATCAAAGTAGAGCTCAACTAGTTGATCCTCGAACAACAGTTGAAAAGTTTGAACGATGCGATCGAGAGCCTCAATCATGATGCATCTCCCAAAGATTTTTGTAATAAAATCAGGCGTCTCAAAGGATCAACTGGAAAAAGAAGAGATTAGAAATATTAAAAGAAAACAGAACCATCGAAACAGAAGAAGAATAAGAAAAGGAGAAATATCCTGACGTCATTGGGAAAAATCTTCAGTATCTCCTAAGAAAAAAAAGGAAGATTTTGATATAAAGTTCGAGAACAACATTATCGGCAAGTTTAAGGCACAAATACATAGGATGCATCCTCACCACTTGGTGGATAGACATCGTGACGGAGACGCCAAGATCACCGAAGTAGAACTACTCGGCGCGCTCCGCTCATTCCATCAGAATGCCCCCGGACTATCGGTGCTTGCGAAGCTAAACTTCGAAAAGCCAATGTCTTTGAGGGAATGAGAAGAATTTTCAACGCGTGTCTAAATAGAAGATACTTTCCTAATGCTTATAAAATGGCGAAACTGATCTTTTTGCCAAAGAACGGAAAGGACCCAAAGTTAAGAGAGAGAGAGAAAGAGAGAGAGAGAGAGAGAGAGAGAGAGAGAAAGAGAGAGAGAAAGAGAGAGAGAGAGAGAGAGAGAGAGAGAGAGAGAGAGAGAGAGAGAGAGAGAGAGAGAGAGAGAGCTACCGGCCAATTTCGCTTCTAGAATTTGGCGGAAGCTATTCAAGAAAATTCCCAACTAAAGACTGTTGTCTCACCTATAGGAGAACTCCCTCTTTAACCCATATGAATATTGGTTTAGAAAAAAAACGAGTACGGAGATGGTGATAAATGTCATCACGGAAAAGCTTGCCCAAGCCAAACGTGAAAAGAGTTACGTGGACATTGTTTGTCGGGATGTTTCAAAGGCGTTTGATAAGGTGTGGCAGCGGGGTATTCCCTTTAAGATCCTACGGCTGGGCATAAGTGAAAACTTAGAAAGAACTTTCTGTGACTATGTCATGGAGAGAGCGGCGTATGTCAGTTTAGGGTGCACGGACGGACCGAAATTTCCGCTAAATACGGGCCTCTCACAGGGGGGTGGGGTGTCTGTCCCCCACTCTCTACTCGATTTACACCGCAGACGTCCCAGCCCCTGTGTTCTCCACTTGCCTCATCATTCAATACGCCGATGATTTCTGCCAGATAATCACTAGTCCCTGGAGGAATGCGCCCTGGCAAGCTCGCAAGACTGTACCAGAAATCGTTAGATTGAACAACTACGTGGCACAATGGAAGATCAGAATGAACTAAGAGAAATTAAAAGTAGTGCCCATTGGCAGTATACTACTCTTAGATTTCAGAGTGGGAGATAGACGCTATTCCCACTTTATCCGGGTCCAGGAAACACATCAATGATATAATTTCTAAAGCGTCGGTCGTAGTCAGTACTCTGTATATGTTTAGAAATCTACGTAAAAGCAACAAGAAAAAGATCTACAACGCTCTTGTTAGATCTACGTTGCTATATACCGCTTCCGCCCTCTCTTCTGTCTCAAAACACAAAAGAGGAGACTACAAACAGTACAAAATAAATCCGTGTACCTAATTACGGGTACATGTAGGCGGGAAAGAAGATGCCAAGATGAGCTGCACAGGGAAGTGGGGATAACACCTATTAACAAAGTCAGAGAAGAACGGACTCTGAAAATGCAAGAACTGGTTAATCAGGAACTGAAGGATGATATCATTTAAAGTATTAACCCTAACAGAAAAGCTATATTTTGCGCCAGACTTCCAAGCTCCTTTAACCTAGTGGCTGGCGGAGACGAACTGCCGTTCTACGCATGAGAAGAACGTAAGAACCATCAGAAATTTGACAATTAACCGATCAAGACATAACAAACTCGATTCAAGAAAAATATCACCGATTTTGACTAACGAACAACGAACAAAACTCAATTAAACCAAGCGTAACACGAAGAAAGAAGATAAGAATAAACAGAAAACAATAAATTACACATATAACAAAATAATTAAAATAAAATAAAACTAAGAACATATTTAAAGTAATATATTACAAAACAACAATAAATGCGCATTATATTTCCCCAAAACATAAAAATTATTAAGACAAATGGCTTGAACACCATAAAATAAAACTATAACGAAAACAACAAATGAAACCCCACAATAATATTTATGAAAGTGATAGGCCTGACCAACTGGCGCCTAGCATCTCTTTGCACCCTATCACTCTTCTTTCTCTTTTTACCACTTGTCTATTTTCGTCTATATTCCCCATGCCCTTTTGCCCCTACACACATACACACTTACATCAATTCAGAATTCAGAGGGGAATAGTACAGAGTGAAGGACCCGACTTCGCCATTTTCCACACGTAAAGATTGTCGACCACACCGGACATAGTATTAACGAATCGGGACTTCTCTCTGAATCATGTGACTCTTCCTGGCCCTTTCACCCCGTCATATCATATTAGTATGATCACCCACATCTCCACCTCCCCGATCCAAGTGAAAATTCATAAACTTAGATGCCTGGCGAGAACCAACTGGGAGACATACCGTGATCATTTATAACAGGTGTAGGTTGCACAACTAGTAGGTGCTTCTCTAGAAGAAATCGATGAAAAACTTGACTATTTCACCTAAAAGTTCTTAGAGGCTGACCGCTTAACTGTCCCTTCAACAGAGCACAAAATACTACCGGCTCCAAGGTGGCATCATAACATACGGAAAAAGATGTATGGGATTAGGGCAGTTCGAAACCAGGAACTACGAGATCTGATGAATGAAATTAAACATCTCATAATGCAGAATTCAAGAGATCGGTGGGACGAAATTATTGCTAACATCGACGCAGAAGGGGACCCTAGCAAATTCTGGAGTCAAATAGAAAGATTGCAAGGCACTAGCCCCAAGAGTCGCATAAATATCAAAGTAAATGGTGTAGAATAGATGGAAGACAAAGACATCATGCGGGAATTCCGAAGGTACTGGCAAAACCATTTCCGTATTATCTACGAAAAAAACGAATTCTTTGACGATAGGTACGAGGAACATTTTCTTCTTAGACTTTGAAACTGGGAGCTGACCTAACGCCACATCACTTCATGGAAGTGACACGTCTCGCACGAGAAGAAGATAGACCTTTCTGCACGAAGAATATGAAGTAGCCCTCACAGGTTTTAAGCAAAAATCGTGAGAGATAACTAGCATCACAAAAAATGCATTTGCTCAACGCCCCTGATAACATCAACGAGGCTCAACTCGAGGTATTTAACGCTTGCCTTAACGTTGACTACTTTCCTGAACAGTTTAAAAAAGACCGTATGATCTTCATACAAAAGCCTGGCAAGCCAAAAAAGAGATCAGCAGCTATAAACCCATCTCTATGCTGGAATTTATGGGGAAACTACTAGAAAATCTTATTAATAACAGACTAGGAACCTTCTTAGAAATCCACAATTTATACAATACCCTGCAGCATGGCTTCGGAAAGAAACGGTTCTGGCATTAATAACGGAAAGAATAGATATCGGGAAATCAAGAAATGGCAATATCGACGTTGTGCGGCAAGACGTCTCCTCGGCGTTCGACAAGTTATGGCTACCGGGACTCGAGAAAAACATCCACGAGCTAGGTATGTAGGGAAATCTGACTACAATACTCTGCTACTACCTGGAAGATCGAGAGACAGTCGTAAGAGTAAACGTCATCGAAGGGAAAGCATTCAACCTGGAAACTGGAGTACCACAAGGGGGTTGTCTCAGCCTCAGACTGTATGGGGTGTAGACTGGCGACCTGCCCTACCCAGACTAAGACCTCGCTCAGTACGTCCAGCTAGCATATGATATAACAGGTCATTACCAGCATTTATGAAAACCCTGTTGATGTTGAAAATAGGACGAGCAGGGAAATTGAAAATATTAACAACTATGAAAGAATGAACAAGATCAAGTCTCATGTTCAGAAATTCAAAATGATTCCCATGGACCGTCGGAAAACAGCGGACGTATTGGTGGAGGGCGAATTCTACGAATACTCCAGTGAAGACCGAGTACTTGGCCTGAAATTAACCTCGGATGGGTACAACATCCACTACAAATAAAAGATAGCCGCTGCTACGAGATCATTACGGGCTTTCTATCAATTTAATCATCTTTCGACAAGCAAAAAGAGGAAACTCTATATGTTGTTAGTGAGGCCGATCCTTCTAAACCTCTCTATCCCCCTCCATACCCTGAGCAAAACTGTTATCAAGAAAGCGCAGGTAGTTCAAAACAAGGCAATAAGGTTAATCACCAACGTTACGCTGTGGGACCACATTCCCTTAGAAGTATTACATGAATTAACAGATATAGAATCGCTAAATGTTACCCTAAATAGACGAGCACAAAACATTTGGCAGAAGGTTTACCAACCAGAAGAGGTGCTGCACTCTATACGACTACCAAACTAGGAACTACATAATTTAAGATTCAAACGAGCATTCAGAAGCACTCAATTACTACTCCGTCAAGAAACTCACCCCATTTATTAACAAAGTTATCAGAAGAATAAACTGCATATAAACCAAACTTAATACAAGCTAAGAATTAACGATCCGAAGTGGACACACCCTATGGAATAACAAATTTAAATAAATGAAAGACTAAAAATGATTAAACTTTTCGAAAATTGAATAAATAAACAAAAATAAAAGATCCGAAGTGGAAAAACTCTTTAAAAAAATCCAAAATGAACAAATTAATGTTGAGAACAAGTAAATAAAGTTACAAATAATAAAATAACAACCGGACCAAAAGTGAAGATTGGAAGACAACAAAGAATCAAAGTGCAATGTCAAGTCTAGTAACATCTCCAAGAAAACTCATTACAAATGCAAAGGCTTGAATGCTGAATAAGCAAACAACATTAAAAACAGCTTAGATCAAATGAGCTAATACTGAGGTAGCCAGACAACTGACACACTTATTCCCTCACTAAATTAACACTTTTTTTATCTATCCTCTACACTTTATCCCCACACCTTCTATCTCGTTGATCGTTTCCCTTATTAACTGCCCAGACACAATTAAAGAAACAGCGCCAATTCAGAGGAAAGTTGCCATTCGATAAAGGAGGTACAGGAAAGGGAGAGAGACCTCCCAAAGTGAAATCTTTTTCACTTTTTCCAACGGAGAATTAAAAAGAGAATAATACATTTGGAGCATGTGAATTGGTGACACATCAACATTTTCGTTATTTATTATTCGACTCCTCGAAACTCTTGGACGAACTGTGAGCATCGCCATCCAAAGATGACAGTCTAACGGTGACTTTTTATTCGCACTTAAGATAAAGATAATATTACAATTTTTATTTGCCATGGAAAGAGATGATACAATTTTATTCGTTAAGAAAGAGAATACTACAATTTTATTCTAAAAGACAATAATTAGATAAGGGTTTAATATCTCATTGCCTTCTTCACAACACTTATTGATTTGCCATTTTATTGAATATTACTTTGGTTTACTGTGGATCAATTATAGAATTTTATTAGACTTCAAAATACTCATCTATGAGGTGGTTTTGAGTCAGATGCGATTCTATAATGTGGTTCTAGCACCACATACCATCTTGAGTTTGAAATAGGAACAAAAATTAACTTACGTTGTTCGGGGAGCCTAAGGCCTTAGTAATAATACCTTACCGTGGCTGCTTGGTTTGAATCATTATCACAAATAAAGAAAACGTAAGGGCGAAGAGAAAAAGGGGAGGATTTTGGCTAATTCTACAAATAAAATCGACAACGCTACGTCTAAGCGAGTTGTGACTAGCTGTTTTTGGTCTGTGGGGATTGAGTTTGAAGATGCTCCACCAGATGCATCTTTTGGTGAATAGCTGCTTGCCGATTAGTGTCTTCTCATGGAAGTTTACTATAGGATTTGAGATTTATTTGAAAGATAAACCTTCTCTTTTGATATTTGCAGGCAATTTGCTAGCGGGGATTTCGTTTACAAAGAATTCTACTTGAAAATTCTTAAGCTCTTATAAGATGGAACCAGTCACACTTAATCGCAAAGCTAATTTCTGCATATTAGACTCCTGAATCGAATGAGCAGTCAGAATTTGTATAAATTATTGGTATATTATGGCCTCTATAAAAAAAGTCATCGCTAAGAGCTGAATTTGGACAAACCACAAGGTTTTCAAATTGGGAGAAGAAAATGTGAAAGTTAACTTATTTTGGGTCCTTTAAAATCAAACACAGGATACTAAATGAAAATGGTGGGAAGGTTTATTCAGGCTGTTTCGGCAAAGAACTGTTAATATCTCTAAGATTCGAATTAGAGTCGTAAGGTTAATCGGAAGAGTTAGAAGAAGTGAATTTTACCTTCCTCGAAAAAGAGTTAATTTGAGATGTGATTTAAAACTAGTAGTAGATTTGAAAAGACATCTATCCCTCGAGCAAGGACCTGTTCGTCAGATTGATTCATGGAGAAAAGAGTGATTTAACAGAGTTAAATTTCTATTACAATCGTCTTTTAAGATGAGTTTGGGCTGGATTTGTGCTCTAACTCTGCTATCTTTCTTTAGAGCTTAGGTGAAAAAAAATCTGGGGTAGCTTATCTTCAAGTATAGCTTTCGGGGTGGCTTAACTTCAGGTGCTCAGGTGCTCTCATTCTTCATCAAATTTTTAGCAATGAATTAATAAAAGTTTGTTTGTATAAATGAGAAGTCACCAAACTACGACCCTCGGACCAGATCCGGACCGCAAGGTTAATTCATCCTGCCGGCCGCTGCCAGGGAAATTTTGCAAAGGACATTTACCCTAAAGTGCTTGGAAAGTGCTAACGATCGAACAGTTCTTTCGTCGCCCCGTTGAAACTTGACGAGTCACAATCTTAAACTTGATCCAAGATAATTGGGAGCAGGGCGAAAACATATCTCTTGGGACAGGACAGCTACATGTCAAAGAGGCCCTCATTGCCAAACTTGACAAGCGTTTCAGGTGTAACATTGTTCTTTGCTGTGAATTTGGCTGCCCTGGTTGCAAAAACGAAACTCACATTAATTGTATATGCCCTAGGAAGATGAAGATCTTTGTGATGGAACTTGCTTTCATTAAAGGTCAGTGACGAAAGTTTAATTCTATTGAACCACATTAGATTAGCTTGCCAGATTTATCCTGAGCAAAACAAACAAGTCGGCAAGATGTTAAAAGAAGAGAGATGATAAAGATAATCAAACAGGTCAGCAGGCTAATTTTCAATTCCATCAAGTGAAATAATTTTCGCTGTTCTTGAAAATTGAGAACAAATAGCTGACGTTCAAGATTGGAAGAATGGAAGTTATGAAGTTACATTAAAAATACTAAGCACATCTTCAACTTCCCTCCCACCCCCACCCCACAGTACAACACATTAGAAATGCCTAATGTTGCTATCATAGCATCAGATATGGTGTTGGCTTGCGTCCCACCACTGCCTTTAATAATGTTTGCTTGTTCACTAAAGAGGACAAGAGACTTATAGTCGACACAATAAAGTCAAGAGGGCCCCAGAAAAAGTTATAATATCCCCGAATCAGGATTTTGATGAACTTTGTATGAAGGTTGAAATTGACTGCATCTTTTATGACGGTCAAGTTACAACTAAGGGCATGCTGAGAATAGAAAATTCAGATTGTCATTTCCCAAGTACGAGTATCATCACAGAAAAGCATGTTTCTGTGTGCAATGAGCTAGGTGGAAGATATCTGTACCATTTCACTCATAAGAAAGACTCTATGAGTAAAAAACCTGCCTTAGTTATTGGTGATAACCTTGTAGATTTCATGAAAGAGAAGGGCATTGATAAAAGCCTGCAAGGCATTGGAGGTGATTCTAAAAATGTCAACACTAGTTGGAAGGGTGATTTGATGTCAAGCTTCGCTGTAAACTGATATGGTTGGCTTGTTCCCTCCAGACTGACAAGTTACCTCTGCGACACTTGATCACAAATTGATGGGAAGACCTTGTCTAACAACAAGTGGACAGGTAATATTGACAAGATGCTAGACACTGCAACCGAACTTGAAATCTACCTTTCATTCAATAAGCTCTCAATTGGGGAGCCTCGTACTTCACAAAGTGACAATATCGTAAAGGATCTATCTACTGGTCATGCATACTGGCATATGATCACACAGACAATACGGGCAGAAGAAATGCCCACAGATCTGACCCTTCTTGAAATTGGCCCAGTGGGCCATACAAGGTGGGTGACAACAGAAAACAGGCTTTATCAAATATGGGGTTCAAAACATGGTCTTAAAGGCAGAACTCTCAACCACATAATACTGATAATGGAATACATTGTTGGTGTGTGCTACCCCTTTTGGTTCAACATCAAAGTAAAACATTCTTGGGTGGAAGGCCCGCGTCACCTCTTGTTTCAGCTACGGCTACTTAAGCTGCAAAAGAAGGCTGTAGTGAATGCTGTTTTGCTAATAATCAAGCGCTCCGTATGATATTCATTTAGAAAAAATGATAATCCAGACCCTCTTGTGCTCAGATGACAGTGAGAAAAAGAAAGCTTCTGTCCAAAAGATTGTTGACATGAGGGGTGGAGATCATCAAACACTTGGAGATCTGTTTTGTACGTCCCAAGAAGACACCTTCCATCAACCCCTTTGCTTGCTCCCTGTTGGAGCTGACAGACTGGTCTGACGGGGTATTTTAACCTATCTTGACATGTACGCTAACTACAGCGCAAGTAAAGTTCCTTGACAAGTTTATTCAAGTTCCACAGTGGCTCTGTCATGCTCAGTCAATAAGGAGGTGTGTGAAATAAGTCACAGAAGCAGCAAGCAGAGTGTATACACATGAGATACTTGTGGGTTATATCAGAGGCTAAGTAGCAAGTCGATGGCTAAAGTCCAACAACGAATCAAAGCAAGACTTTTTCGATCAATTTTTTTCTGATGTCATCACTTTCTAATGATATATGATTATAAGGATATGTTTTATGATTACTGAGATATCTTTACGCAGAGCGCTAAATGTTGATAGCTTACCTGCTATTTTGCAAAGCTAAAGTTAATAACTGTTGTTTTTCTAAAGCAATTTATTCAAACATAGATTTTACAAGCTAAATGTTGAGCAATCACAAACATAATACACGATTTAAAGTTTATGATTTCTAGGATATGTTTCATGATCACTGCTATATGTTTTATGCAAAGAAACTAAATGTATATAGCACTACCTGCAATTTGATAGGCTAAAGTTAATAAATGTTGTTTTCTGAGAGCAATTTAAGAGTCTTCGAACGTAGATTTATCCAAGCAAAATGTCTAGCAATCACAAAAATAATATCAGATTTATATTTCACACATCCAAACTCATATTTTTCGAAGCTATTAGAGAAGGAATTGGCAAAAATTCATTTTCATCCATCAAATTGACACACCCTACTGTCGTATGTGATGTTGAGTCACGTAGTGTACAGCGTGCCATACTTCCTACTTGTACAACAAAGTAAAGAAACGTGACATACATATTAACCATAAAGTGACTAATGCCAAGATGCCTGAGCTGATAACACGCAAGTTCAAACAAGTTTGAACACGTTTAAGTTGGATATGTGTGGACCAACAAATTAGACATCTTTTGGTACAAGAAGTAGTGAATGTTCCCATTTTGTGAATAGCAAATTCTAATATTAATTTTATTGGCTTCCATTTACCTTTTTTCTTGCTACTTTACAGGGAGTTCGTACATCTATTGAAGATTGTCTTATGCATCTTTCTTCTTTTAAGTGCAAATATTAAGAAATATACAGATTAATATAAATATTTTCAAAAAATCAATTTTTCGTAAAGTTCAAATTCGTGCTGTCAATCACTGAGATGATGTTATCCCCCAAAATGGCAGAAATGTGTGCATTAGACCTTCCTCTGATAAAATAATTGGAGAAATTTAAGTATTTTGTTGTAGTTTTGGTTGGATGAACTTTTGAAAATATGTTCCCAAAAAGGGAACAGTCGACAATAAAGGATTAAATAGTGTCGAGTTTTCAATGAAGAATGGGGATAAAATACTTCTTTGCTGAATCAAAACCAGAAAGCTTGTTGCATTATATGTATGCAGCGAAAATATTGGCTGGGTTCAAATGGTAACCTGTTTGCTTCTTGGTAGAAGGGAGGACTCGGAAGAAAAATGGCAGTTTTGTTGGCTTTAATCTTTGCTTAGGGCTACCTTAGTTCGGGCAAGTTGAATTGTTGTGGTTTCCGTGGTTCGTTTGTGTGTTCACGTTCTTGCCTGACTATCAGTGTTACTTTTAAGTCTCTTGTGCCTTATTGTTTGGACTATGGACGGACGGATTGAGGACGAGATACGAACTGGTGATAATAAAAATAATAATGCTAATAATATACTATACTCGCCGCAACGAGAAATGGACGATGGGGGTGCGGCAAATAACTGTCACAGGTGTTCCCCCACTGCTTCCATATCTTCATATATCAGAACGAAAGACAGAGACAGGGAGTAAGGTGAGGAAACGGGATTGGAAAGGAAGGCGGGCAGCTGATCTGTGGAGATATGGCAACAGTGAGGGGACACCTGTGACGGTGCTTGCCACACCCCATCTTCTATTTCTCCCTTCGGCGACTATAATCAGAATGAGAATAATAATGAGAATGTTTCTGCCCTGCTCACTAATTTATACTAACACCAATTAAAGGGGCGTGGTTTCTCTTCGCTTAATCTGAACGCGGGTCGGAGCTTATCAGATCAAAGGTATGTGCGTGTGTTTTCTACTAAAACTACTGGGCAGAGCCTGTTTGGTCAAAGGGTGTGTGCGTGTATCAAGATAATATCTGGCATTGAGAACCTAGCCGTGTTTTATCAATCAACATTTATAATAAGATTGATTTTGTCTTTCACGGGTTCATGTAAACTCTGACGGGTAAGATCAGATTCCGTTTTATGTGTGCACAGCTTTCCTCCCCGTCTTTGTTATCTCTGTGTCTAGACCTTCGGCTGGCATCTGTTTCCTAATGTATGGGTGTCTGTACGTTTGCATATGAGCACAGCGATTTCACTTGCCTTCTTCTTACAAAATACTCTCCTTAACATTGATACATATTAAATTGTAATTTTACATTATTTACAACTATTGGTTTTGTCTTACATTAATTCATTATTACAGGATGGTATATGATTTCAATGTTCGCTATGTATGCCCAATTTAAAGATTTCATGGGGCCAACGGGGTGCTCATTTGTGAGGTTCTTTGTTAGCTCTACTCCACCTTGCAATTAGGCGCTACACAACATTTGGGCCTCACTATGAAATAACCATGTCAATTTATTCGAAGTTTTCTGGAAAATTGCGTTCTGAAAAATTTGAGTCTATGAAACGTAGCCTTGAATCTCCAAGAAATCTCTTTACGAGAAAGTTTTTTACAAGTAACAAAATAGTGCAAAGGATGGTAGAACAAGTAAAATTGTTTACTGAGCGCAATTTCACCAAATTGTGTATGGCGGTAGCAGGAAATGACTTGTGTCCTGAGAAAGCAAACTTGTTTGAAAGTATAAGAATTTCAGCAAATTCATTCGTGGTGGTAATTTGGACCTTTAAATCAGTGGAATTAGCTTCAATGTGTTACAGGTAATGGAAGAACAACATACCTGGGGTGAAGAAGGGTTTGGTGGCTAGATCAAGACTCAGTTGGAAGATCTTCAAATCCAGGGCGTTCTGTTCCTATACTGCATCATACATCAGCAGCCACTCTATGGGAAAGACTTAGATATTTCATGCGTACTGACATTAGTCGTTTCTTCTGTAAAATTCATTCGGGGTCATGCACTTAATCAACACCAGTTTCTAGACTTTTCTTGAACAAATTTATCTGATTTTTCTGACTTACCTTATTAAACAGCAGTGAGGTAGCTCAGCTGCATTAAAGTCATGTTTCGTTACTATAAGCTCCGAAGCGAAATAGATTTTTGGGGGTCACCGAAAAAGATAGAGCTGATCCATGTTTGTCGACCCTACCTGGTTGTCAAAGTTGTCATTTTTAGTTGACTTTACATCCCACATGAATGAATGAACTTGAAACTTTAGGGCAAGGATAACCTTGGCTGTGATATATAAGGAATCATCAAAGCACAAGTGGAAGGAGGAAACTTTGCGCATTTTCAGTGTTTCAGATTTTAGAGATAGAATCGCAGAAGCTGTCAACCTCGAGATTCCGAAAAATATTATTCCTGACTTGAAGAAACGTTTTTTTGGATAGATTTTCAGATCTCAAAGAATGGAGAGTGACATTTACGATTCCAGAATTCGTTTGATGAAAGGGAAGCACAGAGATAAAAGAACTTGTCGAATTTTTCCGCTGATTACCTGAAGATAAGTTTCCAAAGTTGAAGTAATTTGCCTCTGGTATAACATCATTGTTTGGAATAACGTATGTCTGTGAGCAAATATTTTCATTAATGAAGTATGTGAAGTGAGCACATCGAACGAGATTGACTGATGAATATTTGATGATATCTTGAAATCCAAACGCTTTTCAAAAATCTCACTAAGCATTTTTGCTGCTTAGTTAATTTGATTAAATCTGCTTAAAATATATTTTTATTCAATCGCTTTTAATATTTTGAGAAGGGTCAAAATGACCCCTTTAGACGTTAAAGAAACATATTTTACATGCATTCTAATGTTAATATCCGTGGAGCCTTCGTAACTCAGCAGATGCACAATAGGTGTGATGTAACTATCATTTTGTTGGTTATGCGGCCCACTCTCATCATTCTTTCAGTTATCTGGTCCGCTGTGACAAAGATTTGGTGACCTCTTGTGTAGATTATAGCAAAAGAAGGATTTTTTTCCAACCTTTAACATGCTCATGAGTTTCTTTTTCCACTGATCTTCCGCAGAGTGTGATTTTCAAGGTTCAGTCCCACCCGAATTACCCAACCTTCCACCAATGCGTTACATTCGGCTTCTTTGATGCTCACCAGGAGATGATCTACACAGCCTACGTTATTTCTTTCTTATACTTCATTCCTTTGGCGATTATCATCGCTGCTTATTCTCAAATCATCGTCGAGATCACCAAGAAAAGCAAAGATACCAAAGGTAATGTTGCGAAAAGTTGATTAGTGAGAGGATCCGTTCTTTTAGTAAGATTGTGTTTAGTAAGGTTAATAATAACCCATCCGGTTTCCAGTTTTAAGGTTTTAACTTATTCCCGTTTTTTGTGTTAAGGTTTTTAAAAAATTAATGCCATGAATATGACGTATAAAAGAGCCTTCAAGAATACTGTAAACTGTTCCGATATTATAAGAAGAAGCGCTGGTAATGCAGGGAGAATTGGATCAACTGAGAATATTCCATCCCAAGTGAAGATATATTTCACCCCACTTGGAAGAAACTAACATTACTCAAACCCATGTATTTGTGACTGGGTACATCTTCAGTGGATCTGATCAATTTTAAGGTCTAAATTGTAACAACTCTTTATTAGTGATAGCGAGAAGCAAGATTAATTTCTCTTGATAACAATGAAAAACTCAAAGGTGTTACCAAGAAAACCATGAGTAACATAAATAGGAAATTTCACCCTTATCCTCCACATCGCTGCGCCATCTGATAAATTATCAGTAATTTCGATCATCACTGCAACAACATCTGGATGGGAACATGTGATATGAAGGAGGTGGAGAGTGATATCAATGCGTATATTTGATCCAAACAAACTGAATTTTTTTTAAAGTCAGCCATTCATTGCCTATAGAAGGGAATGGAGACCAACATGGCAGGAGACAGAGACAGGTGGAAGCGGCTCTTAAAAAAGAGTGACCCCGTATAAAGACGGGCTAATTAGCTGAAGACGAAGAAGAAGATTCATTGCCTATAGTTTTGAACGCGAAGAAAATGTTGTTAATAATAATAAAAATAATGATAATGGCGTCTTAGATGATCATAGTTAATAATATTCGTATTTAATAAAATGTTTTTTTTCTTTTTTGAAACACGACGATAATCGCTTCGCGAACAAATATTTTCTCTCTTTATGTTTGTCCCTCTCGTTGTTCATTAAGTGTTTCTCAATTTACTTTTAGACCATTTCGGTATGGTTAAGTTTCAGTTAAAGATCCTGATCATTTAAGTTATCTTTTATAGTTCCTTTTCTACTTCTACGAACTAGTTCCTTGGTGTTCGAACTGGAATCTTTTGGAGATATAAATCACCCAATATTTTCACTCTTGTATTTTCTATTCGTTTCATCTCATAACTAATCTCCGCCTCACCCCTCCCAGGTTGATCATGGTTCTTAATTCATTAATTCCGTTTCAGAGCTAAATTGGAAACCTATGAACGATATTAAGGCACAATGGGTGTGGTTAGTAGCCGAAGGGAGATAAATTGGATCCACACAACATATGCCGCTCACCCAGATATTCGGGACCCTCCTTATATTGGTGGTCTCTACTGAGGAAAGACAGACGACTTATCGGTGGTCCCCCCCCCCTCCCCTTTCAAAACAAAAATTAATCACTTTTTTTAGTTTCAAAATTTTAAAACATAATTTTAAGATTTTAAAACGACCTACGACGAGTTGCCTATTAATCATAATCCTTTTATTGGGCTTCTTCTTGTTTTTCTTATAAGATGGCGTTCTCTTGGGGGGAAGGATTAATCCTTAACCAGAGTCTTTGTTTTCCCCTGATTAATCCTTAACCAGAGTATTTGTTCCCCCTAATTAATCCTTAACCAGAGTCTTTGTTTTCCACCTAATCTATCCTTAACCAGAGTCTTTGTTTCCCTTTAATCTATCATTAACCAGAGTCTTTGCTTCCACATAATCCATCATTAACCAGAATCTTTGTTTCCCCCTAATCTATCCTTAACCAGAGTCTTTGTTTCCCTTTAATCTATCATTAACCAGAGTCATTGTTTCCCCTTAATCTGTCATTAACCAAAGTCTATGTTTCTCCCTAATCTATCCTCAACCAGAGTCTTTGCTTCTCCCTAATTAATCCATGACCTTCGTCTTTGTTTCTCCATAATTAATCCTTAACCATAGTCTATGTTTTCCCCTAATTAATCCGTAAACAAAGTCTTTGTTTGTCAATAATTAATCCTTAACCAAAGTTTTTGTTTTCCCTCTAATTTATCCTTAACCAGAATATTTGTTTCCCCTAATTAATCCTTAGTAGGGTCTTTGTTTGTTCCTAATTAATCCTTAAACAAAGTCTTTGTTTGTCCCAAATTAATCTTTAACCAGAGTCTTTGTTTTCTACTAATCTATCCTTAACCACAGTCTTTGTTTTATCCTAATCTATCCTTAACCACAGTCTTTGTTTTATCCTAATCTATCCTTAACCACAGTCTTTGTTTCCCTTGAATTATTCTGAACCAGAGTCTTTTTTTATCCTAATTAATCCTTAACCAGAGTCTTTGTTTCCCCTTAATTATGCCTTAACTAGAGTCTTTGTTTCCTCCTAATTAATCCTTAACTAGAGTCTTTGTTTCCTCCTAATTAATCCTTAACCAGAATATTTGTTTTCACTTAATTTATCCTTAACCACAGTCTTTGTTTCCCCCTAATTAATCCTTAACCAGAGACTTTGTTTCCCCCTAATTAATCCTTAACCAGAGTCTTTGTTTGTCCCTAATTAATCCTTAATCCCAGTCTTTGTTTGTCCCTAATTAATACTTAACTAGAATTTTTGTTTCCCCCTAATCTCTCCTTAACCAGACTCATTGTTTCCTTTATTTTATCATTAACAAGAGTTTTTGATTCCTCCTAATTAATCCTTGACTAGTCTTTGTTTCCCCTAATTAATCCTTAACTTGAGTCTTTGTTTCCCCCTAATATATCATTAACCAGAGTCTTTGTTTCCCCCTAATCTATCCTTAACCAGAGTCTTTGATTCCCCTAAATAATCGTTACCCAGTTTTTGTTTCCCCTAATTAATCTTTAACAAGAGTCTGTTTGCCAAAGTAAGCTTTTGAGTTATGATTGCATCTCCACTTACAGGGATTGGACAAAATAATTGGACCAGTTGAAATTTAACACCAATATTGTAATGAGCCATTATATTACGAATATTCACCCAAATTTCATTGTGAGTGTTTTTATTTTATTGTAGATACAGAGTTTTATTTATAAACCTTAATGATTATTTGTATTTCTTTTTCAGATCGTGGTATACTCTAGATGCTAAGATGCGTGACCTCACTGAGTTCGAAAAAGGGCGAATTGTTGGAGCTCGAATTGCAGGAGCTTCCGTCACCAGAATAGCTAAACTCTTTGTTTTTTCGAGAACTATCATACTAAGGGCCATGACAAAATTCAATAAGCAACGCAAAAACTCCAACAGCAGGAGTAATATAGTATATGGTTATTCACGTGATTTATTTTCTGTTAATATATTAGCCTAAATAGCGTTTCGAAAACCATAAATATAAATTGGTTTGATCGAAGTTGTTTGCCGATAGTTTTAGGCCTAAGGCGACAGCGAAATAAATTTTGGAATAATGACTTGGGCTTTAAGAAAGACAATTACACAAATATAAATATATTCTTAGAATCAACGAATGTACAATGAGATAAGTAGATTAGGTGTACAATGTAAGATATTTTAACATATGATCTATAGTAAGAAGATGCGAAGAGAATTGAAGTATGTGAAATTAATATGGTGGAATAATATGGTGAATAATAGTGAAATAATAATATGGTAATAACTATGATGGACTGTGAATTAGGGGCTGCAATATGAAAAGTAAATATCATTAGGACCTACTCTCGTATGGTCGT
Source organism: Ceratothoa steindachneri (assembly GCA_963969495.1). Lineage (NCBI taxonomy): Eukaryota > Metazoa > Arthropoda > Malacostraca > Isopoda > Cymothoidae > Ceratothoa > Ceratothoa steindachneri. The sequence goes on from OZ018321.1 coordinate 173,878,573, forward strand.
TTGCAAAGAATGTGAAAGTGGAATTAACTAAGTATGATTTGTTTGGAGGTAAATGACTAATTGTAGAAGGAATGATTACCGACCTTTATACGAAGAAAGCTGCGAGTCGACTGGGCGGAAGAGTGTGCTATTTGGTCGAGCTGGAAGTGTGTGTTTTTTTGTTTGTTTGTGTGTGAAATTTTAAGAGATGTTATTTGGAACAGTATTACGTTAAATGAATTGACAAGTAAAATAAATGAATTAATTAATTATTAAGTTTTACATAAAATGATTTAAAGTAAGAAGTTGATGTAAAATAATTGAAAGATTAAATTGACAAGGTTAAAGGATTGCATAATGAATTTTACATAATAATTGATGTATATATATATTTAAGTTTCCCAGGGAGTTTTTATTATATGAATGCCCAGAGGCATTGCTATAGTAATTCCGGCAGGACTTCGAAGCTTTCTGACAAAGACCGACGAGTTTTGAAACATATTGTGATGAAAAATCCCCGGGCAACTGCCCCTAAAGTAACTGCAGAGTTGAATCAACATCTCACTAACCTAGTTTCGATCAAAACTGTTTGCTGTGAGCTCAATAAAGCCAGATATCATGGAAGAGCCTCCATCAAGAAACCTCTGTTTTATCATCAAAACATTCAGAAAAGGCTGAACTGGTGTAGAGATAGAAAGAGCTGGTCCACAGACCAATGGAAGCAAGTAATATTCGCCGACGAGTTCAGTTTTTCTCTTTTCCCGACTGCAGGGCGAGTTTATGTGTTGAGGCAGCCCGGGTAAGCTTTTAATCCTGACTGCCTTCTTCCTATATTGAAGCACGGAGGGGGGTCAGTGATGGTTTGGGCAGCCATATCTTGGAATTATCTTAGTCCAATCGTTACCCTGCATGGCAGGATCAACAGCAACGAATATCTGAATATTTTGAAAGATCAAGTCCACCCCATGGTCTAGTCATTATTTCCTGATGGTGAGTGTTTTTTCTAAGATGAGAATACCCCAATACACAATGCTCATGTGGTTAAGAATTGGTATGAAGAGCATAGGAGTGAGCTACCACATATGGAGTGGTCCCTACAATCTCAAGATCTTAATATTTTTGAGCATTTGTGGTGCGTCTTGGAGCGACAAGTTAGAAGTCTTTCTCCACCACTGTGGTTGAAACAGCTGGAGCAAGTATTGCAGGAAGAAGGACTCAAGATTCCTCTCAAGGAAGTCAGGAGGCTGTAGGAATCAATTTCAAGAAGCATCGACACTGTTCAGAAAACAAAATGAGGATCAACTCAATATTAAATAAATATTCATTGAATCTAACGTGTTTTAATTATTTTGTCCAACCCCCTTTATTTATACCGACACTTAAGTATCCACTTCTATTGTTTTTCCGCGTTGTTACTATATTTTATTGTAATTAATTAATGTTACGTTTAGTTCTTTCCATTTGTAATTTACTCTATACCTCTAGTTACTGAAGTGGCTCCCAACCCGCATTTCTACCCTACCACCCCTTGCTGTGCCTTTTCTCCTTTTTTCTCCACCCATTTTTTTCTAAGTATATCCCCTCCTTATTTCATAGAGTAGTTTTAGGGACCTGATCTAATGCCTTGTCATAAGAGATGATTTTGAACCTTTATAAATAATGTCTTTTTTCCCTTACATTTTACAAGAATTCAAGTTTGAAGTGTCCTGATTGTTGAAGCGCGAAAAATGTTATGTGTTGTTTGGCCCTAATAACCTCTTTCCTGCGCCTAATGGGCTAAGCATCTCTTTGTGGATGTTCTCAAGTGCATTGGGTATATGGGGAAAGCTTTACTGCCTTGTTGGATGCCGGGTCAATTAAAAGTCTCAGCAACGACCTCTGGGTCTGTCACAGTACGGATCTTCAGATACTGCCACTCTTCTCAACGACTAGTACTACTAAACATAGTAAGGAATTTAGCTCTGTCAGAGCTGCCTCTCTGGTTGCTCCGTTGTGAACTATGGCCCATTAGGTGCGAGTGTTCACTTCATAACTTAAGTTCGGTGGAAATTCATGAATGGTGTGACCAGAGTTGGAGCCCTTGAAAAATCCGGCCTGGGATAGGCAAGAACGACTGGGTGCGTGGTTAGCTCACCACGGCCCTTATTATTTTTGGATGGTCAGAATATTAAAAATAAAAGTTAAATTCAAAAGATCAATCTCGCCACACATATCTACAATGTTGATATGGGTGAGGCTTCCAACAACACGCCTTTGTCTGTTGGAGGCACTCCCTTCTTAGCAGCCTAAATTGATAATAGGGTTTCCTCGTTACCACTTTTGGAACTGCTTTCAAGCATCATCCTGAGAAAGCCAAATGCTTTCTTAGGAGGCTCTCCAAACGTATTATAGTGGAAAGGGGGGCTTCTTTTCTTCTATTTCGCAAGCTCTTAATCTCCTCTTTCAGTTGTCCTCCTTGACCCTATCTGGAATTTCGGCGCCATCTCCCTTTTACTTTTACAGGGGCTACCGAAAGGGTAAAAAAACACTGAAGTAAGATGAACGACTCCAGAAGTGAGAATCCTGCACCCTATCCGGACTTCTTAAGGATAACCAAGGTCCAGTGGACCACTTTGGGCCATTTTCCACCCCTTTCGACTAGCGATTTATGTTGTTCATGGTGACTGACGTGCTGGATCCTGTGTTGGTCTCTCCGACACCACTGGGTATAGACAAAAGGAGTCCTCGGTAGTAAGTGAAAAGCCCAGGGAGCCATCACTTCAGACGGCAGGTTCTTTTTCGGTGGAGAAAAGTCGCTCAATGGGTACCACCTAGTCATAATCTAACTCCGGGTATGGACATTCAAGGGGACCCGGGAGACCGTGGACTCAAAGGGAGAGTAGGACTCTCGTTTTCCGGTATAACTCTACAGGAGGACGGATCCTGGCTGATCTTAGGGCCAGACCGACGCTGACCGATCGATTTCGAAGGAAGAGAAGGAAGGGTTCCGAGGAGAAACGAGTCACATGACAAGTTGGCAGTGACAAAACCAAAAGTGCCTCGTCCTGCACCAGGTCGCTATCGGGTTAAAAATACGGTATAACGAGGTCAGCGAATTTTGGTAACGTTGGGGCCTTTCATCGAGAAGGTTTCCGGAGTCTTCGAGCCTGCAAACTTTAAACTGGTTTTGATCATAAGCTCAGCTTATGTTAGAAGAATTCTGTTCAAAGAAGATGTTTCTTTAGCGTCAGGCATTAGCCGGTGTTCTCGGTAGAGAAATGAAGGTCATCAGTTTCTCAAATCTCAGCATCCTGATGAATGCTGCTGAATCTTGCCTAGGTAACTAAAGATAAGTACTTTTCGGAAATTCGATAGCTCGCATGTACAGCTGACAACGCACTATATTATAAATTTCGTGAAAATAGTTTATTTGAGGGAACTCGTTGACTACTCCCTTGAAGACATTGAGAAGAGTCTGTCGACCAGAGGGCAATCATGTTGATACGCATGATAAGGAAACAGGGAAGAACCTTAGGAACTCTGCTACATTCATCATCCTAACAGGTTCTCTGAGTCGGAGCGAGCTGGTTGTTATAGGCACAGAGTTAAAGTATTCGTGCTATTAACAGGAAGGTGTTACCATTGCCATCACTTGGAAAGTCGAGCCTTACAAAGGATGAGGGAAGCCCGACCTTAAAGCCGCCCAACCCGCCAAAGGAATCATAGTGGGACGAGAGAAAGTTACGAGCCAATCCTCAATTGGTAAGACACTTGCCAGCAGCCAAGGAGAACTATCTCTAGGATGGCTAAGGCCATTCCAATGAGGAACTTTTCTTTAAGAAGGCCGAACTAGATCAAGAGGTTACTTCCTTTAATATATCTGACGTAAAGTCCCGGCATTTGAAAGGATCTCCGGAGGTTTGTCTCCTCTCGGTCACATTCACTTGTCTGTCTTCAGAAGAACAAGTGTCCACTGCCCATCCTCCCGGTGTATAATGGTTTAGTAACCCCACCATAACGGGATGAAGGAGAGGTGGGTGGATGCGTAATTTACCAACATCATGATGGTTCCGTTTTATTTCTCTTAGTAGCTAATTTTAGGTACAATAGAGTTGAACTGAGTCGTTCGGTGTATAATTCACTCTCAAATGACCTCAATGCGGCAAACTTCCGCCTCGTCGTGGCCAAGTTGCAGAGAGTGTTTCTCTTTTTCGGAGTTTTGGGTGGTATGCCCACCTCTAGGTGTACTACACGGCCAACCTCAGTGATTAAATCCTGGCAGAAGCAATCGAACAAAATAGTTCGCATTCGAGGGAATATCTGAGTTCCCTATCTAAGGCAAGTTTTTGTGGGTCGGTTGATGAGGTAGTTGATTTCTTCTTGGGTATTTTTTTCTCCGTCGACCTGACTGACAATCTTTGTCCATCTGACCGTTTTGCACACTAAATGCTTCATTGTTTGACGGCACTCAGAGAGAAGCGATATGCTTATATGTGCTTCAAGCGCATCACGGGTCATTTTACCATGTGTAAATTCCATTGAATGAGGTCTAGGTTCAGACATGTTTCGAAGCACGCTCACCGCTCTTCTTAAGGGGCATAATTGTCTTCACTTGGCAAAAAGATCCATCTTGAGGAGATGTTTAAGCGTATCAAAAGGATTCGTGGATTTTGTAATGCTCCTGTCAGGAGACCGGGACTGAAATCTCGAATATCGTGTCCGTCGCGGAGTCCTTCGCGAAAGCATTCTCCTCATTTTCCAACCGGATTACTGCTTCGTCAGCATTTAAAGCACGCAATTGGCTCGCTAAAAGACGCATATTGGACTTTACTAACAGAAGCGCTGAACCCTCCAACTATCAGTTTACACCAAGCAAGATGAGTCCCTCCCTTGTTGTGTGCGCGGGTACCGTCAATGGACCAGACAATATCTTGTTTGCCCTGCGTCGAAATCTGCGAGAGCAAGCATTGCATTTTTGTTGGCTTGTTTGAACGGGTTATGTCGAATGACTCTAAACTCCTATTATCACATCCATTCATCCAAATGAATTGCTGACACGAACCTGTTTCATAGAGCAAGGTGTGTTAGACTGATTTTATCGGTTAGAACTTTGGGAGGATACTGATGTGGGTATTCGTTGATAGCGTTTTTATACTGTTTTATCCTAATATAAATTATGACTTAATATTTGAGATAGATAATGGAACGCCCAATAGAAATAACGGTTTAAACTTAGCCCCCAAAAAATTTAACACCGCGGTAGCACCAATATTTTTAATAAAATAACAAATTTGGAACAATTGCTTAAGAATAATGTTGAAAACACTAGAATAAATATGTTTAAGAAAAGAATCGTTAAATATTACTTATATCTCTGCAGAAGTCGGAGTGAAACAAATTCTTTACCCATAACCTCTTTTACTTTTGCCTACATATCTTTCACCTCTAACTCCCGCACTTCTCTTATTTCAGGAACTAGCCTCGACTAGATTAACTGGCCTTGCTAGTTTGTAAACTGGTCACTCATAATGTCAGGTAGTAAAGAATATCTACGGATAGTAGATGTGAGATAATCCCAAGATCATTAACACGTATTAGAATTATTTATTAAGAAATTAAAATTATTTTATTCTAAATTATGTTTGATTGTTGGATTTTCTCCCTATGCAGTTTCTCCTTTTTGTCTTGTCTGAACCTCACTTCATTCACCTTCGTATTCCTACCTCCTTTCTTTCTTGAACTAGCCTTGAGTGGACATTAGGATCTCAGCTAGTTCTTAATAATTCTGTAATGGGGAGTGGGTGTATGTATCTCTGGTGGCATAGATGCGTGCTGATCTCATTACGGGGGAGAATATTGTATGTCGAATTTAAGAAATCTTTGGGAGTCATTCTCATCCTTTTCGCTACCCCCTTTTTTTGGGGGGGGGAAGTCTCAGCACGCTCGGTTAGATTCAACCAAAGGGGACAGAGGACATTAAACTTTTAAAACAAACATTTTAAGAAAGTGCTGAAGTTGGAAGAGGTAAGAAAAGTGTAGACGTTATATAGCACCAGAGGTTCTCTTATGCAGTGGGGCTGGAAGCGCGCGCAACGGCAGTTCTTGTTGTAGGAGGGTAAGTAAGCGTTCAGATGTCAGCTACAGCATCGTTGCCCATGCTATACCTAATAAACCATTGCCGGTCGATTTCAAGAAAACAGTGAAGTTAGGGGAAATTCAAACTTTATAAAGCTATATAACTTGAGTAAATTACTCGGGCTTTTGAGAACCGAAAGGGTGCACAATTCTTCCCAACACACTCATCTACCCTGTGTCACAACGAACGTTTAATTTTGATTCCATTTTAGGCAAGTTTTATTCAATGTATTTTACCCAATTAACTTTCCCAAGTGTTTATGACTATTCAATTTTATGCTTAGAACTAACTCATTTTAAGAAATTAACTCATTTCAAATAATTAAACTGCAAGAATCAAAAGCTCCAGAATTAGAGCCAATCACGTTTATAATTTATTAATAACTTGTCATCATTACGCGATGCGAAATCAGGAGTGTAGACCCTAACATGCATTGAACCGCATGTCTCGTAAGGCCGAAGCGCAGAGGATTCGGTTTTCCCTTCCTAAGACTAAACTGGTAGATTACTGACACCATCTACGACTCCACCCCGACCGGGACTTGTTCTTAAATGGGATTCGTCTGTAAGTGGTGGATTTGCACCGATTACTTGGTCTTGTTTTTGACCGACGCTTCACTTGGAAGGCTCATATTCACATCCTTAGGGTCTCTTGTACTTCCACCATGGATATTCTTCGTTCCGTGATGTTCAGCACCCAAGGTGCTGATAGGGCTACTACCTTTTTTTCCTTCTGATCATTTGTTCGTTCAAAGCTTGACTACGGATGCGAGTTTTATGCATCCTCAGCCGAGCCCTTATTATGGAAGGTGGACTCGATCCACCTATCCAGTCTCGACTTGGCGACCTGTGCCTTCGTTACATCCCCCAGTGTGAGCCTACATGTCAATGCTGGGGAGATGCCACTCGCTCTGTGCCGTGAAGAAAGAAATATTCGCCTGTACGCCCGACCCCAGTGCCTTCCCCAGGTCGCCATCGGTTCTCACTGAATCCCTGACCAACCTTGACGCTGTCTATGCCACTGAGAGACGCCAGTCCTACCCTAAGCCCTTTGGCTTTAGGGCTAGGAAACTTTCGAGAGCTCGGTGGCGTCGCTGGTTCTACCAAGGATGCCACCCTGGAGGGTACAACTTTTGACTATTTGTCGTCACTCCTCTGCTCCCAAATTTTCTAAAGCCCTGGGCGCCGGAAGTATTGCGTTAAATCTATTTGGAGCACACTTCGTGTCACGCTGGATCTGTGTCAGTTTATATGGATGGCTCCAAGTCCGAAGAAGGGATTAGTTTTCACGCCGTATCTGTCTTCACGCCTGAGCTGGTTGCAACACACCCCTCGGTACGGCAGATAACGCGTCGTTCCCGGTTCGAAGACCGGATTGTTATTTTTAGCGACTTCCAAATCGCCCTAGGTACTCTCGGGGCAGTGGAATCTCCACACCCTCTGATTCACGCTTTCTGCGAAGCCACGGTTTCAGCGAGCCGGGACGATGTCGAGATTATCTTTTGCTGGGTTCCTAGACATGTGGGAATTTCGGGGAATGAACGTAGCGATGAGAGCGCCAAAGATTTCGCGAGAGCTCTTTTTGCGACCAGGCCAGCGTTTCCCTTTTCCTCATACTGATTGAATGGCATGAAGCAAGGCAGCCCCAGGGCTACTTGGCAAAGAAGATGGGAAATGGCGGAGGGGATTTAAGTTACGTGCCATTGCGCCGCGACTGTTGCCATGGTCTTACGTCAATGCCGCGACAGATTTAAGTTTTCTTCTATCGTCTTTGGCATGGCACACTCGCAGGACGCACCGCCATTTTATGGAGCTCTCACCCGCTCTTTATTGCGATCACTAAGTTGTTCTTGGCAGTGTTCAGAACATTTTTTTCAATATCCAAGTCTGGGTGATATCCGCGCAAGTTACCCATCCTCGTATCTGAAAAAACGGTGTCGCTACCGTTTGTTCCTTGTACTTGGGACGAGTTCATGTGCAAAGACTTGCGAACTATCTGACTTTTTGGATGAGGCTGGCCTCCTACATTTCGTTTGATTCTCTTTGTTGTAGGGGATGCGGGGTGGAAACATAGGAGAGGCACGCTTCCCCACGCCGGGGGAAGTGGGCCTCTCCCCGACGCCGGAGCGAGCTCTCTTCTTCTTCGTGTTCTCTTGCTTCTTGTTTTGTTTTTGTGTTTACTTTATCCGATTTTTGCATATGTTTTTGTTTACTAAGGCCTAGCATTAAGCTGTAGGGTAATTACGGCGACTTTTGTCCTAGTAGGCTGTTGCGGTCCCCAAGCAGGCAATCGAGGAGAGTTTCACCTTAAATTCGCCCACAATCGCCGGCCCCTTTCAAAGACAGCTATTTATGAACGGGGTTCACAATAACATGTGTGACTTAATACGGCAGATGTTCAATAACCTATAGTAAATAAGAAAAGATAATACACAGTCGTTTTTGTAATTTTATAAGCCCAAACAAGGATAAAACATCGATTAAGACATAAGGAATATTGCAAAGGGAATAAAATAATATAAAACTATTTTACCCTTTAAAGAACATTAAATAAAAGGAAAGGTTCGAATCTATGCAATCAAGCGCTCTATTTATGTTTTTGTTTCAGGAGATCTCGGGAATGAGTTTTCATCGCCGGCCAGAAGAGGGCGCCACCTATGTCTCCGACGTTCCAATATGGCAACGATGGCCCGTGCACGGGCAAGAACGCTTGGCATGACATTCATTATTGTCGTGGCCTTTGTCTGGTGCTGGACTCCTTACTCCATCTGTACCCTCTGGTATGAAATTTTCAAAGAGGTTAACTTTTAGTGAAATTGTGAATTTGTAGTTGAAATTTAGGAAGGGGGAAATAGAATGGCCGATTGCCGACACCGCATAGACTTTCTCGTACGTTTTTCATATTTTCGCGCGCCAAAGAAAAAACTATAAATTATAAAACTTTTGTTTTTTCTTTTTTTTTCTTGAGGTAATTAGGTGATATGATTAAAAAAAAAAAATGTGATAATTACAAAGAAAGACTGCCGTTCTCCGACCGGAGGACGGCATTATTTCTCTGGAATTGTCACATTTCTTTTAGCCATCAATGTTTCCAAGCAGACTGTGTCAATCTTGTCCCCCCCCCCCCTTCTTTCCTACCTCCGCGGTCATGTTCATTAATAGGTCCCAAAGAATAAGAAAGCTCATTTTGCATTCACCCTCTCTCACGTTACATGTAAGGATGAGTAGTGGAGCCAAATCCCCTCCCGTGACAAATCTAAGTTAAATTTGTTCTGATCCAATGGCAGGAGGTTCGTTTGTTCTGATCCAATTTCAGGAGGTTCTTTTGTTCTGATCTAATGGAAGGAAGTTCGTTTGTTGTAGAGCAGGCGAAATAACTCCTACGAATTACACGAAAAAGAGTGTGAAGTTTGCTGAGGAAGTGTCATGTTCTGGAGCGTCATTTCAGTAGAAGGTACTGGAGCACCCGTGACCTTACGTGGCACAGTGTAATCACAAATATACAAATAATTGTTGCAACAGCTTTTTTGGCCCCATCGCCGATCCTACGAAGCCCAACCTGCGATTTTCATAGAGGATAGCGCCCAATGCCACACCGCCACATCGGTATAGACCCAGGATGATGAGCACATTACTGTTATGAACTGGCAAGCACAGAGTCTGGATCTAAATTCCATTGTAAATGTTTAACAGACACTTGAAGAAAGGTTTAAAGCGAGGAATCCGAAACAGTTCAAGAACTCTCAAAAATTCTTCAAATTGAATGGACCAAGTCAAGAGTGTCAATACTTGGCTTGTTCTTGTGGCAGATGTCAAAGCATCATCGAAAAGAAAAGGCCAACATACTATGTAAATAATAATTACTTATAATTTGTACAATGTTTTCCACTGATAATTTAATCGTTACATTGGAATATTATTTTTGTTCTGCAGTCGTTCGGATAATTTTGGATACTTCAAATGCTCTAATAAACTGCTCACTTCATTTTATCCTGTCAAATTTGCAAATATTTTACTCACATAATTTATACGGGTGACCCCCCAAAACCGGGCCTACACATACTTTTTGTGATATATCCTTCATTCATTCACTAATCACCCTCACTTTGCAGGACATGTCAGAAGCAACGTCTGTGAACACAATAAGATCTCATTGGGAGCTCCAGCAAAGAATATACTGTGTCAAACATTACTACAAGACTGGTTCGTTCAAGAATGTGCAGGAAACTTTCGTGCATCAGTTCGAATGTAGAAAAGCCCCCTCCAACAGCGGGATTCAGGACTGGGTGTACCACTTCAAGAACTATGGAATAGTAGAGAACCTCAATGCAGCCAGTGACAACCGACCAAGCCATTCAGGACGCCCCAAGAAGTATACAGCTGAGCTGGTCGAGGGAATAAGAGAGTCAGTTTAGCAGAGTCCAAAACGCTATGTGTGCAAGCGAAGTCAGTCCCTCGGTATATCCCGTGAGAATTGCAGGAGAGTGCTAGTAATAGATTTAAAGGCCTATCATACATAATACAGACAAAGCAAACCCTTACAGTCTCAGACAAGGAACAGAGAAAGGCTATGGCAGTCGAGATACTGTAGAAGATTCAGGGGATCCCAACTTTCCTTAGCCTCTTTTGGACCTCAGATGAAGCTCAATTCCATCTTAAAGGAAAGGTAAACTCTAAGAAAAATGTCTTCTGGGGGACCTCATGACCAAAGGAGGTAGCTACTAAGCTCCTACACTCTCCTAAGTGCACGGTATGGACTGTAATCTCAGCCAGAGGCATCATCGGACAATTCTTCTTCGAGGAATCTGGCGCGACAGTGACAGGCACCAAGGAACGGTATGTTGAGGTCCTCAAAACCTTCAAGAGGGAGCTGCAGACACCGTTCCTGTCGTTTATGGTAAGTTTTGGTTACAGCAAAATGGATCAAGCTCTCACACCTAAAATCTGTCCCGAGATTGGCTGAAAGAGAACTTTGGTGGCAGTGTGATCAATCTCAAGACTGATTTTGAGTGAGCACCTCACAGCCCAGACTTTATCCCCAGGTTTCTTTATTTGGGGCTACCTTAAGGACAGAGTGCACTTAGGGAGACCCAGGACCATCACATAACTCAAGGAAGCCATCAGGGAGGAGATCAGAGCCATTCGCCGGTCGGTTTGTAAGGACGTCATGGACAACTTTGTGCTGCGCCTCAAGAAATGCACACAGCTAAATGAAGGTCATCTCGAACACGTGCTCTAGAATAAAGAAGAAAAGTCGAAAGACTCTCATGACTTGATATGATGTTTTTAAACACAATAACTACTTATCACCAAAGTTTCATTCAATCCTTGCAGAAAATTAAGAAATGAGGTTTTTGGAAATTTGGCGCCCGTTTTGGAGAGGTCACCCTGTACACATAATTTGTACCTCTGGGTTGTCAGATACTAATTTTGGAAACTTTGGATTTTATATATATATATATATATATATATAAATATATATATATATATATATATATATATATATATATATATATATATATATATATATATATATATATATATATATATTATAAGACACGAGGAGCGAAAAGTGGGGAAAATACAATATACATAACAGAGCAGTGACAATTGAAAAAAAAATATTGGTGCCACATAACTAAAGATTGTATATAAAAAACTAAGAACAAAAGTCAGAACTAATTTCTTTAAGTATTAGTCTTTTAATTATAGTATCTATTTTATATAAGGCGGGAAAAAGGTTAAAATTATCACATTGTCCTTATAAAAGCACATTCAAGGATATTCCTTTTTATCGGGTCATTGTAACGATAAATAAATTTTGCCGAGTTGCAGTTAATTAGATGGTCCTTATCTGACATATGGACAAAGAAAGCACTGTTATCTTCCCCTCTTCGGACATTATATTTATGTTGATTTATGCGAACTGAAAGTTGTTTACCTGTTTGTCCATAATATTCACTTAGGCAACAAGAACACTCAACTGAATAAACTCCTCCCCCCCAAAAAAAAAACTATTACAATTATTATGTACTAATAAATTCTTAATGGTCGTCTCATATTTAAAAGCAACAGAAATGTTAAAGTTATTCAAAAGACGGGGAAGATCACTAAAACAAAGAGAAAATGGTAGAACTAAAATGTTATTACTATTAAAGGGGAGAGTAGGGACAGTTTGATAAAATGTCTTTTTAGCAGAAGAAAGACAGTTTTGAAGAAATGGGTAAGGGTAACAAAGTTTATGGCCAATTTCAAAGATATTGGAAAATTCCAAATCTATATATTCCGGGCTCACAACTTGTAATGCCCGTAGAAACATAGAAGAAAAAACAGAATGTTTAATTTTAGGGCTGTGAGAAGAGTAAAAATGAATATAAGAATTTGAATTAGTGTGCCAAAGATAGAGTCTTGTAACACATTAGACAAGTTAGAAAGGCTGATACCTGTAAAGACGTGACGTCTTGCGTTAGCTTCTTTGAAGGCGAGTGTAACCTCATATTCCAATGAAGAAATACGTTTGGAGAGAAGAATCCGCTCAATTTCATCAAACGGCCGTCCATTGATGTCTTTATAATGATTGACGATGAAAGATTTTGGAATAACTTTCTCGAAAAAACATCTCTTGAGAAAGGAAAGTTTTGATTTCTTGTCATGAGCACGGAGGAGAGATGCGCCATAACTTTTAACAATGGTCTTCAACGCGGGATAGAGATGATACAGGTTTTAAATACTCTATCTTTCGTAAGCCTACTAATTCAAATTCTTATATTCATTTTTACTCTTCTCACAGCCCTAAAGTTAAACGTTCTGTTTTTTCTTCTATGTTTCTACGGGCATTACGAGTTGTGAGCCCGGAATATATAGATTTGGAATTTTCCAATATCTTTGAAATTGGCCATAAGCTTTGTAACCCTTACCCGTTTCTTCAAAACTGTCTTTCTTCTGCTAAAAAGACATTTTATCAAACTGTCCCTACTCCCCCCTTTAATAGAAATAACATTTTAGTTCTACCTTTTTCTCTTTGTTTTAGTGATCTTCACCGTCTTTTGAATAACTTTAACATTTCTGTTGCTTTTAAATATGAGACGACCATTAAGAATTTATTAGTACATAATAATTGTAATAGTTTTTTTTTGGGGGGGGAGGAGTTTATTCAGTTGAGTGTTCTTGTTGCCTAAGTAAATATTATGGACAAACAGGTAAACAACTTTCAGTTCACATAAATCAACATAAATATAATGTCCGAAGAGGAGAAGATAACAGTGCTTTCTTTGTCCATATGTCAGATAAGAACCATTTAATTAACTGGAACTCGGCCAAATTTATTTATCATTACAATTACCCGATAAAAAGAAATATCATTGAATGTGCTTTTATAAGGACAATGTGATAATTTTAACCTTTTTCCCGCCTTATATAAAATAGATACTATAATTAAAAGACTAATACTTAAAGAAATTAGTTCTGACTTTTGTTCTTAGTTTTTTATATACAATCTTTAGTTATGTGGCACCAATATTTTAATTTTTTTTTTATTGTCACTGCTCTGTTATGTACATTGTATTTTCCCCACTTTTAGCTCCTCGTGTCGTATAATCTCCTTCGTTAGGGTATCTCCATTTCTTTTAATGTGTTACCCTTTCCGTCTTCTCAGTTTGACCTTACTACCTGCTTCTGGTAATTCTTAATGTGAATCTTTACTTTTTCCCTTCCGTCTTCCTCATTAGTGACTTCTTGTTTTTGAGGCGGTCTTTTATACTTTTCTTTGGTATATATACTTCTAATATAATATTACTTCTTGTAGTTATCCTTGATAAGGAACTTAATAAAGTTCGAAAGTACTTGGAAACACCTTTTCATTTTTTCCTGCGGGACATGGCATTCATTTGCTACCCTCACGTGATTACTTTGTGAGTTTTTCATTTCATATATATATATATATATATATATATATATATATATATATATATATATATATATAGGTTTACAGCACACCCTAGAAATGCAAATTTACATGCTTTTAGCTAACGAAAATTAATGAAATTTACGAAAATCGTGGAACTTTATGTAATAAATACAATGCAACGATCAGAAAAGCAAAATGGTGAACAGGAAACCTTTATAAGGAAAATAGTAAAATTTGACAACGCATTCATATAAACATAGTTTAGTAGTTGTCAACTATAGCTTGAATAGTCTCCTTCGATCTTTCTATAGGTGCTTGGTCTGATATGGTTCCATTCCTCAAACATATTTTCTTCAAATCAGAAAAAATTACGCAGATCTCGTTTCTGGCCATGAGTTTCAATTCCCTGCACAGATTTTCGATGGGATTCAGGTCAGGTAATTGACTTAGCCATTCCCAAACATTAATTCTACCTGAACGCAGCCAAGTCTTAGTTTATTTCACTAATCTTAATTTCAAGTTCAGAGAGCCAACGTTAGATAACAAATTTTTTTTCTAAAATCCTCTATGGGTCTCTCTACCATCTCATTTGCCCACTCCTTTCTTCTTTTGATATTTTGTGGTCGAAGAAGAGGTTTCCTTCTCGCTGCTCTGCCACAGTAGCCGAGCTGATTGACGTACCTCACAGCCGTACTCCAACTCACTCGGAGTTGCTCTGCAACATTAGCTACTTTACAACGCGGATTCTTTTCAACAATCCGCTTCGCAGAAGAAGACACCTGTCTCTACTCGTCGGTCATTAGGGAGAAGTGTGTCGTTAGTTTTTTTGTACAGAAATTCTTATTTTATCATAGAATTTCATTTCGTTTTTTTCAAACCAATAAAATGGGGAAAAAGAGTTGTAGAACAAAGTGGTAACTTTCCGGTGACTTAATAAATTACACACAATATATTTATACTGTATCCGAAAGGTGTAAGGTGTTTTAATTTGCATGTTGTTCACATTTTGTTTGAAAACTTTCGTTTTCGTCCATTTTAAAATACTGTGAGGGAGACAATGAGGTGAAAACACCTTTAAGGGAATCAAAATTAAGTATTATACATAATGTATTTCTCTTTCAGGAACTTCATTGACCATGACACCTTCAGGAGAATGAATCGTCATTTGCAAGATGTATTTTTCATTTTAGCTGTCAGTAACTCAGTAGTCAATCCTATTATATATGGCAGGTATGAAGTATTTAACAGTTATTCATAGAGTAAGTATTGTTACCAAAATTGAATAAGAATAAATATATAAAAACGTTCTTAAAGGTTGCGATTATAATTTTATTACAATATCGGCGTTTTAAAACACCATTTTCGAAAGAAACGCTGAGAATGAGATATATCTGGTATTAATTATAGTAAGGATTAGGTCTGAACACCCAAAATATAAACGAGAACCAAACCAAGAAGTGGTCTTATCTTAGAGTGGTCTTCTATGTGTCATTGTCGTGGAATGGCCAGACTATATATATATATATATATATATATATATATATATATATATATATATATATATATATATATATATTTGTATAACTGAATCACGAAAATAAGGAACGTGAGGAATTAATGAATAACTTTACAGCCACGAGGAAAATGAAACAACGGAGAACTGCGAGGCCTTTCGACTAATGGTCCTTTACCATTAGTCGAAAGGCCTCGCAGTTCTCCGTTGTTTCATTTTCCTCGTGGCTGTAACGTTATTCATATATATATATATATATATATATATATATATATATATATATATATATATATATATATATATATATATATATATATATATATATATATATATATATATATATATATATATATATATATATATATATATATATATATATATATATATATATATATATATATATATATATATATATATATATATATATACACACATATACACACGTATGGATACTTTTGGGGGTTTGGGGCTGAGGTTGGTTGAAGACCGTTAGTGAATGGAGAATAGTTGAATCCAGTGAGGATGGTTTATTATTAACTTTGCGGGGTCCTTCATCTCGTTGGCGATGCTGCTTACTAAAGTGAGTCGAAGGATTTTGGGGAAAAGTCGGTGAATCCTTCCGGTGGTGTGTGTGTGTGTGTGTGTGCAGCGAATAGGGGGTGAGATAACGTTGGCGTAGAATGTTTAAAGAACTTATATCTATGACGGAAAGGCAGGAGTGTTGGTTGAAAGGTGGCCATGGGGGACGATAAAATCGGTCCCTAAGCAAATACAGCTGGGGTGTGATAAATGGCGTGGGCTGCATGCAACCTCGCCCTGGTTCAGCCGTGCTTTCAAAGCTCCATGCGGTGATATTGGGACCACGTGGGTACAGAAGGGGACGTGGTCGCCCTTCAACCTTATTCTGCTACAGTCATGTTTGTGCAACTAGTTAATAATAAGAGTAAGAGTAGATTATACACTGGGAAACAATGTATTTGGTGAATTAACAAAAGTTCATTTTTTACTTAATTCGAGCATACTGAATTCAAATCTGAAATTAGATTCTCTCAAAATGCTACAGATTTTTCGTAATATCAATAACTAATATTATACAATAATTTTCATTTTATCACGCCTATCATCGTGCCCTGAAGTAATTTTGAATCATCCTTTTGTGTTATTTATAGTAAAGCAGGGTTTTTTGCACAAACATTTTATTGCCTATGAGAAGAAACTTGAATTAGGATTACAAATACTGTAATCAAATAGATGCTAATTTATTAATGACCGTACATCAGGCTGGAGGACCTCTTCTTGATTTCAATCGGGCAAAGATTTGTGTTTGTAACTTTTACTCTTGTAAGTCTTCTCTGGTTGATCTCTTCTAATCGTCCAGCAGTAGTCCGCCATCATGTATTTATCCCAGTGACCTTGATAGCGCTCTTCCATCGTCATCAAATCCTGATGAAAACGTTCCCCTTGTTCGTCGTTCACGGCTCCCAGATTCTCTGGGAATCGGTTGAGGTGACTATTTAGGAAATGCATCTTCACACTCGTGTTGCATCCCAGATCACGATATGCTAAAAGCATATTAGTAACCAAATGCTCGTAGCTATGCACTTTTTTGTTTCCTCAAGAAGTTACGAACAACGGCAAAAAATGAGAGCCAGGCTGCCTTTTCTTTTTCATTCATGGTGTTCACGAATCTAGATTCACTCAGAAGTCTTCGGATTTGGGGACCAGCAAATACTCCTGCTTTCATTTTTTCGTATGACAAAGCAGGAAACGCCGGTACTATGTACTAAAAACCATCATTGTCAGTGCTCAACGCCTTGACATACTGCTTCATTAACCCCAGTTTGAGATCAAGTGGAGGGAAAACGATCTTCTCTCGACTTACAATTTGCTCATTAATGTTTTTGCGTTCCTGCTTCCAAAGTTTCACGAACTGGCCAATCTTTTTGGGACCAGTGTTTGTGACGGGTTCGACTGTCTCACATACAGATATAGCATTGAAACTTTGTATATCCCTTCGGCTGGCCAAGGAGGAAGTTGACCATCTTAAGGTGTACACATATGATCCAATTGTGTTCATGGTACTTAAGTAAATCCATGGAGAGAACATTATAGTACTGAAAGTAGAATGGACTTGGCAGATAACAGAAATAGGTTCCAAGGCGATAGAGGTGAGGTCATTCAGGTTTCAAGAGGTACTTCAGGGATAGGGGGGTTAAATTGTTTCTATACAAATGCTCGTAGTCTTAGAAACAAGAAGGATGAGCTATTTAGTTATATTAGCAATGAGGATATAGATATATTATGCGTTACTGAATCATGGGTTAATGAAATAGAATTTAGTGACACTATAAGTGAATTTGATTTACAGGGCTATAATATGTACATTAGTCAAAAGACAGGTAGGATTGGTGGAGGAATAATTATCTATATAAAAAACAACATTGTTTCAAGTTTAAATACTTCAATAAAGCAGGATGGAGTTGAGTCACTTTGGATAGATATTAGGTTCAGTAAAAATAGAATGGTGCATTTGGGAGCTTTTTACAGGCCACCTGGGCAGACTGATGATATGGATGAACTAATGATAAGGGAAATAAGTAAGGGATGTGAAACAGATGCAGTTATTATTTGGGACTTCAAATTAAACTCTGTGGACTGGGAAAATATGATAGGTAGGGATAGAACAAGTGGCAGGTTCATAGAATGCTTTGAGGATAATTTTTTGAATCAATTTGTTAATGAGCCAACGAGGGGGGACAATATATTAGATTTAGTACTTTCTAACAGTGATCATTTAGTTCAAGAATTGACTGTTGGGAAAGCATTGGGAAATAGTGACCATCAGATAGTTCGTTTTAACTTGGGAATTGAGAAGGGTAAAATAACTGAGAATGCTGAAAAAGTTCCAAATTTTCATAAGGGAGATTATGTAAAACTTCAAAGCTTGCTAAATTTGGTAGACTGGGATGTAGAATTCAGAGGTAAAAATGCTGATGGGATGTGGGATACTTTCAAGCATATAATAAATGTAGTCCAAGAACAATGTATCCCAATGAAGGCCATTAGGAACAAAAGTAGGAAACCATTATGGTGGAATCAGGAGATAGCTAGAAAAATTTCGAGAAGAAAAGAACATACAAAAAATTACAGGTACAAAATAATATTCAAAATTTAAGTGATTATAGAATGGGTAGGAATGAGTTACATAGGATTATAAAGAAGAACAAAAGGGTGTCAGAAATTAAATTAGCTCAGGATAGCAACAAAGATCCTAGAAAGTTCTTTAGTTACTATAAAATTAATAACAAGTCTGGCAGAGTTAAAATAGGACCTATCAAATATGAAGGGATTGTGAGAGAAACTGATGAGGAAATAGTTGAGGTACTAAATGGTAATTTTGCATCAGTATTTAGAAAGGAGAAACTAAATAGTCTTATGTATAGTACTCATGGGTCAGGGAAAGAGGTGTTTACTAATACTAGTGTGGATCGGAGGATGAAAAAGGACTAATAGGTGAGTTAGATACTACCAAGGCCTCCGGTCCTAAAAATATTCATTCTAGGAGACTTAAAGAAGGGGTAGAAAGTATCTCAATAGCTCTGGAGAAGTTATATACTAGGTCACTGGAATATGGAGAAATACCCGATGATTGGAAAAGAGCGAATGTAGTCCCCATTTTGAAGAATGGTAGTAAAGAGAATCCAAATAACTTTAGACCGGTTAGCCTAACTCCTGTAGTCTGTAAAATTCTTGAAAAAATAGTTAAAAAAGGGATTTGCCAACATCTAGAGAGGGAGGGGTTAATCAGCGATGCTCAGCATGGGTTTAGATCAGGTAGATCATGTTTGACTAACTTACTAGACTTTCTGGAGTTTGTAACAGATCAAGTAGATAAGGGAGAGAATGTAGATATAATTTACTTAGATTTTAGTAAAGCATTTGATAAGGTACCACATAGGAGACTAGTTCATAAATTAAAAATGATTGGGATATGTGGGGGTGTTTCAAATTGGATAGCTGAGTGGCTGAAAGACAGGAAGCAAAGGGTAGTGCTAAATGGTGTAAAGTCAGAGTGGAGGGATGTTATCAGTGGGGTTCCTCATGGATCAGTTCTCGGTCCATTATTATTTTTCATCTATATAAATGATCTTCGGGAGGCAGTTAATAATAAAGTGTCAATTTTTACGGATGATAACAAATTAGCAGCTGTAGTTAAAGATATTGATGATAATTTTAAAGTGCAGGGGGATTTAAATAAATTGTTATCCTGGGCACATAAGTGGCATATGACTTTCAACCTTGATAAGTGCAAAGTTATTAACATGGGAAAAGATAATAGAGAATTTAACTATGAAATGGATGGGCATTCGCTGAGCTCAGTAGAGGATGATAAAGATCTAGGAGTAGTAATAGATAAGTCATTAAGGTTTACTAAGCAGTGTATTGAAGCAAGAAATAGGGCAAATAGAGTGCTGGGTTTTATTAAGAGAAATGTCAGTTACAAAAGTAAGGAGGTTATTCTTAAACTCTATAACTCTTATGTTAGGCCACATCTAGAGTACTGTATACAGGCATGGTCCCCACATTTTAGACACGATATTAACCTTCTCGAGTCAGTGCAACGGAGGGCAACAAAGATTATTCCTTCCCTGAGGCACTTTGAATATATAGATAGACTGAGGGTATTAAATATGTTTTCGTTCGAAAGGAGGTGTGTGAGAGGGGATATGATTGAGCTCTTTAAATTTTTTCCGGGATAGATAAATTGGATGTTAGCAAGTTTTTTGAGTTAGATGATGGAAATCGGACTAGAGGACACCACTTGAAAATTAAAAAGCAAGGGTGTAGGTTGGATTTAAGAAAATATTTTTTCACCAATAGAGTGGTAGACTTCTGGAACAAATTGCCGCAGAGGGTAGTAGGTAGTCCAAATATAAATGTATTTAAGAGTAGGTTGGATGAGTTTATGGGAAGAGAAGGTTGTGATGGTTTCTAAGTTTTGTATATATTAATATTGTTTGTATATATCTATAGCTGCATGATTTAGTTCTTGACAAGCCTTGATTGGTGATACCCTTGTTTCTGGATGCAATCCTCTAGATGTAGTTTTCCTGGGAGTTTGGGTGCCTTAAAAAAGAGGCCGTTCGACTCGGATGACCTATGATGAGCCCTTGTGGCTTTTGTCATCTGTTATATTATATTGTGGCGGACTTTAATTTTGTCTTCCCCTGGTGATGGTGCTTTTTGTGGGTGGGTTTTGACGGAGGCGGATGACCTTTGATAGGCCCTTGTGGCTTTTGTCAACCGTGTAATTATGTTATGTTATGTTATGACCATTCTTATGTCATCGTGAGTTTTTTGAAGACGGACCGAGTGACCGAGAGGAACTGCCCTAAAGTCATTGCCATTATGCAAAAGGTCACACTTGAGGCTACGCTTGGAGATATCCAAAAACAGTGTCCATTCAGCAAGGCTATAGGTGCCAAATCCCAACTCGGTAAACAGACCAGGAACATTGTGGCAGTATACAAATTGTTTGTCCTCAGAGAAATACTTGACAAATGTACTCTCCCTTGTTCGGTAATATGATACCCGTACTGACCTGTCAAGCATATGTCTTTCACTCAACCTGGAGGCTAAAAGTTCTGCAGCTTTCTTGGAGAGCGCCAAATGACGTATCAAGTCATTCAAATCCTCTTGATTGAAACAGTGAGGAGCTAATGACTCTTCAGCATCTGATAATGAATCTGTAGACTCTGAATCCATCCCGTGAACGTCCATATCAGGTACATAATTTCCATCCTCGGAGGAAGCTTATGCACTAAAAATCGTAACTGGTAAAGACTCACAATGAGGTACTGGCCGGATAGCCGAGGGAATGTTGGGGTAGTCAATCTTGTGCCGATTTTTCTTGTCAATCCTTTTAGTATTCACCAGACAGAAGTAACAGTCCGATACATGATCCTTTGGCTCTCGCCACGCCATGGGGATTCCAAAAGGAAGACCATTTCTCTTTCCTTTTGTCCACTCACGAAGATGTTCCACACAACTATGGCAAACAGGATGTGGGGCCCACTTCTCATCTTGATCGCCAAGAGGAACATCAAAATATGCCTTATAAGTGCGGATCACAAAGTTTGATATATTGCGCCTTTGACGAACTAGCATGTAACAGCCACATATGTAGCAGAAGGTGTCTGGATCATTAATTCAATTTCCTCTTGACGAAACCATCACTCTAACATGAGACCTGAAAAAAGACACAATAATGTAAATATTTTGTACTGTGAAGTATTTGCTTTTTACAAGCACTCTCTCTGTCCGTCCGGAGGGCAAGTTTTGGGGAAACGAGAAAATAGAAATTACAGAATAACTTTAGCATGTAGGCAAAAATGGATTATATATTTGAAATCAGCATGAAAAAACGAATTATAATTGGCAGATAAATCTAGGTCATCAGGAAATGTGATTAAAATTGTTCCTCTGTGTTATTATACTATTTATGTATATTGACATAAGGCTAGATTTCTTGCGCGTAGAGAGAAAATGAGTTATAGAAAGGAAGATGGGTTTTTAATGGGGGTAGGCGTGGCTTCATATATAGGCTAAATTGTGGTTTAATGATTTTACTAATTTAGATGATTACAATTATTCCATTAATTCGGCACTAGTTGCACATATTGAATGATACGCTACACATGAGGGAAGAAGACCGGAGTAATAATGCGAGATAAATACCGAGTCTCGACCCCAGCCCCCACCCTTAACCTTACTGTGAATGCCGAGTCTCTCCCCCCCTCTTACTGTGAATGCCGAGTCTCATCCCCGCTTACTGTGAATGCCGAGTCTCCTCGACCCCTCACCCCCTACCATATAGTGAATGCCGAGTCTCCCCCCTCACCCCCATTGTCGTGGTCTGACATTATATTAAATCAATACCATATTATATCTATTGGGGAGGGACCAATAACTTAAAGGCGAACCGACAAAGGGACGTAACACCACGAGTTTCGACGGGCGGAGGGCGAGTTAAGAGTGCAACGAGGTCAGGTATTATATGGGCACTGGCAACGCTCAAGGTTACTTAAAAATATAATTTTATTTACATAAAAATAATGAGAGAATTGATGGGCAAAATTACATCGGAGAATTATTTGGCAAAATTGCATCAGATGAACGAGGGGGGGGGAAATTATAGTTATGAATCAGACTATGAAGTTAAAATTTATGGTATAACAGGAGAAGACTATTCATATTGGGGGGTGGGGGGGAAATTAACTCAGATGAAGGGGGGAGGGGGGTTGGCTTACGGAGGATTCCGGGTGAGACGTCGAGGTAAGGCTTCACAGATGTCTTCTGCACGTGAGGCGAGGCCGCTCGGAGCTTTTGAGCGGGAATTTAAAGTGATGACGGTTCTCCAAAAGGGGGGGAAGGAGAACTTCCAGTCCAGGGGAGAGTATTCCGGCCACCTGAAAACGAGGGGCGAACGAGGAGGGCTTCGACAAGAGTTGATGGGTGAAGTCAGAAAAATCGCTCGGTAGCGATAGTTAAATGGAATTACCTCTTGGGTCCGGGTGAAACTTCTTAACTCTGTGTCTGTCTCATGGGAAACGAGCCCTATATATGTCTAAGGCCTTCCCCGCGGAGGGGAGGGTTAGTGGGACACAGCTCTATTCTGGAATGGCCTCGAATCTTCTTGCCGAGGCTATTCTAACCCGTATAAAGGTGTATCGTGGTGGACGCGGTTCGAGGCTACCGCTTGTGAAAGGATGGGGGGGGGGGTAGGCTTACCAATTCAAGCCTAACAGAACCTTCTACAGCGTATGGAAGTTCCGTGCTGGACAAGAAATTCCACGTGGGATCCCCCCCACACCCATACTTTGTTTAGTGACCTTTTTCCGAAGAAATTAGTCTACACATACACGCACAGACACATACATACACACTGGATCTTTCTAAGAAATTAGAGTCTACACACACGCATACATTGGGTTAGGTTAGGAGTAAACCGATCCCCTCTCACCCCCTAGCATTGGTCACTACCAGCCTTGGTCACATGCAGGTGTTTTCTCGTTTCATTTTGAAAATAATTAGTATGTTTAATGATGCGAATGCTACATATCCGAGTATTAATCTAAAAAATTACACTCTCTAACAACATTTAACTTTTTGTCCATTACCAAGTTTAGAATAATATTTTTTAATGTAGTTTTTTGTAAGGATTTAAATAATACAAGTCATTATAATCGAAATCACTCCAGTTTTCGTAAGTTGCCAATTACTATTTTTGTCAATCTTTAAAGATTTTAACGAATATTATTCTTTTATTTCTTATTTTCAGGTTATTGAACTAAATAAAATTTTAAATAAAAGCAACAATTTTAATTAAAATGCCAAGAGGACAGTGTAAAAATAGCTCAGATAAATTCTGCTACATATGTGGTTCAGTAACATTTAAAAAAATCGAAGAAAAATTTCTTCTCCAGTGAAAAAACTATATAATTTGTATTTTGGATGTAAAATTAGCGACCAAAATAAACCATTGGCACCACATATCTGTTGCACAACATGCTTTAATTCTTTATCAAAATGGTCTAAAGGAAAAATTAAAAAAAGCATTCAATTTGGTGTTCCAATGGTATGGCGAGAGCCCTAAGATCATACCACTGACTGCTATTTCTGTTTGGTAGACATACAAAGTAAGTATTTGTTTATTGTCCACTGTACCTATATTTCGAAGTAGTATACTGTAATATTATTTTTTTAAATATAAAATTAACTAAGTTTAGAACCATTTTATTGTAATCACACATATGTACATAACTTTAAATTTTATGCATATAATTTCCATACTTTTAGGTAAAACAACGAAATGCGCTTCAGCTGTGGTATATCCCAACCTTAGATCTGCTATTCGGCCTATACCTCACTCAAAAGACATTCCAGTACCTGAACCACCTACAGAAATTGTTTTGTCTAACTCTGATGAATCAGATATGGAATCATATGAACTAGAAACTGAAATTTATGTTCCTCAAACTGTTGATACTACTCCAAAACCTTTCTCACAACTTGATCTAGATGATCTTGTAAGAGATCTAAACTTAACAAAGTAACATAATGAATTAATGGCCATGAGACTGAAAGAAAGAAATTTAGTAGCAGAAGATGTTCGAATTACTAAGTTTCGCATTCAATCAAACAATTTACGAGACAAATTTTCACTTGACAACATTTTATGCTACTGTAGTAATATTCCACGTCTCTTTGAAGAATTACATATACATTATGAACCCAGTCAATGGAGACTTTTCATTGACACTTCATTATATAGTAGTAAAACCGTGCTCTGCATAATGGAAATAAACTACCAACGATACCAGTTGCTCACTCTGTTGTTATAAAAGAAACTAATGAGAATTTAGATTTCATTTTAAAAAGCATTAAATACAATGAACATAATGTTGATTTGTGCTGACCTTAAGGTAGTAGCCATTTTAAATGGCTTGCAGTCATGCTAAACAAAATTCATGTTTTTTTTGTGCCAGTAGGACAGTAGAGCTCGGGGAGAACATTACATACGATCAAAATGGCCATTAAGAGAAGAGACAAAAGTAGGTTGTCATAATTTTATACGTGAACCATTGGTTCCTAGGGAAAACAAAATTTTGCCACCACTTTACATAAAATTAGGTTTAATGAAACAATTTGTGAAAGCCTTAAAGCATGACCAGCCATATTTAAAAACAAATTTCCTAAGATTAGTGATGCTAAAATTAAAAAAGGAATATTTTTTGAGCCTCAGTTTCGACAACTTATGGTAGATAGTGAGTTTGAGGCAAAATTGAGCAAGCCAGAATTTGAGGCCTGGCATAATTTCAAAGGTGTATGTAATGGTCTCCTTGGAAGGAACAAACCCGAAAATTACCACATTCTTGTTCCGAATTTCATTAGGTCTTATAATGAGTTGGGATGTAGTATGTCACTTTCCAGAGAATCCAGCAGATGTCAGCGATAGCATGGCGAAAGATTCCACCACGATATTGCTACTATAGAAAATAGTTACAAAGGAAAATGGAGTCCTGCAATGCTTGCTGACTTCTGTTGGACCCTTCACAGAGACAGAAAAGATGTTGTACATAAAAAGAAGACTAAATATTCTAAAAATATGACTATTGTATAGATTTCAGCAATTTTAAAAATCTTAAATCTTCATTATTTTTTTTAAATATATTTTTATAATACCACACTCTGAAATGTATTAAAAGGACTTATTAATTTCTTTTGATGAATAAGCTTTTTGTTTCCACTTATCTTTGTACATTTTGTCAAATAAAATAAAAATAATAACAAATATTTCATACCTCTATATACTGAATCATCTAATATTAATATAAAAATAAATGTGCAGATTACAAAAAACTGAAGTCATTTCATGAAAAATAAATGTCATTTTCGTAATCTACTTTCTCATTTCTGTAGCAAAATCATTGTTGGACAGTGCGATTAATGTCTATACCGTTTCATCATATATGACATCGGCAGTAGGAGACAAAGATCGCTTCAGCTATGGGGGCGGGGGCTCTTGAAGGTCGTCTCTAATTATGGGGGAACCTAGAAGGTACTCGTGTCGTGAGGACAACCCAAGAGCCTTGGAAGGAAGACGCTGGTTGCCAGGAATGGTGATAGATTACCGAGTAATCGCGTAATCTTTTGGCAAGGACTCCGGTTGATACATATGCCCCGGTTGGTTTGCATTGCCCTTCCTTATTTCCCACGAGAGTGATTTGTTGATTGCTATGGGATGCCCTAAGCCGAGGGGCAGTCTTATTCTAGCGACGGGGTCAAATTGCCCGGAGGATGGGGATAGACCACACTAGGGTAGAACACGGGTATTTCAGGAGTTATGTAATCGCGAGGAATTGCGATTAACGAGGAGAATGCGCAACGGCTGTTTTCACGATTACTAAGGCCTTGAAGCAGAGAAACTGATGAACGTCAGGATATTGAAGTCACCAAAGCAAAAATAGAATTATTATTGAACTAGATCTTATTGCACTTTACAAAAGTTCTTTAATTAAATTTTAAGTTCTAAGTTATGACATAAATTAAGTTTGAGGTCAAGTGCAGGCAAAGTTTAAAGGAGGCCGGACGAATAGAGCCTTTAAGAGTTACACCTTAATGTCTGCGTTATGTACAAGACTCTATACAGAGATGAATTACGCGAATCCGAGAGATCGGACTGAACGATATATAACGCGATATATTGCTATATAAAACAATACTCTAATAATCTACTTTGTTCTGGCTTCACACAGTTACGAGTATATATTAAATTTTAGCCACGCCATAGAAGTTCCTCGTCCAACTAAGCCACACCTCCCTCTTATGTACCGGCCTGTTGATTTGTCGGTATTAACATAACTCGACTTTGGATTGGCTACTACCGAACATATTGATAAGGAAGGCACTCCGACTATTGGGTAAAATTCTCTGTGGACGGTGGCATGTTGTCATAGAGACAGCTTCCTAATCTGTTTTCTATTTGTTTAATAGAGAAAGCTATATCGTTTATTCTGCATTCTGCCTTGATTATAATGTTTGCCTAAGATTGCCTCGACCAACTCTAACAGAGATAACTGTGCTCCGTTTACTAGCGTGTGACATTCTCGTAAACGGCGCTAACTTTACTTTTCTCTCTCTCTCTGTACTTTACGTGTGTAGCGACTCTCGCCTGTGTCCTATTTTGTACGTACACGTCGGTCGCTACACGGCGAGCTTTTTTGAAAGAATTTGAGTCTACAGACACACAGAAACACATACACGCACACGCATACATTGGAGAAAATCATACCTGTATTCTAAAAATTATGAATGTCTAACCCGTATTTAACATAATATCTGCAAAGATCACTTTTCTCTCTAGTGGACCCTTCTCCTCCCCCTTATTTCTTTATCGACCTAAAACCCCAACTGTGAAAGGGGGAAATGTTCAAGGAAGTCAGATATCTCACCACATGAACTCCATTGATCTTCTTTTAGCGACTGCATATTCTTATGATTACTTAAAATTTCCTAATCAAAGAGGAAATGTCTTCTTCCCAGCAAAAACTATTAAGTACAATGTTAAAAGAGTTTTTTTCGAATTGGTTTTTATATCTCTACATATGGGGTTTTAGGACGATAAAGAAATAAGGGGGAGGGGATTTTACTCCTAACCTAACCTAATGTATGTGTGTATGTGTGTGTAGACTCTAATTCCTTAGAAAGATACAGCGTGTATGTAGGTGTGTGTGCGTGTGTGTGTAGAGTCTAATTCCTACGAAAAAGATCACTGAACAAAGTATGGGGGGAGGGGGACTCGGCATTCCCCATAACGGTGGGTGTGGGTGTGGAGGTCGAGGAGACTCTGTATTCACAGTAAGAGGGGGAGGGAGAGACTCGGTATTTACCCCGTATTACTACTGACCGGGGCTTAGCAGCTTAGAAAGTGTGCCCTGGAGAAAGTCCAGTCTAGTCATATAATAATGCACTGCTCTTTCCAATCTTTAGAGAACTGCAATACTTTGAGATTTGAATTAAACAATCTTTTTATAAGAAACAGAACAAATCAGCCATGGATTATTTAAGTCTTCCTAGACCTAAACGGTGTTGGTGAAACATGACTGTGAAAACTATTGCACCGATGGATTTTCTTTAAGGTTGTCATAAGAGATTAGGGAGTATGTAGGAGAAATCTTTTCGCAATCAAGTAATAATCATGAATCCAATGAAATTTCTGGAAATCTACCAAGAAATTTGTTATTTTTAAACAAAGTAGCAAGACTTGAGTAACAAAATCGACGAGTTGAAAGTTTGAGTGGCGTTGGAAGAAGTTGATATCGCAGTTATGGAAAGATGGATCGAAGTTCATAAAAGGGACATTACTGGAGAATTTAATTGCTTCAAAATGTTTAATCGAAAGGAGTAAAGTGGAAAGGCTGGAGGCATTATTTTATGCATAAAACTCCCGAATGAATTACAGTAATGAAAGATATTAATATAGATAATGAATCTGAGTTTCGGGCTATCCAGTTCATGATAAATAGTAATAAAATAAATTATGTCGTGTTACGCCGCCAAAGCAAACTGAACAGTAGAATTTTTTTTTTAATGCTTTTGGATTTATTTATATCAAAGGTAACTTTTATATGCGGCGAATTCAATTCTCCGAACGTAGTAGTAATGGTTCGCCAACCTTCCTTTATCCAGGAGGATCCCAGACCGGATAATGAAATGGACATAAAGGTCAGTATTTTAAATCGCTGACGAGCTCGAGGGCACCAGGGTTAGGTCCTCTTTGCGAAGAGGTGCCATGAAGTATTATGTTTTTGACACCAAACAGCGCTCAGGTGGAACCGTCGTTGCCCTAGAGCAGAGAGACCTGTTTCGCTTCAGAGATATGTCGATATAGATACCCATCGGCCGGATTTCTTGGAAAAAAATGTGTGTGTTGTGCTGCGAAGACGGGAGAAGAAAGAAAGCAGTGCTGTAATTGACTATATGTGTGATGAGAAAGGTACGATCTACCTAACCCAATACAGGTGTGAGCACTGCAAGTTCACATATTGGTAGCCAGACGTTTGTCACGCTCATGCCGGGATCGAACCCGGTACCGCGACATTGGGACACCAAAGTCGTATTCACTCGGCTAGCAAGAGCACCGAGCGTTGATTTCCTAAATGAACAAGAGGATAATATAGAGAATCTAATTCTATAATTTTTGAGGGATGACTCCCTGACTAAAATAAATTAACGAACCGACACACGAACAGATTATCGTGGACTTAATTTTGACATAGGAAGAGAAGCTACTAGATACTATACAGGTTGGCCAAACGGTTGGGAAAAGCGATCACAACATAATTCTATTCAATGTAAATTTTCCTAAAAATGCACATTCTGGCCTTAGATCTTTTAGCTTTGATCTTTTTCGTGCCAGTTTAAAACTTTTTAAATTATCATAAAATTTAAAAGTTAAAACTTCGAAATTAGGATGAATTTTAAAATGCTTAAAAGCTTAGGAAGTTTCGAATGATTTTCAGCCTTCATTTAATTAAGGAAATATTGCGCTATAAATATGAAATTTCTTGAATATCAAATCAGGTGCGGCAGATAAATAATAGGCTAAAAAAATGGTATAAAAGAATATAACCGACTATATAAAATTCATAAAACCAGCAATAAGTTTCGAGAATAGAAACATATACATTTAGTGTCGTCGTCTTGTCAAATGTAATAATAAGAATAATTAGAAGGAACTATGAAAAAGCACTAGCATCGTTGTCAAAACCTGAGCCCAATCATGGTTAAAATATTAAATGGACATTTTGCGAATGCTTTTTCCCATTGAAGATAAAAATAACCTGCCTCACTTACAAAATCGAAGTGAATTTTAATTAAGATGCTCCACTTTAAAATATTGACAACAGAAAATAAAAATACTTTATATATATATATATATATATATATATATATATATATATATATATATATATATATATATATATATATATATATATATAGGATCTTTCAATAAAGTCGCTCGATTTTTAAATGAAAATAAAATAAAACAAGTTGTGTGTGATATATGCACTGAATTTATTTTAAATTTGAAAGTAAATTTTATGGCATTAAGTATGGAATATGATGTCGTTCAAATGTCCGCCGCGGCTTCGCTTGGTGGAACGTATTCGGGAGGCTCAATTTTCGATAACTTTGTCGCATAAATCTGGTTGAATTTTCTGAATGGTGTTCGCTATGTTGACTTTGAGGACATCAACTGTGTGTGGATTATTCGCATAGACCTGCAATTTAAGGTAGCCCCAAAGAAAGTAGTTTAATAGCGTTAAATTGCATAATCTCGGTGGCCAGTTGACGTCGCCGCCGCGCCAGATGACCCTGCCCTGAAATCGCTGGTGCAAAATGTCTATCGTGGCGAGCGCAGTGTGGCACGTAACACCATCCTGTTGGAACCACATGTCGTCAGTATCCATATCAGGTATATAATCCAGTTGAGGCCACAAGAAGTCGCTTATCATCGATCTGTAGGTCTCGCCGTTGACGGTTATGGCAATCCCATCTTCGTTTTCAAATAAATACGGACCGATGATTCCGTTAGACAAAAATCTGCACCAAACACTGACTTTGCTGGGATACAATTGGTGCTGGTGTATCTCATGCGGATTGTTTTCGTCCCACATCCGACAATTTTGCTTGTTCACAAATCCATTCATCCAAAAATGGGCCTCGTCTCTGAAGATGATTTTTTTGGAGAAATTTGGGGCAACTTCCAACTGCTCTAGAGCCCAATCAGCGAACACACGGCGTTGTCCATGGTGGATTACCTTAAGTTCCTGGGTAATTTGGATTTTTTACGGGTGCAGACCCAAGTTCCTACGCATAATTCGCCAAACTAAAGTCACAGAAAGGCCAAGCTCTTCTGAAAGATTGACTGCCTCGGATTTTCCCGTACACCCTCATTTACGGCAGTGATGTTTTCAGCAGACCTTGCGTTTCGGCGACGTACGGGTGTTGGTTGATTGTTGATCGACCCTTTTGCCTCGAATTTGGCCACCAAGCGTCGAACAGTGGACTCATCAGAACGATTGTAGCGAGGATAGAAATCATGTAATACGCGGAACGTTTGTCGAACGGAGCACTGATATTGATAATAACATTTGATGATTTGCACATGCTCTTCAACACTATAAACTTCCATCGCGACGTGCCAAGTACTACTGAACAGTTCACAGTGAGTTTGCCAAATGTCGCTTTAACAACATGTCCACTATCGCCTGACAAAAATCGAGCATCCTTGTTGAAAGACCCTTATATATATAATGCGAATTTTCAACAGCTAGGCCTCGATAAAACCTAGCCAATCCACCGTACAGAATTAGAAACGAATATTAAAATACATTTGTACAATATTCAATAAATATATTATCAATAGAAATGTTCCTAAAGAGTTCAAAGAGGCAAATGTAATTTCATTTTTAGATGAAGGCAAAAAATAACTTAGAAACTTCCAGCCCATTTCCCTTACTTCACTGATCAGTAAACTCTTAGAGTCCATTGATAGAGATAGAATTATTAAGCATCTTGAAGTAAATAACTTAATAAATGAGATGCGCACAGCCTTCGAAGCAGGTCATGATGCTTAACTAATTTGCTCGATTTTGTTTACGTAATGATCAAGCATTTGGCAAAGATAAAGATGTATATTTAGTTTATCCTTACTTCAAAAAAGTTTTGACACTGTTCCAAATAAAAGGTTCATGATAAATCTAACAACGCACGAGATACGGTTGGGGTGCGTATTGAAATTGACGGAAGACTGGCACAGATTTGTAGTCCATAGAAATAGTTTATCATAGACGTCGATCACTAGTGGCGTTCCTCATCAATCTGTTCACTGACACTTTTTAGAAAAATATGTGTATATAAAAGATTTTGGCACGAATTTGATATGTCAAATTAAAAAAAAATTGATGGTAAAAATATCATAGTGACCGAAACCTTGCAAAAACAAATATTCAAACAAACTTAGAGTAGTCGGAAAAATGGCAGATGCACTTCAGCTTGGACGAGTGTATGGCCATGCAAATACGTCTTGATAACCCCAAACCTAGTCAAAATATTAAAGGATTTAAATATTTTAATGTCGGTTGATCTAAAATGTTCAAAATAATGCACAGTAGCTTCACCAAAGGCAAATCGGATTCTAGGATACAAGCAGATATTTTGCGTGTGAAATGAGATTTTCGCTTACATAAATCACTAGTATGATCTCATTTGGAGTATGCGGTACAATTTTGATATCCATCCCTACCAAAGGACATTGTAGTATTGTGATGCGTTCAAAGTCGATCATGAAATTAATTCCTTAATTTAGAAATAGATCGTACGAAGACAGGTGCTCAACTTACGTTCACTAGAAGACTGGCTCGTATACTGCCAAATTAATGAGGGTTTTAAAATACTAAACCATTTCACCAGTATATATTATGGCTCAATATTTGAAATAGATAATTGAACACCCAATAGAAATAACGGTTTAAAATTAGTAAAAAAAAAGATTTAATACCGCGATAGCACCAATATTTTTAATAAAATAACAAATTTGGAACAATTGCTTAAGAATAATGTTGAAAACACTAGAATAAATATGTTTAAGAAAAGAATCGTTAAATATTACTTATATCTCTACAGAAGTCAGAGTGAAACAAATTCTTTACCCATAACCTCTTTTACTTTTGCCTACATATATTTCACCTCTGACTCCCGCACTTCTCTTATTTCAGGAACTAGCCTCGACTAGATTAACTGGCCCTGCTAGTTTGTAAACAGGTCACTCATAATGTCAGGTAGTAAAGAATATCTACGGATAGTAGATGTTAGTTAATCCCAAGATCATTAACACGTTTTAGAATTATTTATTAAGAAATTAAAATTATTTTATTCTAAATTATGTTTGATTATTGGATTTTCTCTCTTATACTATTTCTTCTCTTTGTCCCATATCAGATACTCCTTGTCTTGTCTGAGCAAAAAGAAAGAAGAGAAACCTACATCTTGCTTCAGTAGTGCTCGCTATATTTGTTACTGGTTTTGTTGCTGCTGTCTCTCCTCCGTTGCCATGGAGACGGAATTTAGAGAAAATAAATTGTTAACTGGTATGTCTACGTCATTTTTTGTTAGCTGACGTCTATCTTTGAGGTAATGGAGCTCAAAATAAAACCTCTTTCTTTATTAAAGCCACACTGCTCGATGACTTGGCATTAGTACGAGACAATGCCAGAAGATGGTATAAAAAGAGAGTTAGAGTTAAAATTAGGGGTGAATCAAAATAACTGAAAAGTCTCTTTGCTCACGAAGCCGATGTAATTGGATATATCATACCTATTTCTTTCCCTCTCTGTCCATGAAGATACGCATACCATTTATTGGTATGCAAGAACCATAAAGTAAAATGCATTCCGTTTTTGCAGCATCCGACGAAATTGGGAGTACGACTACCTTAAACAACCGATCAGTCCTCTCCAATCAGGTAAAAAAATGGTTGCTCGGGAGGGGGCAGGGGGGGTACCACTGATATGCCCTCCCCGGAGACCCACTGATTAACGTGTTATCTAAACCACACGGGTAGCTACAAGGTATGACAACCGTTGTGAAGGCGACCATAACCGAAACTCCATCCTGCTACTTACCACTCCCGATGTAGTTTAATTTCGCTGTGATCGGAAGTGGTGTTTCCACTCGGCACAACGTCACAAGGTCAGGCAAGAGAAGTTAATGGTCCGGTTGGTTAATTCCACCAGAGGTGTTGAGATGAGGTTTGATGTGACGATGAAGTGGAATAAATAAGATAGACAGATAATCACTGCTCTTGTGCTGTGGTCTCTTTGTCGGTAAACGGTAAAGTTAGAATAGGAAAAAAGACATTTAATAAGAATGGATGAATATTGGAAAGGCACAAGTTCTGTCTGAATTCAAGGCTTGGAAGGGGGAGTCAAAACCCCACATAAACATCAATTATCATTAATAATTACGGTTTACTTTGAAAATTAAAATAGTCTCCCTTTTTTAATATTTTCTGGATCTTAGCAAAAGTTCGACATAGCTCCGACAGACTGCCATAGAAAAGAAGAAACTATCCCAGCTTCGGAACTCGTATCTATGGTACATCTTGGTTTTAGTTCATCCTGTGGCAATGTCGTCAAAGGTACTACTGAAGAAGATGTCAACAACCTTTCGAAAAATGTTACTCCCGTCATCAAGGCCGAAATGCAGAACGTCTCCGTTGTTGATCTCGAGGCTTCTTTCGGCATCTTTCCCATCAAAGGTTATTGCCGTAATTTCTATCGGAACGAAGGAAAAGTTTGTTTCTCTACTTTTTTTTAAAATTACTTAATTCAATTTAATTTCTATTAGAATTGCAAAGAATAATTATTTTTTAAGTATTTTAGCATATAAGTGATGTTGTATGCCACTCAATACAACTCCATGGATAATAATATTAATTAATTTCCTAAAACTTAATCACGATTTTCTATTGATTTTGATGGAATACAAATCAACAGTCGAATAATCAGGAAGCGTTAAAAGAAATATGATTTTTTTAATATTTTTCAGACATTTATTTACTTTTTCAGGATGCAGCTAAGAATTGGCAACATCAACTAATCAATAACACACAATGCAGCAAAACCTTGAACATTTTCCATTTGTTAAAAAAAACACTAAGAAATTTCTTCTATAACACGTGTATTTCAACCCTTCAGAGCCTTGATTAAAGCATTACTTTCTTTTCTGAAGTAAATTAATGACATTTTACTCTTATTATTGTTTTTAAGTGGAGATAAAATAAAATAAAGAAAACAAGATAAAAAGTGAGAGGTGAAGACAAAACCAGAGCAGAAACAAAGGAAATGTTTAGAAGATTGGAATGTATAACATCCCCACCCCCATCTTCCCTAAATCTTGGACTGAGGGAGGGGCGAAGGTCATTTGAAATCTCTAAGGCGCCAAGTCGTACAAAGAAAAAGAGCATTAAAAATAAAAATGAAAAAATTCAAAGGGATTGGGTCTTATGTCATTTCCGAGACACCACACCCGCCTGAGAAAGAGGTAATGGGAGAGTGAATTGGACACTTAGTGAGTGGTATTACAAACCAATATACCCCTCAAAACCTGCAGCATCCGTTCAAAGAACAATCATAGGTGATCCAAGAAAACTGCTTGACTTGTTGGTTCTCATCGCTGAGGTAATTAAAAGGCCATTTTCTTCATGCGGATCGGTGATGCGAAGGCACGCTGTGATGGTGGGCAAAGATGACACTTCCTTTAATTCAATTAATAGGTGAGAAATATTTCACATAAACTAAGGTTAACCATAATGGGAAAGAGCGAATTTAAAAAATCTCCTCCATAAATAGAAAACTCGGTTGCATCCAAAATCTTAAAGGTTATATTTGAAGACTCGGTGCATGAATTTTACTTCTATTTTCAAGGTAAAATATTTTCTTTATTTCTGAATCTCACTGAGAGATGGACCTTTAATCGAAGATTTTGGCCTAAGTAAGTCATAAAAAATATAATGTAGAATGGAATATAGAAAATAAGTGTTTTATAAATTTACGTAGTGATGCTATATTTTTTTGTGTGTCTTTGAAGACGAAATCCATTTTCCTCGTTTTATAGCTTGAAAACCTGCCCATCACATCATTTTCAAAGAAAGCATTAAGTGATATAAGCCTTTTCAGCTGTTAGCATATTCATTGCGTTCAATCTATCTTGATCTATGTTATTCCAAAGTAGGGGTTTTATTCTTTTTAATCTTGCAGAGCATCTTTCTGCTTCTACAGATGCCAGTGGAGTAGTTACTAAAATTCTAAGCAACTTTAGCGTTTATGCAAATGTTTCTTCCATTTCATTCTCATTTGTATACTTTAGTAAATCGAGAGTTCCTTTAAGGTTAATATAATATTTTATACAATATATTAGTTCAAATTTTAATTTAAATCTAGAGTTATCGAATATCGGATAGACAGTTATAGTTTTTTCTGAACGCATCAATGAGAAACGAACTTTTATAAATTTGATAGAATTCAGCGTAGAATAGTTAAACTGCTACTAAGTGACCACTAAACGAAAATATGTGCTTGAATTAAAAATAAATACTAGGTCACACACTTCAAGTGGAGAAGCATTGTTATTCACGTTACCATGAGTAATATTTAATGATCTTGCTTTATTTCACTCACAAAATTCAGAAATTTCCACAATTTCTTCAATTATTGTGCTCATTATAGGACGAAATCAGGAGTCAAACCTCAAATATATGATCAATCATTAGTCGTTGCAAAGGTCGTGCTTTGTCTCATGTTATTGGTTGTTTCATTTTTGAATTTATGTAAGCATTCAAGTAGATTCTCTTTTCTAAAATCTTGTTAAATGTTCTGATGTTAAAATTCCATCTTGTTTATAACTGTTTTTGGCAATCATTTTGCATTAATTTCATCTAATACAGGACATCTTTTAAGAGACGGAAAAAATATTAGAATTAAGGATATAGTTATAAATATTCTCCGACTTGTGGAGTCCGAGATATACACTGAGTCATTATTAAATTCAGTTATGAGTATATCAGTATACATAATGTGAATTTAGGTTAAATTTTCTATAATAAGGTTTACAGCACTAGTGAATCCGCTCATTACTAACACTAGGTATGGATTCTTCACTGTGAGAAGGCGAATTAAATAGTAGCCCCCATCACACGAAGTTTTCTTTGATATCCCCATTGTATTCGTAGCGTAAAATGATAGCTCTATAGCTCTATGGTATGGGAGACAGAATAAATAGGTCCCTTGTGAAAGGGAAGCTCTGTTTGTTTAAGTTTTGTTTGTTTTTGTTGTTTTTTTTGTCTTTTGAGTGTATTTTGTTTTTGTTTTTTAATAAACTATAAAGATCTATAGTAGATTATAATTCAATTAAATATGTTAATTTAATTCTGATTTTTTATATATGATCTTAGTGATCTTAATGATCTCAAATGGCATTCAAGCCTTTATTTGAGGCGGGGTTTATTGTTCCCGTTGTGGGGTTCGGAAAAAGCTTTCCTAGTTAAATTTTGGAATCCTGATATTTTTCTGGCAAAGTTTTGAAAAAAGGGTAATCTTAGTTTTGGCATATGAATTTATGAATTTCTACTAAAGAAACCTAAGCATTACACTAGTCTTTTTTTTTTGGATTTTTCGATTTTATCATGTATAATTTGGAGTCACGTCGCCGTCAGACTGTATCTTAATGCTTTTAAATGATCTTATTTGTCGGTCGACCTCGATGTCTAGGTTTGTACGAGAGAACAGGGACAGGCGGGTGTTAATTGTTGCCTGATCCTCTTAGCCCTCTGGTGGACCGCCAGGTTGATCGGAGATAATCCAACCGAGTCATGGAGCACCATCTTTCGTTTGTATTCTCTTCTTCGGCTGTTTGTGATGATAAGCACCGATTTGTTCTGGATCGTTTGTAGTTTCGCACTGTGGGTCTTAACGCGCTCGCATTCAGCAGCACTGGGGGGTATAAGAGCCTCGAGCAAATGTATGCATTGAATATCTTGAGTTTATTTGAGAGATTTGGGTCACGAAACCTATAAAATTCCCTCAAATCTCTCTTGCCATTCATGACTGTTCGCTCGAAATCACTTGTGTAGCCCCCCCTGGTGGTGATTTTGAGCCCCAGAACCGTCCTTTCCAGGCAGTAGGGGATTCGTTTCCCTTCTACACGTATATCATTGAAGGTCTTGCGAAACATGGGAATTATTTTGAATTCTAGGGCATTGGTTGATATCTTCCATCTCCTCTCGAAAGAGTTGATGTTAGATATCTCCCTAGCCGCATTCCTCGTGATAAATTCCCTGTGAACATAAGCGGCGGTACAAATTTGCGATATATCGTCAGCGAACTGTACGTATATCGTACCCTCGGAGAGAGGTTGTGGTAGGTCACGTGTATAAATGTTGTATAAAAGGGGACTAAGACAGCTCCCTTGAGTGACCCCTGCTTGGAGTTCGAATTCGGGGCCTTTATGTCCTCTGATTTGTATGTATGCTCTCATCTCCATTATGTAGTCACATAGAAACCTCTCAAGAATGGGGTTGAGGCCTACTTAAATTATCTTAAATTGTAGTCCTCTCTTCCAAACTTTGTCAAAAGCTTTTTTGACCACGGCTAGTGCCGGGTCAGTCCCTCTTTTCTTTTTGAAGCCGTGTTGCTGCTCGTTATGCAAGTTGGCTTCATTGAGAAGAGAGTTGACTCTGTTAGCCAATATCTTCTCGAATACTTTTCCAGCAAATTTTAGGAGAGATATCGGTCGAAACCTAGGCAGGGCAGTCCGGGGGCTTCCCCGGTTTTGGGGATGAAAATCATCTTGGCCACTTTCCACTGGCCGGGGAAATAGACCCTTGTTCCGAGCGGCGTTCATGATGTTGAGAAGGCCACTACAAACGTTAGGTGGTGCCAGGGCTCATTGACGAAAGGATTTTAGAGTAACGGAGAGTTCTAAGGCAGTTATTTTACTGTAATAGCCCTCCAGCAATCTTTCCTGCGACACACGGTGGTGAGGAGAGGTTTTGTGTATTTGTGTGTTTACCTATTGGATTACGTCAGATTCGAATTAGAGGTCGTTATTGTCAGTTTCTTCTGGGGTAATTTTGAAGATTGAAGACCAGGAAATCCTAAACATTTCTTCAATCTCTTCAGTCTCAGTAATGTTTTGGCCGTTGTGAGTAATTGTCATTTTTGTTTGTGGAGGTTTTCCTTTAAGACGTTTAACCGTCTGCCAGAACGTGTGTGAGTCTCTTTCTATGTCGAGTCTGTCTATTCGTCTGTCCAATAGTAGCATTTGCTGGTCCGTAATTAGTTTCTGGAGTTCGTCTTAAATTTGTCGTAGTCTTCTGTGAGCATTGTGGTTGGGGCCTATAACCGCTACTACATTGGAGGACAGGTCCCTATATTCTTGGGCCAAGGCTCTCATGGGAGGGGTCCAAGGGGGGAGCTAAAAGGAAATTAGAATTAATATTGTGAATATTACTTTGATCAGCTTTGATTAGAAAGTCAGTAATTTTATCCAGCTCCTCATCTATTTCTTCTAAATTAGCATCAAATAAAGGATCAGGGATATAATTTAAGAGGTAATTTCTATCATTTTCCCAGTTCGCTTGCTTGTAGCTTTTGCGTTCTGGAATTTCAATTTGAATGGGATTTACTCCTACTGTAATTTGATAGGCTGGTGGTCGCTCGGAATGATGGGGCTCGGTTCAATGTAGTAATTGTAAGAAAAGCTGATACTAGATAGGACTATATCGGATGTCGTGGCTGCTCTCTCCGATATGTACGTCGGGAATTCTGGTCCTATCCTTGTCATGTATTGTCTGTCGAGTCGTAGTTCGATTTTTCTACCTGCATTGTTGTAGGAGGTATATCCTGCCGCAGCGCACCTTGCGTTTAAATCTCGGGCTAAGATAACATTTTTCCTGTAGCTAAATATCTGCAAGAGGTTGTGCCTGGGCACATAGCCACGTCTTGGGGGGTTGGTATCCCGTGGCCACGACCAGTCCTTCTAGGGCAGTACCTACTTCAATGGTAAGGTAAGATTCATCTAAGCCCCCTAGGGTCCTGTATTTTAGTCCTTTTACGGCTATTGCGCAGCCTTCATACCGTTTCTGACTATGAGTTTTGCTAATAACGTCGTATTGAAATAATTTTAAGTGTTTTTGCGAGGTCAGTCCGTGTTCAGAAATAGGTTTGCATAACGGAGTCCATCATAATCTTCTTTGATGGTAGCGACGATGACTGAGAAGACCAATACGGGATCTGCACTGCCGTCAACAGATGTTGCACCGGATATCAGGGTCGTACGGTGGAGGCTCTGCAGCCCTCTCATGTCTCTCCTCTTGACGTCTAATAAGTACATTCCTCTGTTGCTGTTCAAAGTTGTTTATTCCTTCACGGCATCTTGTCCTCAATAGTGTTCTATCCGAGGCTAATGTTTCCAATTCACTTGAGTTGATATATATGCTTCGCAAGGCCTGTTTTACATTATCTTTATATCTCTTTTCTGACCACTAGCACTTCTAACACCCTGTTCTAGCTGTCCGTACATTATTTTCCTTGGCATTCTTCCATCTGGCCTTTGAATTACATGCCCGATCCATCTTATCTGGTTTACTAATAGTATGCACTCGAGACCGGTGATTTCAGCACGTATCAAGACCGTTGTATTTGGTATTCTATCTTGCAACATTATCCCCAGAATTCTTCTTAAACATCTCATATGAAATTTTTAGAGCATCCTTATATGTTCTCTGTACAATGTCCCTGACACACAATCATATAACAGTATGAACAAGCATACAGCTCTATAGACGGAGACTTTTGTTTCAAATTTTAAATTATGATTTTTTCGGGCACTCTCAGTCTTCCAAAAGCAGATGTTGCTTGGTTTATTTTACTTTGTATTTCTTTGTCTATGGTGCAGTTTGCTGACAGAATACTGCC
This sequence comes from Ceratothoa steindachneri, assembly GCA_963969495.1. Classification (NCBI taxonomy): domain Eukaryota; kingdom Metazoa; phylum Arthropoda; class Malacostraca; order Isopoda; family Cymothoidae; genus Ceratothoa; species Ceratothoa steindachneri. The sequence goes on from OZ018321.1 coordinate 173,919,188, forward strand.
CAGGTACTTAAAATTAGGGACAACTTTTACAGAGTTTTTATTTAATCCAGTGACGGGCACGTTGTCAAGTAATTCATCCCACTGGTACATGGTTTCTGTCTTGTTGCAGTTTATTCCTAAACCTAGCTGGTGGTAAACTGTATCTATTAGTCCAAGCATTCGTTGTAGTGACTGTGGATCGTGGGCAAAAAAAGCGCAATCATCTGCATATTGGACTTCCAGCACACATTCTTGCTGTGTCCTTGTATGGGCCTGTAAGCGTCGCAGTTTGAAAACACTGCCATCAAATATATAAGAATTTTTTATCCCATCATGAGGTTCGAGCAGGTTGTGGTATATTTGGGTGGCTGCTGCCATGGAAATGACCAAAAATATTACCGGAGCTAGGAAACAGCCTTGTCGGACCCCAACATTTACTGGAAATGGCTCTGATTCTGCCCTAGTCATCACAACACGACTCATCATCCAATCATGGAAGGCTTTGATGATGTTCAAGAATTTCTGAGGACATCCATATTTCCTTAATATTCTCCAAAGAAAGTCCCTATTCACTGTATCAAATGCCTTGGAGAGGTCGATAAATGCAAAACAGAGATTTTGTTGTTGCTTTCGGCTTTTCTCTTGAAGTTGCTTTGCAGCAAAAATCATATCAACCCTGCTTCTCTTCTTGCGGAAACCACATTGAGAGTCAGGAACAACTCTGTCAATCAGATGCTGATTAGTTCTGAATAGTATGATTCTTGACAGAAGCTTCCCTGCTGCTACTAGCAAATATATTTCCCGGCTGTTCACACAGTCTGCACGGTCACCTTTGTTCTCATTTATAGATATGATATTAGCATCTTTCCAATCCTGTGGTAGGTCTTCTTTTTGCCAGATAAGGGTTATTAGATCATGTAGCCTATGCATCAATGTTCCTTCACCATTTTTATATATTTCTGAGGGGACTCCATCCAGGCCTGGTGATTTGTGGCTCTTTAAACGATGGATTGCTGCTCTGTTAACTTATTATATTGTAGACTCAGCATCCAGTGTATTTATTGTCTGGGCATTGGCACATGGTGGCTTATGTGATTGTTAAACAACAGGACAAAAAAGACGTATTAATCACACAAGCGATGCGCGGAGCTGAATGTTCGACCGACCACAGGCTGGTCAGATCTGTCCTTCAGCTACGAATTCGAGCTCTCTGCCGACGCAGAGCCCCTTTGAAGAAATTGAAATGGAGAGCAATAAGAGATCCACAGACAAAAGCGGCATTAGCTACAAAAATACGTGGCAGGCTAAACGAGCTCCCGCCGTTCAATGAAATGGGCACCGTTAATGATGCCTGGAAACAATTCAGGAATGCCATATCAAGTGCTGCAAAGGATACTCTTGGTTTCGCTACGCGAAATAAAATCAAGACTGGTTTCACGAGAGCTCTGAAGATATAAAAACACTACTGTAAAGGAGAAATGACGCCCACTCTGCATACTTGAATAACAGGTGATCTCAGTTTTCATTACGAAAATGGAGACTAATTCGGGATGAGACCAAAAGAGCCTTAAGAGAAATGCAAATTAACTGGTGGATTAAAAAAGCCAGGGTAATAGAAGGATTTGCCGACAGAAATAAGTATTATATCAGGGTCACTCTGTCGCATGATATTGCCATAGATAGAACCTTTTCCGTCCCACCCATTGATATTCATATGAATAATTGTAAGTCTGTCTGTCATTTTGTGTCGTGTTGCTTCTCTAGTGTGTGTGATTAAAGTAGTCGTTTATTCGCGTTCTACTTTAGCCCCATGAGATGTACTGGGCGGGTGCGTTCCCTGCCTTTTCTTTTTTTCTGTATTCTTTATCCGTGATCGTAAGGAAGCAGTCCTGTGTCAGTTTTACCATATTTTGAGCAAAATCATCTTCAATCTGCCGCTCGGGAACCTCATCTGAGCATTCCCACTTGTACTTTCTGGTCCTAAGACCTTCATCTACTTCGCGGGAATCGAGCTCGTTTGGGAAGGGAGCTGATTCGGAGGCAAATATTTTGATGGGGAGGAGGTTGACCTTGGGCGGCGGGTTTTGGAGGTATTCTTTGATCGTGCCGACCTGGCCTCCTTGGGTTGCACTGCTTCCTTGTTGGGTGAGTGTGTTTGCGTGTTGATTGTAGTGATGGTGTTTTTTCTGGGCGAAGCCGGCGCCTATTTTGTTGTTTGTGTGACTGCAGGTTTATTAAGCCGCGGACCGCGTGTATTGGCTGTGTTTGGGGACGTGGGAGCTTTCTGGCATACTTCTTGGTACTGAGGGGCTACGCTAATTCTCATAACTTCCTCTGGGGGTATGTTGTCCAGAAACCACATCTCTTGCAACCAGTTCTTCACGAGCATGCTGTTGACTTCCGTGGCAAAGGTACCTGGGCGAGTAATGTTTGCAATGTGCGCATAGTAGATGTAGCACATTATTTTGGTTGAGTGTTTATTTTCAATGTGGAAGCATGTCTTCTGGTTGTTGGTCTCTACAATGGCGGCTTTGGCTACTTTAGCATAAGTTGAGTAAGCCTTTTTCTCTTCGGAATCGTTTTTAATTTGGGTTTGCTTTTGGATTTCCTGCTTTTTAACCGGACATGGCATAGATATAGTTGAGTGGGGCCTTCACAATTTAAGCATTTGAATAATTCGATTTCTGTTCATTCCTTGAAGATGACCTAATATGGTCGAAAGACGTATAGGAATAAATAATGTCATTCGCGGATGTTTTTTTCTCGTCTCGAAGACCTCGTTAAAAAACTTGTAAGAAATATTAAGAAAATACAAGTTAAAATTAATAACGCTGCCTCAGCTGTTGACTTCAATAGAATATATATATACTTAGAAAAAATAGAAAAGAGAGGGGAGGGGAGTGGAATGTGGGGCCAAAGTCCAAGTAATTGTATACCACTTTACCTTAAACTTCCTTAGAGCTTGAAGGTAAGCCAAATGAGGCTCCATTCCTTATATCTAGCAAAGGAGCGAAGATTTCACCCTTCACTTTATTTTATCGAAAAGCTATTGGTCCACTTTTCAAGCGTATTCGCGCTTTATTACTTTACCAATTTTTATGTTCACTACTCTAAGCGAGTCAAACAAATTCACCTTCCCTGAGATTCACTTTGTAAAAATTCCGAAAAATGGGCACAGCGGGAAAAGGAGACTAGAACCGGCAAGCAGAGCAGCCCCATCCTTAGGCACTTTCGTTTTACATAAACTGCCCGCACACATAGCGGTAGTTAACAGATTAAAAATGGAATTAATTTTATACATTTGATATGACTTCAAAATAAGATTATATTTTTATATTCTAGATATACATTTATTTTACAAAGCCTTATTCCGCATATTATAAAACCCTCCAATTGCTATTTAATAATACACAAATAATTAATAACATATTTTTCTCTTAACATTCCTTTAATAGAATGATTTCATATTTATGGTGTTCAATAAACAAAATGACTTCATATTTAGAGCGTTCAACATATTCAAATATAAGTTTTGAAGTTCATTTTATTGAATTTGGTTTGCTTTTAAACTAAGATATATTAATTCATACAAAAGAAAACAAAGCTTTTATATTATTTATTTTTAAGATTAAAACCATTTAAGGCGTAAACTTCCACATTTAACCAGTGGGCATGGTGGCGTTTGGAAACATACTTTCAATGGTTGCCAAATAACATCAGATATCTCATTTTAATGCTAACATCACGAATTTAACTTTTAACTCCTAAATAAAATTTGATTCAAATTAAATATATTTTTAATAAATTTGTTATAAGATTCCTCAAATTAACGGAAAGAAAACAATTACTTAGTCATATAAATAAGAAATTGCTTAAGAAAATAACAGAAATTTGGGAAAGGTATTACTAAGCTGTTTATTCTTTAACCTTAGGAGATATAAAGCTGTTTACGTTAACGGTATTTACTATCATAAAATTGACAATTACTTTTGGGGCTGAGCTTTGAAATTCAAGGAAACAATGGTCGTAGTTTCAGAGATTTCGCTCTTAAACAACTTTGCATGAGTCCTCCTCATTTTTAAGGGGCCTGGCAGTATCTTTTGTCGCTCGTTATTACTTTTGTAGTGTTGTGTAATTAACTATGGTAAATAAATCATTGATTGCACATATCTCGTCAGTTTAGGAAACTTAAAAAAAAACCCGGTCATAGTAAGATGGATTAAGACAATAAAGAAACTTCACAAATGAGCACTTTGAGGTTTCATGAAATGTTATAATGTTCCCGCACGTTGAACTAAAAATTAAATTTGAAGAAAGGTATTCCGAATGGATAATTATCCTAAAAACAGCAATCTTACCGTATAATATTCTTACCTCTCTTTTTGAAAAAGCCTGAGGGAAAGTGATCAGATGAACAATTTATTTTGTTTTTCCAAAGCTGTTGGGAACTGTGCAAGCAATGATTTATTTACTAAAGTTAATTAATACAAATTACACAAATAATTACGAGTGACTAAAGATACAGCCAGATCCCTTAAAGAAATAAGGAGAAACTCATGCAGGGTTAATTAGGAGTGGAAACTATGAAACTCTGAACCATCGTTTTAATGAATTTCATAGCTCGGCCCAAAAATGAATTAGGTAATTTTGTAATAGTAAATACTTCCAACATTATAATCTAAAAATCTCCTAACGTTAAATAATAAACAGCTTAGTTAGACTTTTATAATTTTTTTTTATTTTCTTTATCCATTTCTTTGGAGTTGGGAATCCTTGTCAAGTCCTTGACGATTGACTATAGCAGAGTTAACTGATATCGAAGCTTGCCGATTGACTAAGGCAGAGTTCACGGATCAATTTAGCCTTCAACTCGAATTGAAATCACCACTGGGGAAGGAGGAGCGTCCTTTAGCTCGTTTGCCGGAGTAGGTGGAAGTCCAACAGTGCTGCTCTCTAAACTCAGTTGAATCGTTATATAGGCGCCTGGTGAAGTGGCTTCCGATGCGCACGCAAATTTGGGGAAAAGTCGGCGACTCCTTCGGAAGAAGGGGGAATCGTGATAACGTTGGTTGGAATGTCCAACGGATTTAAATCTTCGAGTGGAAAGCCAGAAGGCTAGCAGAGAGGTGGCCGTGGGAGACGCTGAGCTCAATCCCTAGGCAAATACAGCTGGGGCGTGTGATAACGGCGTCATTCTCCTCCTTGCCCAGGTTCAACCATGCTTTTACAGCTCCATGCGGTGATATCAAGATCCACGTGGGTACAGAAGGGAACGTGGTCGCCATTTGACCTCATTCTGCTACACTTACCTTATAATGTTATACAACGTGTTAACCGCCTTCCAAAAATTGTGAAATCGATCCTTTAGGCGAGGAAACTTTCGGCCCAAGAAATAAAGCGCGACCCTGAAGTTTAAACTTGACACCGTGTAAAATACTTGCCACAATAAACGCGTTTGTCGCACCGAATTTTACCTAAATTATTCAATTTCAGAATAGCGTTACACTTAGGACAGTTATATTTGTCTTTAAGAACATCGTGATCAACTAAATATGCAACAGTAGACTCGCGATTGCAGATAACTTTGGTAAATAAACGCTCGCAATTAAGGTCGCACTCTCCTTCACAAGGAATTTTTCAATAAATTCACTCGGGCAAAAGCATATTGCGTCTCAAACTATCTCACTTGCGATTGGTCAAAAAATGATGTCATGACAGGTCACGCATGCGTAGGTGTGTTGTTGCTAGGCTACGCATGCACCGGTGGTTCTTAGTCATATTGCGCATGCGTCAGCGGCGCGCTGCCGGACAGGAAAGGACCTATTGAAAAGACAAAAGAAAAAACTCTCCGGACTTAGAAAAGGTATCCAAATTTCGAAAAATAAATTTGTTCTATGTAATTTGATGAGCTGAAAAACATTGTTTCTATAACCTAATTTGGATAGAAAGCTCTAAAATCTTAGAAATGACAGTTCTATTTTCGTCTTAAAGTACCAAACCGGCCAGCTGGCGTGAGGAAAGAAATTAGATCTGGCAGACAGAAAATAAGAAGATGAAACGAATGACACTAGAATGTTAGAGAGAACAAGGAGGGTTGAAGGAAAAAGAGAAGTGGAAAATCAATAGGTTGAAAATATAATTCTAACACAAGTGCCATTTAGACTTTGTAGAAAAAAGGGTAGATTTAGAACTACTAACTTAATAAGAAAAAAATACCTAGTCATTTTGGTATGGCGGTGAGTATCACTCTTGTAGTTTGGTAGGCTGGGTAGTCAGTGTGATCGTAGCTTCCTCAAGGTAAAGGAAATTTAGAGCTGGATATCAACTTCTTTATTCGACGGGAGCGAAGACTTGTATTGCAAGTAATGTACAGGAAATTACTGCCTCTAACTGGTTTCAGCGACAAAATGCTGCTCTATATATACTTTTCCTACTAAAACATAAGTTATACAAAATGAACCAATCAGTGTTAAGCGGATTTTTAATAATAAATTTAAGTTTAATTTATTCGCTCATACATAGCGTTAACCAAATGACCAATCATCTTTAAGACAAATTTTACGTTTGAAACTTAAGCGTAGGTGAAAGCTTTCCCTTCAACTACCATATGATTCTGGCACAACAGTCCCCAGTGATCACATAGCGATCCTCACCACAATATAACTCGCACCAATCAAGCTTCCAGTCTCTCTCCGGAAAAACTACGCCTCAGCCAACTGGGAACGTTACAATAGACAACTCAGTCAATACGCCCCAGGTGAACTAAGCGACGCAACCTTGGAGGAAATAGACGAAGAACTGGAGAGGATAACTGCGTCTATTCTAGAAGCAGACCGCGAGTGCGTACCCAAGGCTGGTTACAAAACCCCTCCTCAGCCCAGATGGACAAAGGAGATGAGGAAGATCGCTCGTGTTCACAGGGAAGTGTACGAAGAGAAAAGTCGGGGAGGTCCTAACCGTGAAAGAAGCTCGCTTCTTCGGCGCCGAAACACTGAGCTAAATTCTGGCGTCAAATCAAGAAACTAAAAGGACTAACCGGAAAAATGAAGGCCTAAATAAAAGAGAACGGGATTTATATAGAAGACCCGGTGGTTCTAGAAGAAAGATTTAGGAATTGTTGGAAAAGCGTCTTCAGTGTCACCCCTGAAGAAAATGAAAAGTTCGACCAAGAATTTAAAGACCAACTGATCGAAGACCTGAATCAATTATACACCGTACACACCCACAACATCAAGTAGAGAAAGGCAGGAAGATGGCCGTTCCATAACACCAGAGGAGGTCATGGTCACTGTAAAATCCTTTAAACAAAGGCAACCAAGCTGGACGGGCATCACCAAAATCAACTTAATAAATGCCTCACACATTATTCAGGTACTCACAAGTATTTCTAACGCTTCCCTAAAAACGGGTTACTTCCCTGATGGTTTTAAGATTGCTAAAATAATCTTCATACGTAAGGAAAGAAAACGCCCTGATCAACTGATCAATTACAGGTGAAGCTATTTGCTGGGATTTGTTGCGAAAGTCTACGAGAAGCTCCTGGCTGACAGGCTTCAAGAACAACTGGCCGAGCAAGGAGCTCACAACCCTTAGCAGCACGGGTTCCGTAGGAGAGGAGGAACGGAGACCGCCATCGCCCTTCGAACGGAAAAACACACAAGCAGCAAAGCTGAAGGAAAATACGTAGACGTGGTGCTGCGGGATGTAAAAAGGCCTTTGATAAGGTTTGCCTGAGAGGGCTATGTCGTAAAATAGGGTCAAGTTAACCCTTTCTGCGTTTTTCAGCCGAGGTCGATGGCGGCTATGTGCGTGGGAGATTTATAAAACAAGCAGAGTGCAAGTTAGCTGAATGTAGGTTTGCCAAATAGTCGACTATCTTGGAGGTTCTGGGACAATAGAAAAACGATTACAAAAATAACTTTACTAATATGCAAATGAATATTATTTTACAAGGTTCAAGGGGTTTTAAAACAACCTATATACACATTAGACGTACACGAGTCTAAGTGGCAAAAGTGGGGGGAAACTTGGCGGGTACGGTCGCCGTACAAAAAACAAACAATATTGACTGATGGGCACTCAAATGACCTTGAGCATATACGAAACCGTCGATTGAGGCTTACACTAGGGGGGTGGGGAGGTAGTAGAGAAAGTAATTGCACAGGAGATGTGAGCGTTGCTGTTACCTTGGAGATCTGGTCCGAGGGAAGAATCCTTACCTTGGCGCAAAGTTCAAATAATAGTCTCTTGACAATGTCCATTACGGGATCAACTTAGATCTTGCTTTCGAGTTAGAACACTAATTGAGACTGGGCGCGTTCCGTTCGAGGATTCGTGTAAAACGAGTACGCGGTTGACTCACGCGAATTAATCAAGAATACCCGGAGCTTGAGGAGCTTTGCGAGAATTTTGCAGACTCCAACGGGACGCGAATAGCGAGTACTGACGAGGGCGGGCAGAGGATATTGACGAGGCGTGCACAGGGCGGATACTGCCTTCCAACTCTGGCGCCGGAGGATTTATAGTGGGGTTGAATGGGGTCCCCCCACCGTCTGAATGGGAGGGTTCCAGGGTCCGACGCATCGGCAAGCAAGAGTAGTCTCGCTCTATTAGCACGATCGCGAGTAGGTTCCTAAGTAAGCGAGGCAAAACTTTGTCCTACTCCAGAGGGGACCTTTTGGGCTATTATCGCGGCTTTCTGCGATGGCGACTTTTCTGGCCACCATGGCTTCTCATGATTTAGCACTTCCATTAGCGCAGAAAGAAAGGGTCGGCCAGGTGTCTGTTGTCTCTCTCTCCATTGAAGGCGCGGCAGCGCGCGTCTTTCTCTCTCTCTCTCTGATCTCTGATCTCTGACAGGCTACAATTCAAGATCCTCAACCTCCAGCTAAATTAAATCCTGAAAAGTATCCTTTGTGACTATGTCATGGAGACGAGAGCCAAATAGCAATCGAGGGCTACAAAGGACTCGAATTCGAACTCGAGACTGGAGTTCTACAAGGCAGCTGTCTGAGTCCGTTGCTGCACATCATGTACACAATAGACCTCCCTGCTCCAGTGAGGGACGATTCGATGTATCTGCAGTTCGCAGATGACATCTTACAAATCGTTCCAAGCTCCATCAGAAACGCTGGAGTTCAAGCAAGGGCGACAGCGTCCGGGATTGATAACATCAACGGTTACGAAAAAAGGTGGAAAATCAAGACTAACCACCATAAATTCCAGATAATTCCAATGAACTGCCGGAAAATAGACGACGTCCTCGTTGAGGATGAAATTTATCCGTACTCTAATCAGGGAAAAGTCCTTGGCTTACGTCATTCCAAAACAGGATATAAGGCCCACGTAAGCAACAGTCTCCCTAACTAAAAGAGAGCTGAAGGAACTGTACCGTTTCCGAAGCCTTAACGTCTAAAATAAGAGGAAACTCTACACGGCCTTGGTATGCACCGTCCTGGTGTACCCGGCCTTGATCACGAAGATGGCAAGTTTTATCTCTCACAGGACGATGTAGAGAGCACAGATTCAAGCCACACTGCTTATAACAGGCAGAAAAAGGAACGGCCGTATTAAACAATCGGCTCTACATGATAGAACCAGCCTCAAACCTATCAATAGGGAGATCCAGAGGTTAGGGAGAAAGACATGGGATAAGGTAGATGAAGAAATACTCCCAACAATCAATAATAGTTTCAACATACGAGTACCTAAATTCAGACAATGCATAGTAGAAATAACAGCACTATTCTCCAGCGAAAGAAACTGTGCAAGAGAAAATATAAGACCAATCTACACCTAACAATGTAAAACCAAAAAAATAATAATTTATTAAGAGAAAGCGAAAATAAAAAGAGGCTAAGTGCCCAAAGTAACATGATACAAAAACAGACAAGACAAAGAAAAACAATCAACAAACGACAATAAACTTTAATAAAAAGAGGCGAAGTGCCCAAATTAAACTTTAACAAAAACAAAAAGAAGAGAAAGATCAATAAAAAGCAATAACAAAATGTATAAAGAAAAAAAGAGGCAAAGTGCCTCAGCAAAAATTAAATTAAAATTTTCAAAAAGGAGAAGAAGAATAAATGATCAACAAAGTTAACTAAAGTAATAAGAAAATGAAGATAATCTAACAGTAATAACAAAAAGAATAAACAAAAAGAGGCGAAGTGCCCAAATTAAGATCTAAATAAAAAAATAAGAAATGAATAATTAAATAACAAAGTAAACGAAAATAAAAAGAAGAGAAAGATAAATTAACTGCAGTAACAATAAGCATAGATAAAAAAGAGGCAAAGTGCCCAAGTTAAAATTTAAGTAAAAATAAGATAAAGAACAAATAATCAATAAAGTTAAAACGTTCAAATAAAAGCGGACAAAAATGCCCATAAGAAACTGCAAACAAAATAGTTAGCAAAAATTCTACTTGAAAGGCTTGAAAGCGACGACGGAGGAACCTACAAAAGGAATAAACAAAGTTATAATCCAATGGAAGAACCTGATCGTCATAGACGGTCAGCACTACTATTGACGGAGGATACAAAAACTAAACAAACGATAAAAGGAGACTATGCTAGTGATGCTCTCAACACCAAGGCAACCTAGAGAACTACTTCACACCTATTTAACCTACCACACATTTCATCACTTTCATTAAAGATTAAAGATTCAGCTTCTTCAAATGAATGGTGTAATAAAGATACTCTGGTTGCCGCCGATATCTGCAGCAAGAAGAAAATAAAAAAGGAAACCACAAAAAAAGAGGAATCGACGAAAGAAGAAGAAAGTGCGAAAAGTCAAAACCCAAAGAATTCCCGAAGAAGAAAAAACAAAGAAGAAAGAAGAAAAAGAAAACCGAAGAAGACGAAGAAAAAGAAACCCCTACAACAGAAGAAGAGGACGAGGACGAGGAAATCCTAAAGTACCCAGGATTTTCCCTCACAGAAAAGAAGGAAATACTGGAGATGGGGTACTTCTTTAACGAAGAGGAAGGGTCCCTCAATGTCCTTGGATCACCAGTAAGCAGACCGCCGAACGGAAACATCGAACAACTCACGGAAGGAATGAGAATGGGCAAATTAAAATGGACCCACGAGGGACCCTACTCACCCAAGGAAATAACAGGACTGCTGGAGCAAGGCACATTTTACATACCGGACTCGTGCATCCATACAGTAAACCTGAATGTGTACAAGATAATTAAGAATGGACAAAAGACCTCTCAGATAGACAAATAAGTCACCGATAAAAGTGAATAATAAACGAAAAGTGAAAATATGAAAAGTAAATAAAATGATGGGAATAAATTAAAGTGAAAATGAATAATAAGCGAAAAGAGAAAATATGATAAGTTAATAAAGCAATTAGAATAAATTAAAATGAAAGTGAAATACTAATGTGCAATAATATAAATAGAATATGGCAAAAGATAAAATTGCTTAATATAGGATAAGATAGAAATAAATCAAATATTCGCAAAACATGAATAGGCTATAAGAAAGTAAAGTATTTAAAAATAATAAAGTGCATAAAATATCAGTACTAATGGGAAATAATATAAACGGAATAAGGCAAAAGTTAAAATTGTGAAATATAGCAAAAGGGAGAAATAAATAAAATAATTGAAAACAATAATAGAATAATAAATGAACGTAAATTAAGTAAAAATAATAAAGTGTATAAAATATAGTAAATAAACAAAAGGATATAATATAAAGTAACAATAAATAATATTAATTAAAAGTTAAAGAAATATAACAAAGAGAATATAATAACGGTATTAATCGAAAGCGAAAGTAAATGAGTAATAAGAGATAATGTAATGTAAAATAAAGTAATAATAATTAAAATCAGTCAAAAATTATAATTTATAATGTACGAGTATAAATTTGAAATAAAATATAAGGTGTAACAAAATAAATAATATGCAACAATTCGATGTGACAATTTGTTTATATAACCCTGAAATATATATATATACATATATATATATATATATATATATATATATATATATATATATATATATATATATATATATATATATATATATATATGTATATAAATATATATATATATATATATATATATATATATATATATATATATATATATATATATATATATATATATATATATATATATATAATAACTATGTACATAGTATAAAAAGGATCGATGACCTCCACAGTTCCTGGAGTTTCCTTCTTAGTTCTCGATGACAACTTTCCCTTCTCTACTCTTCTTTTTTGTGTTTATATTGGCCACTATTAATCTAATTTGTTTTGCTTATATGTATATTTTTTTGACTTATATGTGAAATACTCAATTATGTAAACTCTGTTCTTATAATAATCCTACTACTACTAATACTACTACTACTACTACTACTATAACTAATAATAATAATAATAATAATGATAAATTCACAGTAAGGGATAAAATAAAAATTAAGGAAGCAGAGAACGACATTTAGAAGATGAGAAAGAAATAGAGGCATTATTCAGAGAACACTGGAAAAAATGCATCTAAAATTAGCGAAGAAGAGAATGAGGACTATGACATTGATTTCGAACATCAGATCGTGGACAAATTGAATGTGGAGATCGAAAGCACATGCCCCTTCCACTTTGTCGAGGAAAGGAGGAAAAACAATGAAGGAATAGCCGCAATCATTACATCTGAGGAATTAAAAGAAACCATAAAGAACTTCCAACAGAGAGCCACAAGCAGATCGGGACTCACCAGATTAAATTACCTTGAACCACCCCCGAACATACTGGAGGGAGTGAGAAACGACTCCAATGCGTGCTTGAGCACGGGATACTTTCCTGATGAACTGAAAGTGGCAAGGATTATACTCATCCCAAAGGCAGGAAGACACCCAGATCAAGTGGGTAACTATTAGATTTTATCGGTAATGTATTGAAAAAAGTAATTAATAACAGACTGTCGAAATACCTTGATGATAATGGGCGGAAAAACAGCTGCCAATTTGGTTTACAGAAAAAGAGAAGCACGGAAATGGCCTTAGGAGTCATGCTTGAAAGGATAGAAAAAGAAAAGCGAAAAAAATAGGCGTAGACATCGTAGGCCGGGACGTGTTCAAGGCATTCGACAAAGTATAGCAGAGGGATATACAACTCAGATTAGGAATGAACAACAAGATCGAAAGGATTTTATGTGATTATGTAATCGAGAGACGTGCTTATGTGGAAATAGGACGACATCGGGGAGAAATATTTGAGCTCGCTGCGGGTTCTCCCCAAGGCGGTTGCTGAGTCCGTCTCTCTACTCATTCTCTTTAAACTATATATATATATATATATATATATATATATGTATATATATTGTATGCTTGGTGAGACTGCATGCATTCTTAGTGTTCGACTGAGGCTGGCATGACAAACTCCATGCCGAAACTGGTCTCGAGATAATAAATACTACGCTCCTCCACATGGTTATAAAATTCAATTATTCATTTACAGTTTACAGCTTTGATGATTTTATATATATTTGAGGTTATAATTAAAATAATTCATTAGCACTTCATTACTCTTACATTATTTTAATTATTCAATTTTTACTACCTTAAATCTTGAATCGTGTTGTCCTGTTTTTATCATTATATTCAGTTTTAACTTGGTTATTCTATCACATAAATCCTATTTATTCACTTTAATTTTGTTATTATTTTTAGTTATTTCTCTGTATTTTAGGTTTTTAAACATCTATATTATTTATTATTCTTTATTCAATCATTAGCCACTCTATTTCGTAATTTTTATTTTGCGTTATTATATTAATTTCCTTTAATCATTTTTGTATAAATTCCCTTAGAAAACCTTTTCAGATTTCGTCACAACTTGTATTATAATTTTCGGTAATCAAACATTTTCAATTTTAGCCAAAACTTTTATTTCATCACTATGTAATTCATTTTTACGTTAATCACCGTTTCTCTTTTAGTTTTGTTAAAAGTTTTTATGTTTAATCGCCGATTACTTTAGTCACAACTCAGATCAAAATTTCATCACTATGTAATTTATTTTTTACGTTATTTGACAGTTTATCTATTCACTTTTGTATAAATTTCGAAAAGATTTTATTGTTTCCATTTTTAATCACGGATTATTTATTCACCTTTGATCGCTTTCTATTTATTCACCTTTCACTTTTGTATTTTACAAGATTTCGGAAGTCTTCATTCCGTTGTTGATTTGATTGAAGGTCTGCATATTCAGCGTGTGAACGCAGGACGCTGGAATGTAGACCGCGCCCTCCGATAGCTCACCTTTTATTACTTTCGCCGAGTAAAAGGTCCTTCGAACGTCCATTTGAATTTCCTTGAATTTATGCCTTGCAGCATTTTTCTTGGGTCTTCCTTCGTTGGCTTGTTTAGTCGTGAACTGAAGACTTTGAAGTATACTTCCGCTCCATCGAATAAGTATCCTTTATTCAGTATTTAATTTTTTCAGGAGACCGGAACTCCTTGGTATTTACTTCTCTCTTCCTTTTCTTCTGTGGTTGATATTTCACTTTCTTGACTCTTGTACTTGTGTTTTTTCCTGCTTCTTCTCTTTCTTCCCCGTTTTCCACGGACTTCTGAACAGAATCGTGACTTCTGGTTCTTCTTCCTCGGCTGATTCTTCTTGTTTCTTTTCTAGTTCCTCGTTGTTTTTGACGAATTATATTTTTAGTAGGTCTCCCGATGGAGGATTCTTGGGGAGCCACCGATTCTTCTTACACCCCTTCTTGCTCCGAAGAAGGTTCAACTCCTTCGGAGCCAATTCTGGGTGCGCCAAGTTAGAGAGATATAGGCAATTAATATTATCGCCATTATTTCTCTGCTTTCGCTTGGCATGACCAGATTAGGGGTTTTTACTTTTTCGATTTGTTGAATTCTCGAGGCCGCCGCTTCCACCTATGACTTTGTCTTTGCCTCGTTTGCTTTCTTTATTTCTTCCTTCTTGGTTCGCACTGCTTCCTTACGGATGGGAAACCTCATGGCCATGGCCTTGTGGTCTCCGCCGCAGTTCACACATTTGGGTTTTTGTGTCGAACACTCCTTCTACCCCTGACCGGGTTTGGAGCAGTTTGAACACGTGATGTCTTCTGCCTGACAGTCTTTCGTCGGATGTTTTTCGACAGCAAAACATTTATAACAGCATTCGAGTAGGATGTATTTCTCAGTCTCAATCTGTTCTGGCGACACTCTTAGATAAAAACCCAGAAGACTTTCATTCTTTTCCCCCTGGGTCATCTCGATGTTTGCGAAGTGGACCATCATTACGCCGTGACCTTTTCCGAATTTCTCGACTTTGACAATATTGGCTCATTTTTGTTTCTTGGATAACTCCTCCTTTATTTTTTCACACGAGTTCTCTGTGAAGAAGGGATCGAGCCTCCTTAGGAAGATAGTACGACGTACAAGAATCTCTTGCTGGATGGAGGCTTCCAGCTCGATCTTCTGGAGTTACTTTTTGGCCTCCTAAGAAACAAGCTTTACGACGACTTCCATCGTGTCACAGATTGTTGTGTATCCGTTGGGCATGTCTATAATCCTTAGTAGCGAAATGTTGAGTACGCCGTAGATCGTCTCCATCACGGTTAGCCTGGCTGATTTTGCCCTCCCCCCGTGATGATGCAAGGGGAGATCCGTTTGTTGTCCTGGGAAGTCGACCCCATGGGGCCCATTTGGTTATCAGTCTTCTCTCCTTGTGGGTTTTGTTTTCTTCTTCTTTGACAAGGGATTCCCGTTTAATGAGCAGAAAAATTGCCTTGTGGAGGCTCCTTCAATGCTTTCCTAAACTTTTAGCTTCTTTCCCACTTCCAGTCATTGTACAATGACTTCGAAAGTAATGAAATGAAATGAAAAAGGAAGTGGGAGACAAAGAGCAGCTCTTCCAACCCTCCCCTTGCCCACCCTTGGCCATCATGGAGTGGCCAAGGAGTGGGGGGTGAGGCCCAGTACTCCTTTGTAGTCCCCGGTAGTGACACTGTCTAGAGCCAAAGTTGGCTCCAGGCACTGTGAGTACGGCGGGTAGGAGTGAGAGGAGAGGAAGAAGCAAGCTTTAGGATAGGACAGCGAAGAAATATAGTAGGAGACGAAAAGAGGACTTAGTTAGTCATGGGACCTACAGCTTAACGTAGAACTCGAACCACGATGTGTCGCTTGCTTCTAACTATAACTTTGCAGTTTATCGTGACCTCTGTCACACGTACCTACTGTAAGTCCCGTGTGCGGATGTGATAGTAAAAAATAATAGATTCTGAAAGCTTAAGAAAGTAAGAGATTTGCAAAGAGATGCTAGTTGCCTGGAGATCTAGATTATCTCTGTTCATAATAGGTAGTTATAGCTAGAGTGATAAAATTAGAAAATTTTGATTCACGTGAGTATCACGTTTTAGTGTTTTTTGTATATGTATCTCTTTTTAATTTGTCTATGTAGCGTTTGCATTTACGAGGCGTTCAAACCGTTATTAGTCATTAGTCTCACTAAAAACTGGTGGAGGTTTCTATCTGCCTATCTATTTTTTCGTATTCCTATCCTAGTTATAATTGACTATATGTTATTCTCTGGTGATGCTCCGGTATTCTAACTATTCCTAGTCGTCGTCGAGTATTATTCTCCTTCTCTAGGAGTAGACTTCTTCTTCTTCCTCTTCTTTGGGCAATTTGGTTTGTAACGTTTGCATTTACGAGTCGTTGAAACCGTTATTAGTAATTACTCTTACTAAAAGCTAGTGGAGGTTTTATTTCTCTATCTATTTTTTCGTATTCCTATCCTAGTTATGATTGACTATATGCTATTCTCTGGTGATCCTTCGGTTATCTAACTATTCCTAGTCATCGTCGAGTATTATTCTCCTTCTCTAAGAGTAGACTTCTTCTTCTTCCTCTTCTTTGGGCAATTTGGTTTGTAACGTTTGCATTTACGAGGCGTTGAAACCGTTATTAGTAATTACTCTTACTAAAAGCTGGTGGAGGTTTTATTTCTCTATCTATTTTTTCGTATTTCTATCCTAGTTATGATTGACTATATGCTATTCTTTAGGGATCCTTCGGTTATCTAACTATTTCTAGTCATGGTCGAGTATTATTCTCATTCTCTAGGAGTAGACTTCTGCTTCTTCCTCTTCTTTGGGCAATTCGGTTTGTAACGTTTGCATTTACGAGGCGTTGAAATCGTTATTAGTAATTACTGTTACAAAAAACTGGTGGAGGTTTTATTTCTCTATGTATTTTTTCGTATTCCTATCCTAGTTATGATTGACTATATGCTATTCTCTGGTGATCCTTCGGTTATCTAACTATTCCTAGTCATCGTCGAGTATTATTCTCCTTCTCTAAGAGTAGACTTCTTCTTCTTCCTCTTCTTTGGGCAATTTGGTTTGTAACGTTTGCATTTACGAGGCGTTGAAACCGTTATTAGTAATTACTCTTACTAAAAGCTGGTGGAGGTTTTATTTCTCTATCTATTTTTTCGTATTTCTATCCTAGTTATGATTGACTATATGCTATTCTTTAGGGATCCTTCGGTTATCTAACTATTTCTAGTCATGGTCGAGTATTATTCTCATTCTCTAGGAGTAGACTTCTGCTTCTTCCTCTTCTTTGGGCAATTCGGTTTGTAACGTTTGCATTTACGAGGCGTTGAAATCGTTATTAGTAATTACTGTTACAAAAAACTGGTGGAGGTTTTATTTCTCTATGTATTTTTTCGTATTCCTATCCTAGTTATGATTGACTATATGCTATTCTCTGGTGATCCTTCGGTTATCTAACTATTCCTAGTCATCGTCGAGTATTATTCTCCTTCTCTAAGAGTAGACTTCTTCTTCTTCCTCTTCTTTGGGCAATTTGGTTTGTAACGTTTGCATTTACGAGGCGTTGAAACCGTTATTAGTAATTACTCTTACTAAAAGCTGGTGGAGGTTTTATTTCTCTATCTATTTTTTCGTATTTCTATCCTAGTTATGATTGACTATATGCTATTCTTTAGGGATCCTTCGGTTATCTAACTATTTCTAGTCATGGTCGAGTATTATTCTCATTCTCTAGGAGTAGACTTCTGCTTCTTCCTCTTCTTTGGGCAATTCGGTTTGTAACGTTTGCATTTACGAGGCGTTGAAATCGTTATTAGTAATTACTGTTACAAAAAACTGGTGGAGGTTTTATCTCTCTATGTATTTTTTTGTATTCCTTTCCTAGTTATAATTGACTATATGCTATTCTCTGGTGATCCTTAGGTTATATAACTACTCCTAGTATCGTTCAGTATTATTATCCTTCTTTATTTATAAGAATGGATTCAAATCTCGAACTTTAACCTTTCGGATGGGCAATACAAATGCAGTCCCTACGTCAAAGATCTAATCTTAAAAGATATCCTTAATGAACTTAAATTCACACCCCCTGATTAAGAACTCCACTGGATTGCTGTAAACTATATATATATATATATATATATATATATATATATATATATATATATATATATATTTTATGGTTAGGGGGACTGCATGTATTGTTAGTGTTCGCCTTAAGCTGGCAAGACAAACTCCATGCTGAAACTGGTCTCGAGATAATAAATACTACGCCCCTCCACAATGGTTTTATTAACACACACACACACACACACACACACACACATATATATATATATATATAGAAGAAGGAGCAAATGCAAGTTCTGCGGGTGATAACAACCACCACAGGGCTTTCGCCATATTTATTTTCTGCCTTTCAAAACAATTTTGAAGACAGAAATAAAGGTGCAGAAACCTTGCATTGCAGACTATATTACAATATAGTACAAGAAAGAGAAATTTGACGCAAATGAGCAATCAGACAAAAAACAGGAGTTTTTTAGAGGTAAGAGAAAGGGACATTAGAAGAAGACTAGAATCAAAGGTGTCACTCAATTTTATAGGCCATTGGGAGTTTGAAAATGTTAAGACAACGAAAGTACCAACTACAATCAATCTTTCCTTTTCCTTACGTGGTATACACAAATATATATATATATATATATATATATATATATATATATATATATATATATATATATATATATATATATATATATATATATTATATATATATATATATTTATATATATATATATATATATATATATATATATATATATATATATATTTATATATATATATATATATATATTTATATATATATATATATATATATATATATATATATATATATATATATATATATATATATATATATACATATATATATATATATATATATATATATATATATATATATATATATATATATATATATATATATATATATATATATTTATATATATATATATATATATATATATATATATATATATATATATATATATATATATATATATATATATATATATATATATATATATTTGTGTATACCACGTAAGGAAAAGGAAAGATTGATTGTAGTTGGTACTTTCGTTGTCTTAACATTTTCAAACTCCCAATGGCCTATAAAATTTAGTGACACCTTTGATTCTAGTCTTCTTCTAATGTCCCTTTCTCTTACCTCTAAAAAACTCCTGTTTTTTGTCTGATTGCTCATTTGCGTCCAATTTCTCTTTCTTGTACTATATTGTAATATAGTCTGCAATGCAAGGTTTCTGCACCTTTATTTCTGTCTTCAAAATTGTTTTGAAAGGCAGAAAATAAATATGGCGAAAGCCCTGTGGTGGTTTTTACCACCCGCAGAACTTGCATTCGCTCCTTCTTCTATATATATATATATATATATATATATATATGTGTGTGTGTGTGTGTGTGTGTGTGTTAATAAAACCATTGTGGAGGGGCGTAGTATTTATTATCTCGAGACCAGTTTCAGCATGGAGTTTGTCTTGCCAGCTTAAGGCGAACACTAACAATACATGCAGTCCCCCTAACCATAAAATATATATATATATATATATATATATATATATATATATATATATATATATATATATATATATATATATATATATATATATATATATATATATATAGTTTACAGCAATCCAGTGGAGTTCTTAATCAGGGGGTGTGAATTTAAGTTCATTAAGGATATCTTTTAAGATTAGATCTTTGACGTAGGGACTGCATTTGTATTGCCCATCCGAAAGGTTAAAGTTCGAGATTTGAATCCATTCTTATAAATAAAGAAGGATAATAATACTGAACGATACTAGGAGTAGTTATATAACCTAAGGATCACCAGAGAATAGCATATAGTCAATTATAACTAGGAAAGGAATACAAAAAAATACATAGAGAGATAAAACCTCCACCAGTTTTTTGTAACAGTAATTACTAATAACGATTTCAACGCCTCGTAAATGCAAACGTTACAAACCGAATTGCCCAAAGAAGAGGAAGAAGCAGAAGTCTACTCCTAGAGAATGAGAATAATACTCGACCATGACTAGAAATAGTTAGATAACCGAAGGATCCCTAAAGAATAGCATATAGTCAATCATAACTAGGATAGAAATACGAAAAAATAGATAGAGAAATAAAACCTCCACCAGCTTTTAGTAAGAGTAATTACTAATAACGGTTTCAACGCCTCGTAAATGCAAACGTTACAAACCAAATTGCCCAAAGAAGAGGAAGAAGAAGAAGTCTACTCTTAGAGAAGGAGAATAATACTCGACGATGACTAGGAATAGTTAGATAACCGAAGGATCACCAGAGAATAGCATATAGTCAATCATAACTAGGATAGGAATACGAAAAAATACATAGAGAAATAAAACCTCCACCAGTTTTTTGTAACAGTAATTACTAATAACGATTTCAACGCCTCGTAAATGCAAACGTTACAAACCGAATTGCCCAAAGAAGAGGAAGAAGCAGAAGTCTACTCCTAGAGAATGAGAATAATACTCGACCATGACTAGAAATAGTTAGATAACCGAAGGATCCCTAAAGAATAGCATATAGTCAATCATAACTAGGATAGAAATACGAAAAAATAGATAGAGAAATAAAACCTCCACCAGCTTTTAGTAAGAGTAATTACTAATAACGGTTTCAACGCCTCGTAAATGCAAACGTTACAAACCAAATTGCCCAAAGAAGAGGAAGAAGAAGAAGTCTACTCTTAGAGAAGGAGAATAATACTCGACGATGACTAGGAATAGTTAGATAACCGAAGGATCACCAGAGAATAGCATATAGTCAATCATAACTAGGATAGGAATACGAAAAAATAGATAGAGAAATAAAACCTCCACTAGCTTTTAGTAAGAGTAATTACTAATAACGGTTTCAACGACTCGTAAATGCAAACGTTACAAACCAAATTGCCCAAAGAAGAGGAAGAAGAAGAAGTCTACTCCTAGAGAAGGAGAATAATACTCGACGACGACTAGGAATAGTTAGAATACCGGAGCATCACCAGAGAATAACATATAGTCAATTATAACTAGGATAGGAATACGAAAAAATAGATAGGCAGATAGAAACCTCCACCAGTTTTTAGTGAGACTAATGACTAATAACGGTTTGAACGCCTCGTAAATGCAAACGCTACATAGACAAATTAAAAAGAGATACATATACAAAAAACACTAAAACGTGATACTCACGTGAATCAAAATTTTCTAATTTTATCACTCTAGCTATAACTACCTATTATGAACAGAGATAATCTAGATCTCCAGGCAACTAGCATCTCTTTGCAAATCTCTTACTTTCTTAAGCTTTCAGAATCTATTATTTTTTACTATCACATCCGCACACGGGACTTACAGTAGGTACGTGTGACAGAGGTCACGATAAACTGCAAAGTTATAGTTAGAAGCAAGCGACACATCGTGGTTCGAGTTCTACGTTAAGCTGTAGGTCCCATGACTAACTAAGTCCTCTTTTCGTCTCCTACTATATTTCTTCGCTGTCCTATCCTAAAGCTTGCTTCTTCCTCTCCTCTCACTCCTACCCGCCGTACTCACAGTGCCTGGAGCCAACTTTGGCTCTAGACAGTGTCACTACCGGGGACTACAAAGGAGTACTGGGCCTCACCCCCCACTCCTTGGCCACTCCATGATGGCCAAGGGTGGGCAAGGGGAGGGTTGGAAGAGCTGCTCTTTGTCTCCCACTTCCTTTTTCATTTCATTTCATTACTTTCGAAGTCATTGTACAATGACTGGAAGTGGGAAAGAGGCTAAAAGTTTAGGAAAGCATTGAAGGAGCCTCCACAAGGCAATTTTTCTGCTCATTAAACGGGAATCCCTTGTCAAAGAAGAAGAAAACAAAACCCACAAGGAGAGAAGACTGATAACCAAATGGGCCCCATGGGGTCGACTTCCCAGGACAACAAACGGATCTCCCTCTGCATCATCACGGGGGGAGGGCAAAATCAGCCAGGCTAACCGTGATGGAGACGATCTACGGCGTACTCAACATTTCGCTACTAAGGATTATAGACATGCCCAACGGATACACAACAATCTGTGACACGATGGAAGTCGTCGTAAAGCTTGTTTCTTAGGAGGCCAAAAAGTAACTCCAGAAGATCGAGCTGGAAGCCTCCATCCAGCAAGAGATTCTTGTACGTCGTACTATCTTCCTAAGGAGGCTCGATCCCTTCTTCACAGAGAACTCGTGTGAAAAAATAAAGGAGGAGTTATCCAAGAAACAAAAATGAGCCAATATTGTCAAAGTCGAGAAATTCGGAAAAGGTCACGGCGTAATGATGGTCCACTTCGCAAACATCGAGATGACCCAGGGGGAAAAGAATGAAAGTCTTCTGGGTTTTTATCTAAGAGTGTCGCCAGAACAGATTGAGACTGAGAAATACATCCTACTCGAATGCTGTTATAAATGTTTTGCTGTCGAAAAACATCCGACGAAAGACTGTCAGGCAGAAGACATCACGTGTTCAAACTGCTCCAAACCCGGTCAGGGGTAGAAGGAGTGTTCGACACAAAAACCCAAATGTGTGAACTGCGGCGGAGACCACAAGGCCATGGCCATGAGGTTTCCCATCCGTAAGGAAGCAGTGCGAACCAAGAAGGAAGAAATAAAGAAAGCAAACGAGGCAAAGACAAAGTCATAGGTGGAAGCGGCGGCCTCGAGAATTCAACAAATCGAAAAAGTAAAAACCCCTAATCTGGTCATGCCAAGCGAAAGCAGAGAAATAATGGCGATAATATTAATTGCCTATATCTCTCTAACTTGGCGCACCCAGGATTGGCTCCGAAGGAGTTGAACCTTCTTCGGAGCAAGAAGGGGTGTAAGAAGAATCGGTGGCTCCCCAAGAATCCTCCATCGGGAGACCTACTAAAAATATAATTCGTCAAAAACAACGAGGAACTAGAAAAGAAACAAGAAGAATCAGCCGAGGAAGAAGAACCAGAAGTCACGATTCTGTTCAGAAGTCCGTGGAAAACGGGGAAGAAAGAGAAGAAGCAGGAAAAAACACAAGTACAAGAGTCAAGAAAGTGAAATATCAACCACAGAAGAAAAGGAAGAGAGAAGTAAATACCAAGGAGTTCCGGTCTCCTGAAAAAATTAAATACTGAATAAAGGATACTTATTCGATGGAGCGGAAGTATACTTCAAAGTCTTCAGTTCACGACTAAACAAGCCATCGAAGGAAGACCCAAGAAAAATGCTGCAAGGCATAAATTCAAGGAAATTCAAATGGACGTTCGAAGGACCTTTTACTCGGCGAAAGTAATAAAAGGTGAGCTATCGGAGGGCGCGGTCTACATTCCAGCGTCCTGCGTTCACACGCTGAATATGCAGACCTTCAATCAAATCAACAACGGAATGAAGACTTCGGAAATCTTGTAAAATGCAAAAGTGAAAGGTGAATAAATAGAAAGCGATCAAAGGTGAATAAATAATCCGTGATTAAAAATGGAAACAATAAAATCTTTTCGAAATTTATACAAAAGTGAATAGATAAACTGTCAAATAACGTAAAAAATAAATTACATAGTGATGAAATTTTGATCTGAGTTGTGACTAAAGTAATCGGCGATTAAACATAAAAACTTTTAACAAAACTAAAAGAGAAACGGTGATTAACGTAAAAATGAATTACATAGTGATGAAATAAAAGTTTTGGCTAAAATTGAAAATGTTTGATTACCGAAAATTATAATACAAGTTGTGACGAAATCTGAAAAGGTTTTCTAAGGGAATTTATACAAAAATGATTAAAGGAAATTAATATAATAACGCAAAATAAAAATTACGAAATAGAGTGGCTAATGATTGAATAAAGAATAATAAATAATATAGATGTTTAAAAACCTAAAATACAGAGAAATAACTAAAAATAATAACAAAATTAAAGTGAATAAATAGGATTTATGTGATAGAATAACCAAGTTAAAACTGAATATAATGATAAAAACAGGACAACACGATTCAAGATTTAAGGTAGTAAAAATTGAATAATTAAAATAATGTAAGAGTAATGAAGTGCTAATGAATTATTTTAATTATAACCTCAAATATATATAAAATCATCAAAGCTGTAAACTGTAAATGAATAATTGAATTTTATAACCATGTGGAGGAGCGTAGTATTTATTATCTCGAGACCAGTTTCGGCATGGAGTTTGTCATGCCAGCCTCAGTCGAACACTAAGAATGCATGCAGTCTCACCAAGCATACAATATATATACATATATATATATATATATAGTTTAAAGAGAATGAGTAGAGAGACGGACTCAGCAACCGCCTTGGGGAGAACCCGCAGCGAGCTCAAATATTTCTCCCCGATGTCGTCCTATTTCCACATAAGCACGTCTCTCGATTACATAATCACATAAAATCCTTTCGATCTTGTTGTTCATTCCTAATCTGAGTTGTATATCCCTCTGCTATACTTTGTCGAATGCCTTGAACACGTCCTGGCCTACGATGTCTACGCCTATTTTTTTCGCTTTTCTTTTTCTATCCTTTCAAGCATGACTCCTAAGGCCATTTCCGTGCTTCTCTTTTTCTGTAAACCAAATTGGCAGCTGTTTTTCCGCCCATTATCATCAAGGTATTTCGACAGTCTGTTATTAATTACTTTTTTCAATACATTACCGATAAAATCTAATAGTTACCCACTTGATCTGGGTGTCTTCCTGCCTTTGGGATGAGTATAATCCTTGCCACTTTCAGTTCATCAGGAAAGTATCCCGTGCTCAAGCACGCATTGGAGTCGTTTCTCACTCCCTCCAGTATGTTCGGGGGTGGTTCAAGGTAATTTAATCTGGTGAGTCCCGATCTGCTTGTGGCTCTCTGTTGGAAGTTCTTTATGGTTTCTTTTAATTCCTCAGATGTAATGATTGCGGCTATTCCTTCATTGTTTTTCCTCCTTTCCTCGACAAAGTGGAAGGGGCATGTGCTTTCGATCTCCACATTCAATTTGTCCACGATCTGATGTTCGAAATCAATGTCATAGTCCTCATTCTCTTCTTCGCTAATTTTAGATGCATTTTTTCCAGTGTTCTCTGAATAATGCCTCTATTTCTTTCTCATCTTCTAAATGTCGTTCTCTGCTTCCTTAATTTTTATTTTATCCCTTACTGTGAATTTATCATTATTATTATTATTATTATTAGTTATAGTAGTAGTAGTAGTAGTATTAGTAGTAGTAGGATTATTATAAGAACAGAGTTTACATAATTGAGTATTTCACATATAAGTCAAAAAAATATACATATAAGCAAAACAAATTAGATTAATAGTGGCCAATATAAACACAAAAAAGAAGAGTAGAGAAGGGAAAGTTGTCATCGAGAACTAAGAAGGAAACTCCAGGAACTGTGGAGGTCATCGATCCTTTTTATACTATGTACATAGTTATTATATATATATATATATATATATATATATATATATATATATATATATATATATATATATATATTTATATATACATATATATATATATATATATATATATATATATATATATATATATATATATATATATATATATATATATATATGTATATATATATATTTCAGGGTTATATAAACAAATTGTCACATCGAATTGTTGCATATTATTTATTTTGTTACACCTTATATTTTATTTCAAATTTATACTCGTACATTATAAATTATAATTTTTGACTGATTTTAATTATTATTACTTTATTTTACATTACATTATCTCTTATTACTCATTTACTTTCGCTTTCGATTAATACCGTTATTATATTCTCTTTGTTATATTTCTTTAACTTTTAATTAATATTATTTATTGTTACTTTATATTATATCCTTTTGTTTATTTACTATATTTTATACACTTTATTATTTTTACTTAATTTACGTTCATTTATTATTCTATTATTGTTTTCAATTATTTTTATTTATTTCTCCCTTTTGCTATATTTCACAATTTTAACTTTTGCCTTATTCCGTTTATATTATTTCCCATTAGTACTGATATTTTATGCACTTTATTATTTTTAAATACTTTACTTTCTTATAGCCTATTCATGTTTTGCGAATATTTGATTTATTTCTATCTTATCCTATATTAAGCAATTTTATCTTTTGCCATATTCTATTTATATTATTGCACATTAGTATTTCACTTTCATTTTAATTTATTCTAATTGCTTTATTAACTTATCATATTTTCTCTTTTCGCTTATTATTCATTTTCACTTTAATTTATTCCCATCATTTTATTTACTTTTCATATTTTCACTTTTCGTTTATTATTCACTTTTATCGGTGACTTATTTGTCTATCTGAGAGGTCTTTTGTCCATTCTTAATTATCTTGTACACATTCAGGTTTACTGTATGGATGCACGAGTCCGGTATGTAAAATGTGCCTTGCTCCAGCAGTCCTGTTATTTCCTTGGGTGAGTAGGGTCCCTCGTGGGTCCATTTTAATTTGCCCATTCTCATTCCTTCCGTGAGTTGTTCGATGTTTCCGTTCGGCGGTCTGCTTACTGGTGATCCAAGGACATTGAGGGACCCTTCCTCTTCGTTAAAGAAGTACCCCATCTCCAGTATTTCCTTCTTTTCTGTGAGGGAAAATCCTGGGTACTTTAGGATTTCCTCGTCCTCGTCCTCTTCTTCTGTTGTAGGGGTTTCTTTTTCTTCGTCTTCTTCGGTTTTCTTTTTCTTCTTTCTTCTTTGTTTTTTCTTCTTCGGGAATTCTTTGGGTTTTGACTTTTCGCACTTTCTTCTTCTTTCGTCGATTCCTCTTTTTTTGTGGTTTCCTTTTTTATTTTCTTCTTGCTGCAGATATCGGCGGCAACCAGAGTATCTTTATTACACCATTCATTTGAAGAAGCTGAATCTTTAATCTTTAATGAAAGTGATGAAATGTGTGGTAGGTTAAATAGGTGTGAAGTAGTTCTCTAGGTTGCCTTGGTGTTGAGAGCATCACTAGCATAGTCTCCTTTTATCGTTTGTTTAGTTTTTGTATCCTCCGTCAATAGTAGTGCTGACCGTCTATGACGATCAGGTTCTTCCATTGGATTATGACTTTGTTTATTCCTTTTGTAGGTTCCTCCGTCGTCGCTTTCAAGCCTTTCAAGTAGAATTTTTGCTAACTATTTTGTTTGCAGTTTCTTATGGGCATTTTTGTCCGCTTTTATTTGAACGTTTTAACTTTATTGATTATTTGTTCTTTATCTTATTTTTACTTAAATTTTAACTTGGGCACTTTGCCTCTTTTTTATCTATGCTTATTGTTACTGCAGTTAATTTATCTTTCTCTTCTTTTTATTTTCGTTTACTTTGTTATTTAATTATTCATTTCTTATTTTTTTATTTAGATCTTAATTTGGGCACTTCGCCTCTTTTTGTTTATTCTTTTTGTTATTACTGTTAGATTATCTTCATTTTCTTATTACTTTAGTTAACTTTGTTGATCATTTATTCTTCTTCTCCTTTTTGAAAATTTTAATTTAATTTTTGCCGAGGCACTTTGCCTCTTTTTTCTTTATACATTTTGTTATTGCTTTTTATTGATCTTTCTCTTCTTTTTGTTTTGTTAAAGTTTAATTTGGGCACTTCGCCTCTTTTTATTAAAGTTTATTGTCGTTTGTTGATTGCTTTTCTTTGTCTTGTCTGTTTTTGTATCATGTTACTTTGGGCACTTAGCCTCTTTTTATTTTCGCTTTCTCTTAATAAATTATTATTTTTTTGGTTTTACATTGTTAGGTGTAGATTGGTCTTATATTTTCTCTTGCACAGTTTCTTCCACTGGGGAATAGTGCTGTTATTTCTACTAGGCATTGTCTGAATTGAGGTACTCGTATGTCGAAACTATTATTGATTGTTGGGAGTATTTCTTCATCTTCCTTATCCCATGTCTTTCTCCCTAACCTCTGGATCTCCCTATTGATAGGTTTGAGGCTAGTTCTATCATGTAGAGCCGATTGTTTAATACGGCCGTTCCTTTTCCTGCCTGTTATAAGCAGTGTGGCTTGAATCTGTGCTCTCTGCATCGTCCTGTGAGAGATAAAACTTGCCATCTTCGTGATCAAGGCCGGGTACACCAGGACGGTGCATACCAAGGCCGTGTAGAGTTTCCTTTTATTTTAGACGTTAAGGCTTCGGAAACGGTACAGTTCCTTCAGCTCTCTTTTAGTTAGGGAGACTGTTGCTTACGTGGGCCTTATATCCTGTTTTGGAATGACGTAAGCCAAGGACTTTTCCCTGATTAGAGTACGGATAAATTTCATCCTCAACGAGGACGTCGTCTATTTTCCGGCAGTTCATCGGAATTATCTGGAATTTATGGTGGTTAGTCTTGATTTTCCACCTTTTTTCGTAACCGTTGATGTTATCAATCCCGGACGCTGTCGCCCTTGCTTGAACTCCAGCGTTTCTGATGGAGCTTGGAACGATTTGTAAGATGTCATCTGCGAACTGCAGATACATCGAATCGTCCCTCACTGGAGCAGGGAGGTCTATTGTGTACATGATGTGCAGCAACGGACTCAGACAGCTGCCTTGTACAACTCCAGTCTCGAGTTCGAACTTGGGTCCTTTGTAGCCCTCGATTGCTCTTTGGCTCTCGTCTCCATGACATAGTCACAAAGGATACTTTTCAGGATTTAATTTAGCTGGAGGTTGAGGATCTTGAATTGTAGCCTGTCAGAGATCAGAGATCAGAGAGAGAGAGAGAGAGAGAAAGACGCGCGCTGCCGCGCCTTCAATGGATAGAGAGACAACAGACACCTGGCCGACCCTTTCTTTCTGCGCTAATGGAAGTGCTAAATCATGAAAAGCCATGGTGGCCAGAAAAGTCGCCATTGCAGAAAGCCGTGATAATAGCCCAAAAGGTCCCCTCTGGAGTAGGACAAAGTTTCGCCTCGCTTACTTAGGAACCTACTCGCGATCGTGCTAATAGAGCGAGACTACTCTTGCCTGCCGATGCGTCGGACCCTGGAACCCTCCCATTCAGACGGTGGGGGGACCCCATTCAACCCCACTATAAATCCTCCGGCACCAGAGTTGGAAGGCAGTATCCACCCTCTGCACGCCTCGTCAATATCCTCTGCCCGCCCTCGTCAGTACTCGCTATTCGTGTCCCGTTGGAGTCTGCAAAATTCTCGCAAAGCTCCTCAAGCTCCGGGTATTCTTGATTAATTCGCGTAAGTCAACCGCGTACTCGTTTTACACGAATCCTCGAACGGAACGCGCCCAGTCTCAATTAGTGTTCTAACTCGAAAGCAAGATCTAAGTTGATCCCGTAATGGACTATTATTTGAACTTTGCGCCAAGGCAAGGATTCTTCCCTCGGACCAGATCTCCAAGGTAACAGCAACGCTCACATCTCCTGTGCAATTACTTTCTTTACTACCTCCCCACCCCCTAGTGTAAGCCTCAATCGACGGTTTCGTATATGCTCAAGGTCATTTGAGTGCCCCTAAGTCAATATTGTTTGTTTTTTGTACGGCGACCGTACCAGCCAAGTTTCCCCCCACTTTTGCCACTTAGACTCGTGTACGTCTAATGTGTATATAGCTTGTTTTAAAACCCCTTGAACCTTGTAAAATAATATTCATTTACATATTAGTAAAGTTATTTTTGTAATCGTTTTTCTATTGTCCCAGAACCTCCAAGATAGTCGACTATTTGGCAAACCTACATTCAGCTAACTTGCACTCTGCTTGTATTATAAATCTCCCACGCACATAGCCGCCATCGACCTCGGCTGAAAAACGCAGAAAGGGTTAACTTGACCCTATTTTACGACATAGCCCTCTCAGGCAAACCTTATCAAAGGCCTTTTTACATCCCGCAGCACCACGTCTACGTATTTTCGTTCAGCTTTGCTGCTTGTGTGTTTTTCCGTTCGAAGGGCGATGGCGGTCTCCGTTCCTCCTCTCCTACGGAACCCGTGCTGCCAAGGGTTGTGAGCTCCTTGCTCGGCCAGTTGTTCTTGAAGCCTGTCAGCCAGGAGCTTCTCGTAGACTTTCGCAACAAATCCCAGCAAATAGCTTGGCCTGTAATTGATCAGTTGATCAGGGCGTTTTCTTTCCTTACGTATGAAGATTATTTTAGCAATCTTAAAACCATCAGGGAAGTAACCCGTTTTTAGGGAAGCGTTAGAAATACTTGTGAGTACCTGAATAATGTGTGAGGCATTTATTAAGTTGATTTTGGTGATGCCCGTCCAGCTTGGTTGCCTTTGTTCAAAGGATCTTACAGTGACCATGACCTCCTCTGGTGTTATGGAACGGCCATCTTCCTGCCTTTCTCTACTTGATGTTGTGGGTGTGTACGGTGTATAATTGATTCAGGTCTTCGATCAGTTGGTCTTTAAATTCTTGGTCGAGTTTTTCATTTTCTTCAGGGGTGATACTGAAGACGCTTTTCCAACAATTCCTAAATCTTTCTTCTAGAACCACCGGGTCTTCTATATAAATCCCGTTCTCTTTTATTCAGGCCTTCATTTTTCCGGTTAGTCCTTTTAGTTTCTTGATTTGACGCCAGAATTTAGCTCAGTGTTTCGGCGCCGAAGAAGCGAGCTTCTTTCACGGTTAGGACCTCCCCGACTTTTCTCTTCGTACACTTCCCTGTGAACACGAGCGATCTTCCTCATCTCCTTTGTCCATCTGGGCTGAGGAGGGGTTTTGTAACCAGCCTTGGGTACGCACTCGCGGTCTGCTTCTAGAATAGACGCAGTTATCCTCTCCAGTTCTTCGTCTATTTCCTCCAAGGTTGCGTCACTTAGGTCACCTGGGGCGTATTGACTGAGTTGTCTATTGTAACGTTCCCAGTTGGCTGAGGCGTAGTTTTTCCGGAGAGAGACTGGAAGCTTGATTGGTGCGAGTTATATTGTGGTGAGGATCGCTATGTGATCACTGGGGACTGTTGTGCCAGAATCATATGGTAGTTGAAGGGAAAGCTTTCACCTACGCTTAAGTTTCAAACGTAAAATTTGTCTTAAAGATGATTGGTCATTTGGTTAACGCTATGTATGAGCGAATAAATTAAACTTAAATTTATTATTAAAAATCCGCTTAACACTGATTGGTTCATTTTGTATAACTTATGTTTTAGTAGGAAAAGTATATATAGAGCAGCATTTTGTCGCTGAAACCAGTTAGAGGCAGTAATTTCCTGTACATTACTTGCAATACAAGTCTTCGCTCCCGTCGAATAAAGAAGTTGATATCCAGCTCTAAATTTCCTTTACCTTGAGGAAGCTACGATCACACTGACTACCCAGCCTACCAAACTACAAGAGTGATACTCACCGCCATACCAAAATGACTAGGTATTTTTTTCTTATTAAGTTAGTAGTTCTAAATCTACCCTTTTTTCTACAAAGTCTAAATGGCACTTGTGTTAGAATTATATTTTCAACCTATTGATTTTCCACTTCTCTTTTTCCTTCAACCCTCCTTGTTCTGTCTAACATTCTAGTGTCATTCGTTTCATCTTCTTATTTTCTGTCTGCCAGATCTAATTTCTTTCCTCACGCCAGCTGGCCGGTTTGGTACTTTAAGACGAAAATAGAACTGTCATTTCTAAGATTTTAGAGCTTTCTATCCAAATTAGGTTATAGAAACAATGTTTTTCAGCTCATCAAATTACATAGAACTACCTACTTACTTATAAAATTCTGGACAAATTTTTTTACTTTTTCTAAGTCCGGAGAGTTTTTTCTTTTGTCTTTTCAATAGGTCCTTTCCTGTCCGGCAGCGCGCCGCTGACGCATGCGCAATATGGCAAAGAACCACCGGTGCATGCGTAGCCTAGTAGCAACACATCTAGGCATGCGTGACCTGTCATGACATCATTTTTTGACCAATCGCAAGTGAGATAGTTTGAGACGCAATATGCTTTTGCCCGAGCGAATTTATTGAAAAATTCCTTGTGAAGGAGAGTACGACCTTAATTGCGAGCGTTTATTTACCAAAGTTCTCTGCAATCGCGAGTCTACTGTTGCATATTTAGTTGATCACGATGTTCTTAAAGACAAATATAACTGTCCTAAGTGTAACGCTATTCTGAAATTGAATAATTTAGGTAAAATTCGGTGCGACAAACGCGTTTATTGTGGCAAGTATTTTACACGGTGTCGAGTTTAAACTTCAGGGTCGCGCTTTATTTCTTGGGCCGAAAGTTTCCTCGCCTAAAGGATTGATTTCACAATTTTTGGAAGGCGGTTAACACGTTGTATAACATTATAAGTTAAGTGTAGCAGAATGAGGTCAAATGGCGACCACGTTCCCTTCTGTACCCACGTGGATCTTGATATCACCGCATGGAGCTGTAAAAGCATGGTTGAACCTGGGCAAGGAGAAGAATGATGCCGTTATCACACGCTCCAGCTGTAATTACCTAGGGATTAAGCTCAGCGTCTCCCACGGCCACCTCTCTGCTAGCCTTCTGGCTTTCCACTCGAAGATGTAAATCCGTTGGACATTCCACCTAACGTTATCACGATACCCCTTCCCCCGAAGGAGTCGCCGACTTTTCCCCAAATTTGCGTGCGCATCTGAAGCCACTTCACCAGGCGCCTATATAACGATTCAACTGAGTTTAGAGAGCAGCACTGTTGGACTTCCACCTACTCCGGCAAACGAGCTAAAGGACGCTCCTCCTCCCCCAGTGGTGATTTCGATTCGAGTTGAAGGCTAAATTGATCCGTGAACTCTGCCTTAGTCAATCGGCAAGCTTCGATATCAGTTAACTCTGCTATAGTCAATCGGCAAGGACTTGACAAGGATTCCCAACTCCAAAGAAATGGATAAAGAAAATAAAAAAAAATTATAAAAGTCTAACTAAGCTGTTTATTATTTAACGTTAGAAGATTTTTAGATTATAATGTTGGAAGTATTTACTATTACAAAATTACCTAATTAATTTTTGGGCCGAGCTATGAAATTCATTAAAACGATGGTTCAGAGTTTAAGAGTTTCCACTCCTAATTAACCCTGCATGAGTTTCTCCTTATTTCTTTAAGGGATATGGCTGTATCTTTAGTCACTCGTAATTATTTGTGTAATTTGTATTAATTAACTTTAGTAAATAAATCATTGCTTGCACAGTTCCCAACAGCTTTGGAAAAACAAAATAAATTGTTCATCTGATCACTTTCCCTCAGGCTTTTTCAAAAAGAGAGGTAAGAATATTATACGGTAAGATTGCTGTTTTTAGGATAATTATCCATTCGGAATACCTTTCTTCAAATTTAATTTTTAGTTCAACGTGCGGGAACATTATAACATTTCATAAAACCTCAAAGTGCTCATTTGTGAAGTTTCTTTATTGTCTTAATCCATCTTACTATGACCGGGGTTTTTTTTACGTTTCCTAAACTGACGAGATATGTGCAAGCAATGATTTATTTACCATAGTTAATTACACAATACTACAAAAGTAATAACGAGCGACAAAAGATACTGCCAGGCCCCTTAAAAATGAGGAGGACTCATGCAAAGTTGTTTAAGAGCGAAATCTCTGAAACTAAGACCATTGTTTCCTTGAATTTCAAAGCTCGGCCCCAAAAGTAATTGTCAATTTTATGATAGTAAATACCGTTAACGTAAAAAGCTTTATATCTCCTAAGGTTAAAGAATAAACAGCTTAGTAATACCTTTCCCAAATTTCTGTTATTTTCTTAAGCAATTTCTTATTTATATGACTAAGTAATTGTTTTCTTTCCGGTAATTTGAGGAATCTTATAACAAATTTATTAGAAATATATTTGAATTTGAATCAAATTTTATTTAGGAGTTAAAAGTTAAATTCGTGATGTTAGCATTAAAATGAGATATATGATGTTATTTGGCAACCATTGAAAGTATGTTTCCAAACGCCACCATGCCCACTAGTTAAATGTGGAAGTTTACGCCTTAAATGGTTTTAATCTTGAAAATAAATAATATAAAAGTTTGTTTTCTTTTGTATGAATTAATATATCTCAGTTTAAAAGCAAACCAAATTCAATAAAAAGAACTTCAAAACTTATATTTGAATATGTTGAACGCTCTAAATATGAAGTCATTTTGTTTATTGAACACCATAAATATGAAATCATTCTATTAAAGGAATGTTAAGAGAAAAATATGTTATTAATTATTTGTGTATTATTAAATAGCAATTGGAGGGTTTTATAATATGCGGAATAAGGCTTTGTAAAATAAATGTATATCTAGAATATAAAAATATAATCTTATTTTGAAGTCATATCAAATGTATAAAATTAATTCCATTTTTAATCTGTTAACTACCGCTATGTGTGCGGGCAGTTTATGTAAAACGAAAGTGCCTCAGGATGGGCTGCTCTGCTTGCCGGTTCTAGTCTCCTTTTCCCGCTGTGCCCATTTTTCGGAATTTTTACAAAGTGAATCTCAGGGAAGGTGAATTTGTTTGACTCGCTTAGAGTAGTGAACATAAAAATTGGTAAAGTGATAAAGCGCGAATACGCTTGAAAAGTGGACCAATAGCTTTTCGATAAAATAAAGTGAAGGGTGAAATCTTCGCTCCTTTGCTAGATATAAGGAATGGAGCCTCATTTGGCTTACCTTCAAGCTCTAAGGAAGTTTAAGGTAAAGTAGTATACAATTACTTGGACTTTGGCCCCTCATTCCACTCCCCTCCCCTCTCTTTTCTATTTTTTCTAAGTATATATATATTCTATTGAAGTCACAGCTGAGGCAGCGTTATTAATTTTAACTTGTATTTTCTTAATATTTCTTACAAGTTTTTTAACGAGGTCTTCGAGACGAGAAACAAACATCCGCGAATGACATTATTTATTCCTATACTTCTTTCGACCATATTAGGTCATCTTCAAGGAATGAACAGAAATCGAATTATTCAAATGCTTAAATTGTGAAGGCCCCACTCAACTATATCTATGCCATGTTCGGTTAAAAAGCAGGAAATCCAAAAGCAAACCCAAATTAAACACGATTCCGAAGAGAAAAAGGCTAACTCAACTTATGCTAAAGTAGCCAAAGCCGCCATTGCAGAGACCAACAACCAGAAGACATACTTCCACATTGAAAATAAACACTCAACCAAAATAATGTGCTACATCTACTATGCGCACATTGCAAACATTACTCGCCCAGGTACCTTTGCCACGGAAGTCAACAGCATGCTCGTGAAGAACTGGTTGCAAGAGATGTGGTTTCTGGACAACATACCCCCAGAGGAAGTTATGAGAATTAGCGTAGCCCCTCAGTACCAAGAAGTATGCCAGAAAGCTCCCACGTCCCCAAACACAGCCAATACACGCGGTCCGCGGCTTAATAAACCTGCAGTCACACAAACAACAAAATAGGCGCCGGCTTCGCCCAGGAAAAACACCATCACTACAATCAACACGCAAACACACTCACCCAACAAGGAAGCAGTGCAACCCAAGGAGGCCAGGTCGGCACGATCAAAGAATACCTCCAAAACCCGCCGCCCAAGGTCAACCTCCTCCCCATCAAAATATTTGCCTCCGAATCAGCTCCCTTCCCAAACGAGCTCGATTCCCGCGAAGTAGATGAAGGTCTTAGGACCAGAAAGTACAAGTGCGAATGCTCAGATGAGGTTCCCGAGCGGCAGATTGAAGATGATTTCGCTCAAAATATGGTAAAACTGACACAGGACTGCTTCCTTATGATCACGGATAAAGAATACAGAAAAAAAGAAAAGGCAGGGAACGCACCCGCCCAGTACATCTCATGGGGCTAAAGTAGAACGCGAATAAACGACTACTTTAATCACACACACTAGAGAAGCAACACGACACAAAATGACAGACAGACTTACAATTATACATATGAATATCAATGGGTGGGACGGAAAAGGTTCTATCTATGGCAATATCATGCGACAGAGTGACCCTGATATAATACTTATTTCTGTCGGCAAATCCTTCTATTACCCTGGCTTTTTTAATCCACCAGTTATTTTGCATTTCTCTTAAGGCTCTTTTGGTCTCATCCCGAATTAGTCTCCATTTTCGTAATGAAAACTGAGATCACCTGTTATTCAAGTATGCAGAGTGGGCGTCATTTCTCCTTTACAGTAGTGTTTTTATATCTTCAGAGCTCTCGTGAAACCAGTCTTGATTTTTTTTCGCGTAGCGAAACCAAGAGTATCCTTTGCAGCACTTGATATGGCATTCCTGAATTGTTTCCATGCATCATTAACGGTGCCCATTTCATTGAACGGCGGGAGCTCGTTTAGCCTGCCACGTATTTTTGTAGCTAATGCCGCTTTTGTCTGTGGATCTCTTATTGCTCTCCATTTCAATTTCTTCTAAGGGGCTCTGCGTCGGCAGGGAGCTCGATTTCGTAGCTGAAGGACAGATCTGACCAGCCTGTGGTCGGTCGAACATTCAGCTCCGCGCATCGCTTGTGTGATTAATACGTCTTTTTTGTCCTGTTGTTTAACAATCACATAAGCCACCCTGTGCCAATGCCCAGACAATAAATACAGTGGATGCTGAGTCTACAATATAATAAGTTAACAGAGCAGCAATCCATCGTTTAAAGAGCCACAAATCACCAGGCCTGGATGGAGTCCCCTCAGAAATATATAAAAATGGTGAAGGAACATTGATGCATAGGCTACACGATCTAATAACCCTTATCTGGCAAAAAGAAGACCTACCACAGGATTGGAAAGATGCTAATATCATATCTATAAATGAGAACAAAGGTGACCGTGCAGACTGTGTGAACAGCCGGGAAATATATTTGCTAGTAGCAGCAGGGAAGGTTCTGTCAAGAATCATACTATTCAGAACTAATCAGCATCTGATTGACAGAGTTGTTCCTGACTCTCAATGTGGTTTCCGCAAGAAGAGAAGCAGGGTTGATATGATTTTTGCTGCAAAGCAACTTCAAGAGAAAAGCCGAAAGCAACAACAAAATCTCTGTTTTGCATTTATCGACCTCTCCAAGGCATTTGATACAGTGAATAGGGACTTTCTTTGAAGAATATTAAGGAAATATGGATGTCCTCAGAAATTCTTAAACATCATCAAAGCCTTCCATGATTGGATGATGAGTCGTGTTGTGATGACTAGGGCAGAATCAGAGCCATTTCCAGTAAATGTTGGGGTCCGACAAGGCTGTTTCCTAGCTCCGGTAATATTTTTGGTCATTTCCATGGCAGCAGCCACCCAAATATACCACAACCTGCTCGAACCTCA
The DNA here is from genome assembly GCA_963969495.1 of Ceratothoa steindachneri. NCBI lineage: Eukaryota > Metazoa > Arthropoda > Malacostraca > Isopoda > Cymothoidae > Ceratothoa > Ceratothoa steindachneri. The sequence goes on from OZ018321.1 coordinate 173,956,806, forward strand.
TGATGGGATAAAAAATTCTTATATATTTGATGGCAGTGTTTTCAAACTGCGACGCTTACAGGCCCATACAAGGACACAGCAAGAATGTGTGCTGGAAGTCCAATATGCAGATGATTGCGCTTTTTTTGCCCACGATCCACAGTCACTACAACGAATGCTTGGACTAATAGATACAGTTTACCACCAGCTAGGTTTAGGAATAAACTGCAACAAGACAGAAACCATGTACCAGTGGGATGAATTACTTGACAACGTGCCCGTCACTGGATTAAATAAAAACTCTGTAAAAGTTGTCCCTAATTTTAAGTACCTGGACAGTATTCTGTCAGCAAACTGCACCATAGACAAAGAAATACAAAGTAAAATAAACCAAGCAACATCTGCTTTTGGAAGACTGAGAGTGCCCGAAAAAATCATAATTTAAAATTTGAAACAAAAGTCTCCGTCTATAGAGCTGTATGCTTGTCCATACTGTTATATGATTGTGTGTCAGGGACATTGTACAGAGAACATATAAGGATGCTCTAAAAATTTCATATGAGATGTTTAAGAAGAATTCTGGGGATAATGTTGCAAGATAGAATACCAAATACAACGGTCTTGATACGTGCTGAAATCACCGGTCTCGAGTGCATACTATTAGTAAACCAGATAAGATGGATCGGGCATGTAATTCAAAGGCCAGATGGAAGAATGCCAAGGAAAATAATGTACGGACAGCTAGAACAGGGTGTTAGAAGTGCTAGTGGTCAGAAAAGAGATATAAAGGTAATGTAAAACAGGCCTTGCGAAGCATATATATCAACTCAAGTGAATTGGAAACATTAGCCTCGGATAGAACACTATTGAGGACAAGATGCCGTGAAGGAATAAACAACTTTGAACAGCAACAGAGGAATGTACTTATTAGACGTCAAGAGGAGAGACATGAGAGGGCTGCAGAGCCTCCACCGTACGACCCTGATATCCGGTGCAACATCTGTTGACGGCAGTGCAGATCCCGTATTGGTCTTCTCAGTCATCGTCGCTACCATCAAAGAAGATTATGATGGACTCCGTTATGCAAACCTATTTCTGAACACGGACTGACCTCGCAAAAACACTTAAAATTATTTCAATACGACGTTATTAGCAAAACTCATAGTCAGAAACGGTATGAAGGCTGCGCAATAGCCGTAAAAGGACTAAAATACAGGACCCTAGGGGGCTTAGATGAATCCTACCTTACCATTGAAGTAGGTACTGCCCTAGAAGGACTGGTCGTGGCCACGGGATACCAACCCCCCAAGACGTGGCTATGTGCCCAGTCACAACCTCTTGCAGATATTTAGCTACAGGAAAAATGTTATCTTAGCCCGAGATTTAAACGCAAGGTGCGCTGCGGCAGGATATACCTCCTACAACAATGCAGGTAGAAAAATCGAACTACGACTCGACAGACAATACATGACAAGGATAGGACCAGAATTCCCGACGTACATATCGGAGAGAGCAGCCACGACATCCGATATAGTCCTATCTAGTATCAGCTTTTCTTACAATTACTACATTGAACCGAGCCCCATCATTCCGAGCGACCACCAGCCTATCAAATTACAGTAGGAGTAAATCCAATAAAAATTGAAATCCCAGAATGCAAAAGCTACAAGCAAGCGAACTGGGAAAATGATAGAAATTACCTCTTAAATTATATCCCTGATCCTTTATTTGATGCTAATTTAGAAGAAATAGATGAGGAGCTGGATAAAATTACTGACTTTCTAATCAAAGCCGATCAAAGTAATATTCACAATATTAATTCTAAATCCTTTTAGCTCCCCCCCTGGACCCCTCCCATGAGAGCCTTGGCCCAAGAATATAGGGACCTGTCCTCCAATGTAGTAGCGGTTATAGGCCCCAACCACAATGCTCACAGAAGACTACGACAAATTTAAGACGAACTCCAGAAACTAATTACGGACCAGCAAATGCTACTATTGGACAGACGAATAGAAAGACTCGACATAGAAAGGGACTCACACACGTTCTGGCAGACGGTTAAACGTCTTAAAGGAAAACCTCCACAAACAAAAATGACAATTACTCACAACGGCCAAAACATTACTGAGACTGAAGAGATTGAAGAAATGTTTAGGATTTCCTGGTCTTCAATCTTCAAAATTACCCCAGAAGAAACTGACAATAACGACCTCTAATTCGAATCTGACGTAATCCAACAGGTAAACACACAAATACACAAAACCTCTCCTCACCACCGTATGTCGCAGGAAAGATTGCTGGAGGGCTATTACAGTAAAATAACTGCCTTAGAACTCTCCGTTACTCTAAAATCCTTTCGTCAATGAGCCCTGGCACCACCTAACGTTTTTAGTGGCCTTCTCAACATCATGAACGCCGCTCGGAACAAGGGTCTATTTCCCCGGCCAGTGGAAAGTGGCCAAGATGATTTTCATCCCCAAAACCAGGGAAGCCCCCGGACTGCCCTGCCTAGGTTTCGACCGATATCTCTCCTAAAATTTGCTGGAAAAGTATTCGAGAAGATATTGGCTAACAGAGTCAACTCTCTTCTCGATGAAGCCAACTTGCATAACGAGCAGCAACACGGCTTCAGAAAGAAAAGAAGGACTGACCCGGCACTAGCCGTGGTCAAAAATGTTTTTGACAAAGTTTGGAAGAGAGGACTACAATTTAAGATAATTTAAGTAGGCCTCAACCCCATTCTTGAGAGGTTTCTATGTGACTACATAATGGAGAGGAGAGCATACATACAAATCAGAGGACATAAAGGCCCCGAATTCGAACTCCAAGCAGGGGTCACTCAAGGGAGCTGTCTCAGTCCCCTTTTATACAACATTTATACACGTGACCTACCACAACCTCTCTCCGAGGGTACGATATACGTACAGTTCGCTGACGATATATCGCAAATTTGTACCGCCGCTTATGTTCACAGGGAATTTATCACGAGGAATGCGGCTAGGGAGATATCTAACATCAACTCTTTCGAGAGGAGATGGAAGATATCAACCAATGCCCTAGAATTCAAAATAATTCCCATGTTTCGCAAGACCTTCAATGATATACGTGTAAAAGGGGAACGAATCCCCTACTGCCTGGAAAGGACGGTTCTGGGGCTCAAAATCACCACCAGGGGGGCTACACAAGTGATTTCGAGCGAACAGTCATGAATGGCAAGAGAGATTTGAGGGAATTTTATAGGTTTCGTGACCCAAATCTCTCAAATAAACTCAAGATATTCAATGCATACATTTGCTCGAGGCTCTTATACCCCCCAGTGCTGCTGAATGCGAGCGCGTTAAGACCCACAGTGCGAAACTACAAACGATCCAGAACAAATCGGTGCTTATCATCACAAACAGCCGAAGAAGAGAATACAAACGAAAGATGGTGCTCCATGACTCGGTTGGATTATCTCTGATCAACCTGGCGGTCCACCAGAGGGCTAAGAGGATCTGGCAACAATTGGCACCCGCCTGTCCCCGTTCTCTCGTACAAACCTAGACATCGAGGTCGACCGACAAATAAGATCATTTAAAAGCATTAAGATACAGTCTGATGGCGACGTGACTCCAAATTATACATGATAAAATCGAAAAATCCAAAAAAAAAAGACTAGTGTAATGCTTAGGTTTCTTTAGTAGAAATTCATAAATTCATATGCCAAAACTTAGATTCCCCCTTTATTCAAAACTTTGCCAAAAATATCAGAATTCAAAAATTTAACTAGGAAAGCTTTTTCTGAACGCCACAACGGGAACAATAAACCCCGCCTCAAATAAAGGCTTGAATGCCATTTGAGATCATTAAGATCACTAAGATCATATATAAAAAATCAGAATTAAATTAACATATTTAATTGAATTAGAATCTACTATAGATCTTTATAGTTTATTAAAAAACAAAAACAAAATACATTCAAAAGACAAAAAAAACAACAAAAACAAACAAAACTTAAACAAACAGAGCTTCCCTTTCACAAGGGACCTATTTATTCTGTCTCCCATACCATAGAGCTATAGAGCTATCATTTTACGCTACGAATACAATGGGGATATCAAAGAAAACTTCGTGTGATGGGGGCTACTATTTAATTCGCCTTCTCACAGTGAAGAATCCATACCTAGTGTTAGTAATGAGCGGATTCACTAGTGCTGTAAACCTTATTATAGAAAATTTAACCTAAATTCACATTATGTATACTGATATACTCATAACTGAATTTAATAATGACTCAGTGTATATCTCGGACTCCACAAGTCGGAGAATATTTATAACTATATCCTTAATTCTAATATTTTTTCCGTCTCTTAAAAGATGTCCTGTATTAGATGAAATTAATGCAAAATGATTGCCAAAAACAGTTATAAACAAGATGGAATTTTAACATCAGAACATTTAACAAGATTTTAGAAAAGAGAATCTACTTGAATGCTTACATAAATTCAAAAATGAAACAACCAATAACATGAGACAAAGCACGACCTTTGCAACGACTAATGATTGATCATATATTTGAGGTTTGACTCCTGATTTCGTCCTATAATGAGCACAATAATTGAAGAAATTGTGGAAATTTCTGAATTTTGTGAGTGAAATAAAGCAAGATCATTAAATATTACTCATGGTAACGTGAATAACAATGCTTCTCCACTTGAAGTGTGTGACCTAGTATTTATTTTTAATTCAAGCACATATTTTCGTTTAGTGGTCACTTAGTAGCAGTTTAACTATTCTACGCTGAATTCTATCAAATTTATAAAAGTTCGTTTCTCATTGATGCGTTCAGAAAAAACTATAACTGTCTATCCGATATTTGATAACTCTAGATTTAAATTAAAATTTGAACTGATATATTGTATAAAATATTATATTAACCTTAAAGGAACTCTCGATTTACTAAAGTATACAAATGAGAATGAAATGGAAGAAACATTTGCATAAACGCTAAAGTTGCTTAGAATTTTAGTAACTACTCCACTGGCATCTGTAGAAGCAGAAAGATGCTCTGCAAGATTAAAAAGAATAAAACCCCTTTTTCGGAATAACATATGCTAACAGCTGAAAAGGCTTATATCACTTAATGATTTCTTTGAAAATGATGTGATGGGCAGGTTTTCAAGCTACAAAACGAGGAAAATGGATTTCGTCTTCAAAGACACACAAAAAAATATAGCATCACTACGTAAATTTATAAAACACTTATTTTATATATTCCATTCTACATTATATTTTTTATGACTTACTTAGGCCAAAATCTTCGATTAAAGGTCCATCTCTCAGTGAGATTCAGAAATAAAGAAAATATTTTACCTTGAAAATAGAAGTAAAATTCATGCACCGAGTCTTCAAATATAACCTTTAAGATTTTGGATGCAACCGAGTTTTCTATTTATGGAGGAGATTTTTTAAATTCGCTTTTTCCCATTATGGTTAACCTTAGTTTATGCGAAATATTTCTCACCTATTAATTGAATTAAAGGAAGTGTCATCTTTGCCCACCATCACAGCGTGCCTTCGCATCACCGATCCGCATGAAGAAAATGGCCTTTTAATTACCTCAGCGATGAGAACCAACAAGTCAAGCAGTTTTCTTGGATCACCTATGATTGTTCTTTGAACGGATGCTGCAGGTTTTGAGGGGTATATTGGTTTGTAATACCACTCACTAAGTGTCCAATTCACTCTCCCATTACCTCTTTCTCAGGCGGGTGTGGTGTCTCGGAAATGACATAAGACCCAATCCCTTTGAATTTTTTCATTTTTATTTTTAATGCTCTTTTTCTTTGTACGACTTGGTGCCTTAGAGATTTCAAATGACCTTCGCCCCTCCCCGAGTCCAAGATTTAGGGAAGATGGGGGTGGGGATGTTATACATTCCAATCTTCTAAACATTTCCTTTGTTTCTGCTCTGGTTTTGTCTTCACCTCTCACTTTTTATCTTGTTTTCTTTATTTTATTTTATCTCCACTTAAAAACAATAATAAGAGTAAAATGTCATTAATTTACTTCAGAAAAGAAAGTAATGCTTTAATCAAGGCTCTGAAGGGTTGAAATACACGTGTTATAGAAGAAATTTCTTAGTGTTTTTTTTAACAAATGGAAAATGTTCAAGGTTTTGCTGCATTGTGTGTTATTGATTAGTTGATGTTGCCAATTCTTAACTGCATCCTGAAAAAGTAAATAAATGTCTAAAAAACTATTAAAAAAATCATATTACTTTTAACGATTCCTGATTATTCGACTCTTGATTTGTACTCCATCAAAATCAATAGAAAATCGTGATTAAGTTTTAGGAAATTAATTAATATTATTATCCATGGAGTTGTATTGAGTGGCATACAACATCACTAAAATGCTAAAATACTTAAAAATTAATTATTCTTTGCAATTCTAATAGAAATTATAATCGAATTAAGTAATTTAAAAAAAAGTGAACAAACAAACTTTTCCTTCGTTCCGATAGAAATTACGGCAATAACCTTTGATGGGAAAGATGCCGAAAGAAGCCTCGAGATCAACAACGGAGACGTTCTGCATTTCGGCCTTGATGACGGGAGTAACATTTTTCGAAAGGTTATTGACATCTTCTTCAGTAGTACCTTTGACGACATTGCCACAGGATGAACTAAAACCAAGATGTACCATAGATACGAGTTCCGAAGCTGGGATAGTTTCTTCTTTTCTATGGCAGTCTGTCGGAGCTATGTCGAACTTTTGCTAAGATCCAGAAAATATTAAAAAAGGGAGACTATTTTAATTTTCAAAGTAAACCGTAATTATTAATGATTATTGATGTTTATGTGGGGTTTTGACTCCCCCTTCCAAGCCTTGAATTCAGACAGAACTTGTGCCTTTCCAATATTCATCCATTCTTATTAAATGTCTTTTTTCCTATTCTAACTTCACTGTTTACCGACAAAGAGACCACAGCACAAGAGCAGTGATTATCTGTCTATCATATTTATTCCGCTTCGTCGTCACATCAAACCTCATCTCAACACCCCTGGTGGAATTAACCAACCGGACCATTAACTTCTCTTGCCTGACCTTGCGACGTTGTGCCGAGTGGAAACACCACTTCCGATCACAGCGAAATTAAACTACATCGGGAGTGGTAAGTAGCAGGATGGAGTTTCGGTTATGGTTGCCTTCACAACGGTTGTCATACCTTGTAGCTACCCGTGTGGTTTAGATAACACGTTAATCAGTGGGTCTCCGGGGAGGGCATATCAGTGGTACCCCCCCTGCCCCCTCCCGAGCAACCATTTTTTTACCTGATTGGAGAGGACTGATCGGTTGTTTAAGGTAGTCGTACTCCCAATTTCGTCGGATGCTGCAAAAACGGAATGCATTTTACTTTATGGTTCTTGCATACCAATAAATGGTATGCGTATCTTCATGGACAGAGAGGGAAAGAAATAGGTATGATATATCCAATTACATCGGCTTCGTGAGCAAAGAGACTTTTCAGTTATTTTGATTCACCCCTAATTTTAACTCTAACTCTCTTTTTATACCATCTTCTGGCATTGTCTCGTACTAATGCCAAGTCATCGAGCAGTGTGGCTTTAATAAAGAAAGAGGTTTTATTTTGAGCTCCATTACCTCAAAGATAGACGTCAGCTAACAAAAAATGACGTAGACATACCAGTTAACAATCTATTTTCTCTAAATTCCGTCTCCATGGCAACGGAGGAGAGACAGCAGCAACAAAACCAGTAACAAATATAGCGAGCACTACTGAAGCAAGATGTAGGTTTCTCTTCTTTCTTCTTGCTCAGACAAGACAAGGAGTATCTGATATGGGACAAAGAGAAGAAATAGTATAAGAGAGAAAATCCAATAATCAAACATAATTTAGAATAAAATAATTTTAATTTCTTAATAAATAATTCTAAAACGTGTTAATGATCTTGGGATTAACTAACATCTACTATCGGTAGATATTCTTTACTACCTGACATTATGAGTGACCTGTTTACAAACTAGCAGGGCCAGTTAATCTAGTCGAGGCTAGTTCCTGAAATAAGAGAAGTGCGGGAGTCAGAGGTGAAAGATATGTAGGCAAAAGTAAAAGAGGTTATGGGTAAAGAATTTGTTTCACTCCGAATTCTGTAGAGATATAAGTAATATTTAACGATTCTTTTCTTAAACATATTTATTCTAGTGTTTTCAACATTATTCTTAAGCAATTGTTCCAAATTTGTTATTTTATTAAAAATATTGGTGCTATCGCGGTATTAAATCTTTTTTTTTACTAATTTTAAACCGTTATTTCTATTGGGTGTTCAATTATCTATTTCAAATATTGAGACATAATATATACTGGTGAAATGGTTTAGTATTTTAAAACCCTCATTAATTTGGCAGTATACGAGCCAGTCTTCTAGTGAACGTAAGTTGAGCGCCTGTCTTCGTACGATCTATTTCTAAATTAAGGAATTAATTTCATGAACGACTTTGAACGCATCACAATACTACAATGTCCTTTTGTAGGGATGGATATCAAAATTGTACCGCATACTCCAAATGAGATCATACTAGTGATTTATGTAAGCGAAAATCTCATTTCACACGCAAAATATCTGCTTGTATCCTAGAATCCGATTTGCCTTTGGTGAAGCTACTGTGCATTATTTTGAACATTTTAGATCAACCGACATTAAAATATTTAAATCCTCTAATATTTTGACTAGGTTTGGGGTTATCAAGACGTATTTGCATGGCCATACACTCGTCCAAGCTGAAGTGCATCTGCCATTTTTCCGACTACTCTAAGTTTGTTTGAATATTTGTTTTTGCAAGGTTTCGGTCACTATGATATTTTTACCATCAATTTTTTTTAATTTGACATATTAAATTCGTGTCAAAATCTTTTATATACACATATTTTTCTAAAAATTGTCAGTGAACAGATTGATGAGGAACGCCACTAGTGATCGACGTCTATGATAAACTATTTCTATTGACTACAAATCTGTGCCAGTCTTCCGTCAATTTCAATACGCACCCCAACCGTATCTCGTGCGTTGTTAGATTTATCATGAACCTTTTATTTGGAACAGTGTCAAAACTCTTTTTGAAGTAAGGATAAACTAAATATACATCTTTATCTTTGCCAAATGCTTGATCATTACGTGAACAAAATCGAGCAAATTAGTTAAGCATCATGACCTGCTTCGAAGGCTGTGCGCATCTCATTTATTAAGTTATTTACTTCAAGATGCTTAATAATTCTATCTCTATCAATGGACTCTAAGAGTTTACTGATCAGTGAAGTAAGGGAAATGGGCTGGAAGTTTCTAAGTTATTTTTTGCCTTCATCTAAAAATGACATTACATTTGCCTCTTTGAACTCTTTAGGAACATTTCTATCGATAATATATTTATTGAATATTGTACAAATGTATTTTAATATTCGTTTCTAATTCTGTACGGTGGATTGGCTAGGTTTTATCGAGGCCTAGCTGTTGAAAATTCGCATTATATATATATATATATATATATATATATATATATATATATATATATATATATATATATATATATATATATATATATATATATATATATAAAGGGTCTTTCAACAAGGATGCTCGATTTTTGTCAGGCGATAGTGGACATGTTGTTAAAGCGACATTTGGCAAACTCACTGTGAACTGTTCAGTAGTACTTGGCACGTCACGATGGAAGTTTATAGTGTTGAAGAGCATGTGCAAATCATCAAATGTTATTATCAATATCAGTGCTCCGTTCGACAAACGTTCCGCGTATTACATGATTTCTATCCTCGCTACAATCGTTCTGATGAGTCCACTGTTCGACGCTTGGTGGCCAAATTCGAGGCAAAAGGGTCGATCAACAATCAACCAACACCCGTACGTCGCCGAAACGCAAGGTCTGCTGAAAACATCACTGCCGTAAATGAGGGTGTACGGGAAAATCCGAGGCAGTCAATCTTTCAGAAGAGTTCTGCCTTTCTGCGACTTAAACAACAGTACGTCGAGTTGAGAGAAGCTATTGAACTAGCTGGCCCCCAGAAAGGAGATATGGCTCGACTTCGAAGGATCAAAGAAGAACTAATCACCGCAACGATAATAGAAAGAAACGCCAGATGGAATAAATTTGTGGAGGCAATCGACTCGGAGCCTAAGCCAGACAAAATTCTGGAGCAAGATAAACATGGCAAGAGGAAAAAAGAGTCCAAGAACCAAGGTTGTGGAAGGGTATATTCGACATCTAACCAGACGAGAATGAAGATTTTGACAGGGATCATGAACTAAGGGTTGTCGAGGAAATGAGTAGAACAGCATCGTCTAGAGATAGTTCCTAACAACTGCGCATCCCTTACGACGTTAAAGGAACAAGGAATTGTACCAGTGACCCTCGAAGAGTTCAAGAACATTAACATTAAAATAATACAGAAGGCTCCCGGTGAGTCCGAGATCACCACGGAAAATCTATTCCGTGCACCAGATTCATTCCTCGAAAAAATAGATCAGCTATTTAATGCCACAATCAGCGCGGTATATTTCCATTACGCAGTAAAAAAGGAAAAACTCATATTCCTACCGAAGCCTGGAAAACCTGACGATAGACCATCAATTTTAAACCCATAATCCTGTTGGAGATGCATGCAAAACTACTGGAAAGGACAATAAAAAGTAGACTTACGAAACATCTAAAAGAATGGTCATTGATACGCAACACCAGCATAGATTACTTAAATGCAGGAGTGCAGAAACAGCTCTTGCGATCCTATTGGAGACAATCGCAAAAGCAAAGTAAGATAAGCATGCACCGACTTGGTGTTAAGGGACGTCCAAAAAGCCTTCGATATGGTTTGTAGGATCGGCCTTAAATTCAAAATCAGGAGGTTGGGATTACCTCAAGCTCTCATGAAATTCCTTTGCGATTACCTTTCAGAACGAGAAGGTTATATCTGAGTGGAAAACTACGATGGGCCGACCTTTTAGATCCCGCAGGGGGTCCCACAAGTGGCTGTATCAGTCTATGAATCCACACGTTACATTCATTTCGCTGATGATATTACAATTGTATCAAATATCGTCTATAGACACGCCCCGACCATGGCGAGAATCACGTCGGCGGAGAATGAAAACATAAACAACTATGAAAGTAAATAGAAAATATGCACAAACGCGGATAAGTTTTTAATAATTCCAATAGCCAGGCGAAAGACTTCCAGAGTAGAAGTGGAGGGTAACAGATATAGTTACGAATATGAAGAAAGAGTGCTTAGACTCAAGATAACCCAGCAGGGGTACGCTAAGTACACAGAAGAGCGAACAAACATGGCGAAGTCAAATCTTTCTAAACTATACGAACTCAGAGGCATAAATAGGAAAAAAAAACAAAACAAGATTAAGATCTATAACGCTCTCTGTAAAGCAACTCTGATATACGCAGCAATACCACTGAATATACTCCATAAGACTAATCTAATAAAACTTCAGAGATTCCAGAACTCTGTTGTATACATAATTATAGACACGAGGGGGGGAGAAAGCAAAGGAGACTACAAGACCTACAGCAGGAAATCGAACTTACAGCCACTAATATATCCCTACACAAAAATGGCATGCAAGGTATGGGATAATCTGAACGACATCCTAGATGAAGAAGACTTAAGATCTATAGGAATCCCGAAAATATATAGGATACCCAACATAGGAAACGTTAGGAGTGGGAAATCGGAACCGAGTGGGATACGTGAACCTGTCTACACATATAACTTAGGTTGCTTTGAAATACTAAGAACATAATGAAAAATTACATCTGCACTGAAAAGTAAAAGCAAACGAAGAACAAGCAAAGAGAAAATGAGGCATGAGAGCCTCCAAACAACAGCGAAAGAAAATTGAAAAATAAGATGAAGCATGAAGGAACCAAGAGATGGCTGGTCAACCAGAAACTGTAATTAACTCTACTTTTGCCCTTTACTAATTTTGTCTTCAATATTTATCCACTCAGAAGGCAGCATAATTTCACTTGAAAAGTCGAAGCTGAGAAGATCTCATTTTTGGAAAAGGAGGAAAAGTCGGAGGCAAGGGAGGCTCAAAACGCCATTTTTTGGAGCCTCATCATCCTTACGGGGAGAATTCTTTTACGAATTTTATACCGGCACTAAGAAGATTTGATGTCGTGCTAACCCCCCCCCCTCCCACTACGGAGTCGCGAAGCTGAAATGAACTGATCTGCCACTCATCTAGTCTCGCCACAACTATGTCGGTCCACTTTGATAGACATAATTGGGGACGTAAAGGAAAGCAGGTTTGAGGATTAGCCCACTGTGGAACTCTACGGAAGAGACCGCCCGGTTACGAGGCGATGCTGAAAGCTTTGGGGAAGAGTTCGCTCTAATCTCTAAGGGTAACTTCCGGCCAAGACCACAGGGGGACATACAACCGTCCCTGTGTAAGTTGGAAACAGCATCGATATCCAAACCCCAGATGGGGCGGCACCCCCGGGGGTGGTAGTTGATTCTATCACCACCCATCATCAAGTCCGCCACTCATCACCCATCTGAGGGGCCTCGCCCGGGTCCACCTTCCATCATTCACCCCCCCCATTTGGCAGTTCAGTTCACGTAAGCTTAGTGATGAAGTAGCGGGAGTCACCAACTACCCCAATTAACAATCCAAGAAGAGAAGGAGCACCAATCTCAAGAAACACCAATCACCCACATCGAGAGCAAACGAAGACAAGCTATTAACTGGACTGAAGGGCCACTCTTGTGAAGAGATGGCCCAGGACCACACGACCAGGATTCCTCTGCGGGTTGTCGACGGACAACCCAAACCCAGCAGAGAATCCACTTTTGAGGCCGTGTATGGAGCACTGGGCATAGCTATGGTTAGGCTGCTGGATATCCCCTCAGGTTATATCGCCATTTGCGAGAGGGAAAAAGATATCGAGGAGATAACCAAAGAAAAGGCAGTAGAAGCGCTGCGAGCCATTGGACTACAGCCAGCAGTACCCCTCCCAGATTCTGGCCCATAGGAGCGTGGTGTGTCGTCGAATCGACCCATGGATTGGGCAGCATACCGCGGAGGAGATCCGAGAGGAGATTGAGCTTCGGCAAGCCTGGGCCAAGGTTGCCGAGGTTATTAAGTTTCTTAATAGAAGGGACGGCGGTGAATACACGCATGTGTTCAAGGTGGTCTTCACGGAGACTACCATGGCACATAAGGCAAAGGAACAAGGACTACTAATGTTCAATGCCAAGATCAGCGGAGAACAGGTGGAAAAGGGGGAATACACCCCAGTACAGTTCTGCTTCAAGTGCTTCCAGATGGAGTCTCACCCCACCAAAGACTGTAAGGAGCCCCAAGAATCCTGTTCCAAATGCAGTCAGAAGGGCCACAATTGGCGCAACTGTGACAGTAACACGGTGAAGTGTATAAGCTGTGGGCAAGGTCATAGGACTATGGCCATGTCATGCCCCGCCAAAAAAGAAATTATGAGAAGAAAGCAGGAAGCCAAGAAGAACGAGGAGACGCGTAGAGCGAACACGTCCTACGCCCAGGCGGCTAAGGCGGCCATCTCCGAGGTGGACGCCAAGAAGACGTATCTGAAAATAGAAAACGAGGGCTCCACCAAAATCATGACATGCATTCTCCATGCACACGTCATGAACTTGGCCCGCCCGGGTACATTTGCAACAGTCCTAAACCAAATGTTGGCAAAGAACGGTATGGAACAAATGTGGTTCCCGGACAACCCACCCTCGGGGGACGTGCTGCATCTGCAGATGGCCCCTAAGGAACAGAATACTGCAACCACGACTCTTACGGACACAACCAAGAAATCTAATAATAAAGCACGGAAAGTAGCAGTCGAGGCGACAACTCCTGCTCCCACCCATGGTAAACAAAAATCGGCAAAAAATATCAACTCAGATAATAGCAGTTCTTCGGAATCCTCAGATTCCTCAGACACTGATACACCCAAACCCCAGGATAAGAAAGAACAGAAGAAGAGAGTGAAGAAGATAAGGGCAAACTACATCAACCTTAGGATATACGCCTGTGAGCAATTCCCCTTCCCGGAGGAGATGGAAACCAGGAGCATATTCCAGGGCATAAGGTCTAAGATCTACAAATGGGAATATGACTCAGAAGTAGATCCCGAGACTGTGGAGGAGGCCCTGCTCGCGCAAAATGTGATTCTACATCACAGCACATGCGAGCAGATCTCAAACGCTGAGTTTAGGAAGAAGAGAAACGGGAGGAAAAAGAACATCACCCAGAAGCACTAAGTGACAAATAGATGGAGAGAGTAAGCAACAGAATGAGGATTCTGACACTCAACGTGAATGGATGGGAGGAGAAAGCCACGGCATATGGTAACATATTCCGTGTGCACGACCCTGACATCATTCTCATCACGGAGCACGGTATCGACACTACAGCTGGTCCCATTAAAATACCGGGCTACAGAGTGATCATGAAGAACCATTCCCAGGAAAGGTTTGATGGTGCTGCAATAGCTGTCAAGAGGAACATCTCCTTCAAACAACTACCAGAACTCGATGAGTCCTTTGTGGCAATCGAGGTACACACCCTGGTCGGAGACCTCGTGATAGCTGCAGCATATCAACCCCCTCGACGAGCATATCTCCCGTTATGCAACTTCTACACACTGTTCGGGCACCGCAGAATGGCATTCTTAGGGGGAGACCTCAATGCCAGATGCCGTGCGGCAGGCTATGGTAACACCAACGATAGAGGCCGAAACTTGGAATTGATTATGGGAAGAAAGAACATTCAAAGGATAGGGCCGGATTTTCCGACCTATATCACTTCCCGGTCAGCAACTAAGCCTGACATAATCTTAACAAGTGAAGGCTTTCCTTTCAACTACCATAGTGAGCCAGGCCCGACAGTCCCTAGTGATCACATAGCGATTCTCACTACAATATCTCTCGCACCAATCCAGCTCCCAGCCCCTCTCCGGAAAAATTACGCCATGGCCAACTGGGATCGTTACAAACAACGACTCAGTGACTATGCGCCAGCTGACCTCAGCACGGCGTCGTTAGAGGAGATCGACAGGGAGTTGGAGAGGATAACAACGTCCATACTAAACGCGGACCGCGAGAGCATACCCGTTACAGGGTATAAAACACCTCCTCAGCCCAGATGGACAGAGGAGATGAGAGATATCGCTCGCGTTCACAGGGAAGTGTTCGAAGAAGTACGACGGGAGGGTCCCAGCCGGGAAAGGAGCTTGCTGCTCCGACGCCTAAGCTCAGAGCTTAGAGAGGCTATCAACCTCCAACAGGGGGAAATTTTGGAACAACTTGATAGCCAAAGTCGACAGCGAACTTAGCCCGGCCAAGTTCTGGCGCCAAGTCAGGAACTTAAAGGGACTTACACCCTGACCCAAGACTCGGATAATGGAGAACGGAGACTACATTGAGAACCCGGTGGTTCTCGAGGATATGTTCAGGAACTTCTGGAAAAACGTTTTCAGGATTACACCCGAGGAAAACGTTGAGTTTGACCAGGAATTCGAAGGCCAACTGATTGAACAACTTAATCAGGAAACGCATCGCACACACCCACTACAGCAAGTCAACGAAGGCAGGGAGATGGCGGGTCACGGACGTCCCATAACATCAGAGGACGTCAAGGCCACTGTAAAAGCCTTTCGACAAAAGGCACCAGGCTGGACGGGTATTACCAGAAACAACTTGGTTAACGCCCCACAGCAGATCATTCAGGGAATCGTTAATATCTTCAACGCTTCCCTGAACACGGGCTACTTCCCGGAAGGTCTCAAGATTGCGAAGATGATCTTCATACCCAAGGGAGGTAAACCCCCTGATCAACTGGTAAACTACAGGCCAATCGCCCTGCTGGAGTTCATTGCAAAAGTCTACGAGAGACTCCTAGCTGACAGGCTTCAACAACAACTAGCCGAGCTGGGAGCCCACAACCCTCAGCAGCACGGGTTCCGCAAGGGTCGAGGAACGGAAACAGCCCTCGCCCTTCTTGCGGAGAAACTCGCTTGCAGTAAAGCTGAGAGGCGGTACGTAGACGTGGTGCTGCGTGATGTTAAGAAGGCCTTCGATAAGGTTTGGCTGAGAGGATTACAGTACAAGATCCTCAACCTCCAGCTTAACCCACTCCTGGAAAGGATCCTTTGCAATTACATCTCCGATAGGAGAGCCCAAATTTCAATCGAGGGCTGCAAAGGACCCGAATTCGAACTAGAAGCGGGAGTTCCACAAGGCAGCTGTCTCAGCCCTCTGCTGTACCTCGTGTACACAATAGACCTGCCTGCTCCAGTGAGGTACGATTCGATGTATCTGCAATATGCAGATGACATCACCCAAATCGTCCTGAGTCCATTCAGGAACGCTGGAAGCCAGGCGAGGGCGACAGCTGTCGAAATAGAAAATATCAATAGATATGAAAGAAAGTGGAAAATGAAGACCAACCGCCAGAAGTTCACGATCGTTCCAATGAACCGCCGAAAAACTGATGACGTTGTCGTCAATAATGAACACTATCCGTACTCCAATGAGGGTAATGTCCTGGGCTTACGGCTCTTTAAATCTGGATATAAGACCCACATAAATACCAGAGTCTCCCTAGCCAAACGAGAGCTGAAGAAACTTTACCGCTTCAGAGGCCTCAGCGTGCCTAACAGCAAGAAGCTGTATATGGCCCTGGTACGCCCAGTCCTGGTGTACCCGGCCGTGATCACGCAGATGGCAAGCTGTACCTCTCTCAGAATGATGCAGAGAGTGCAGAATAAAGCCACGCTGCTGATTACAGGCACGCGAAGGATCGACCGTATTCGGCAATCGACTCTTCACCAGAGAATCGGTCTAAAGCCGATCAATACGGAGATCCAAAGGCTAGGGAGAAAGACATGGGACAAGATAGATCTAACTATACTCCCGAATTTGAACCTAAACTTAACCATTCGTGCAAACCGGAGACGCGCTATAGGTAGAACTGCTTTGTTCCCAAGCAGTAGAACCTGCGCGAGAGAAGTGGTACTACCTATATTTACGTAGTACTAGTCCACTTCTCTTAAATTATGTGACCCTAAGATACCAAGACTAAAAAGTTTGATAATTGGACAACCAAGTTGACAAATTTTAAGAAACAAATTGAAAAAAGAGGCGTAGTGCCCACGTTAAAAGTCCCCCCCCCCCAAATATAAATAAATATAGTAAAAAATTAATAAAATAAAACTAAATTTAAATATAAAAGAGGCGAAGTGCCCAAAACTAATAATAATCAAAAGTCAAGAATAAAAAGAGGCGAAGTGCCCAACTCCCAATACCCAACTGTTAATAAATTAATTAAAAGTCAACAAAATTCAAACTAAGAAAAGAGGCTAAATGCCCATATTAAGAGACTACAAAGCAATCAACACTGAGAATCATTCAGCAAGAAAGTCAACCTTGAAAGGCTTGAATGCTTCGAAGGCGGAAATACCTAAAAAGAAATACAAATATTATGACGGAGGAAACTGGCTGTCAATGACAGCCAGCTACTTTTTGACGGAGGAAATAATTTTTTTTTTAAATACACAACATGAAGAATGCTAGTGATGCCCTAACACCAGGGCAAACTAGAAAACTTATTCACACCTTTATATACCTACCACACAATTTCACCACTTTAACCTAATTTTTAATTTGTAATTGTATCCATTCAACTTCAACAAGACTCTTTTCATTCATTTTAGACCCGGAATTCTTGAAAGAAATACATTTGCTAATTATATCTCGGTACCCGGTAAAGGAGTAACGTTCAGGTAGGTCCGAAAAACGCCTTCGCTCAGTAAAAAACTGTGAGCACCGCTTTACTGTGAACCAATTATAAAACTTTATAAGAATTCAATCTGCTCAACTTCGAGGTCGTTTTGAGTCTGATGTTATTCTATAAGTTGGTTCCAGCACTACAGAAGTTTGCCGCGAGAACATGGAGTGTGTTAACATATTATAAATAATACAGATTTCGTACAAATTTTTACGTTATTCAAATATATAGAGGTTATTTAGAGCGTTTGAAAGCAGGAACTGCAACTCTTAAATGCGAACAAGATATGCCTACGTGTTTGTGTGTGTGTGCGCGCGCGCGCCACAACTTTATTATGCCCATCATTGACTTTTATTTTTGGCTGCAGTATTAAACCATATTGCCCGTTTGTTGGCTTCCTTTTTCTCGAGTGGTGCTCGAAGTAGTCCGGTGCGTAGAAATGAGGTCGAATCATTCTTGCCGCCGAGTCTCGCAAAGCTTGATGAATTTGCAGATATGGGGAGTAGCTTTGCGATGAAATGATCATAAGTGGAATTCGATCCACGGTGTCGGGCGGTAGAGCAGTACAAATCAGTGCGGCTTAGCTTAGGGCGGGAGGCTCGCTGGTGATTGAATTCGCTCCAGCCTCTCGAAGGGTAAGGCAGACTAAAGTCCATGATTTTCGCCATCCCGCAACGGCTGCTTCTCTGGAGACGGGATGTTCGATGGAGTCGGATTACGCCAGGTTGGTAAAGCGAGGAGCTGCCTGCTCGCTTTGTGAATACATTTATGCTTTGATCACACTGCTTGTCTGATGTAGAAGGGTCACCAATTTGGGGTATGGCGGTGAGTTTCACTCTTGTAGTTTGGTAGGCTACCGTAGTCAGTGTGATCTTAGTTTCTTCAAGGTGATAGGAAATTTAGAGCTGGATATCAACTTCTTTAATCGGCGGGAGCGAAGACTTGTATTACAAATTATGTACAGGAAATAACTGCCTCTAACTTACTTCAGCGCTAATATACTAATTGTTTAATTGTGTAGTTGTGTATAAGGGACAAAAGGGTGTGTGGATAGATTGTGAAAAGAGAAAGTAGTGTGGAAGATTTGCAAAGAGATGCTACAGCCTGGTGATCAGGGTTATGTCTTTCAAATTGTTTACTTTGTTATGTGTTTCCTCTGTTGTTATCGTTAGAGTTTATATTAATATGGAGCTTAATCCATTTGTTTTCTATATATTTAATGTTCTTTGCTATGTAGTGTGCATTTGCTGTTGTTTTAATAAATTGCTTTTATTTTAAGTGTTGTGCTTAGTTTTTTTGTTATTGTTTCTTTGTACAGCGTGTATTTTCATGCCCTTTGTTTCTTCTTTTTTTCTGAAGTCTCGATCGTGGTTATTAAGTCTCTTTCGATGATTTCATGCTTAATAATTGGTGTTTTTTCTTATTTTTTTTGTCAGAATTTTGGGCAAATTCAATCCTTTTCATGCGTAGAATTGCACTTCGTTTCGGCCAGCTGATAGGCTAGCGGAACTCGGAAATCTGGCACGACTTGGAGCTGTTCTGCTATGGTTAATCATTTAAATGATTTCATCATTCAATTACTCATTAATGGGACTTAGCCCCACCTCCCGGTGCAGTTTTTCTTGGCGTCTTCTTTTCCGCATACGTGTACTCGTAATTAGGTGCAAGCATTTGTTCTGAACCACTTGTAGTTTCCTCTTTTGTCTCTTCGAGACACAAAAGAGGGCAGAAGTAGGGTACAGCAACGTAGATCTTACAAGTGTATTCGAGATCTTTCTCTTGTTGCTTTCACGGAATTTCTGAACATATACAGAGTTCTGACTGCAGCTGAGGCCTTGCAGATTCTATTTTCTACGTGTTTCCTGTACCCGGTTAAGGATATCCTCATTTCGAGTGTATGAATAGCGTGTATCCCCCATCCTGACGTCTGCTAGTAGCTTTCTGCAGATGAGGACTACTTTGAACTTTTTGCGGTTCGTTCGAATCTTCCATTGTGTCTCCTAGATGTTTAGCCTTTTAATTTCTGCTGCTGTCATACGAGCTTGCATAGGCATGTTCCTCCTTGGACAAGTTATTATCTGACTGAAATCATCGGCGAATTAAACGTTGAAGCAAGAGGGCTTCGCAAGGGCTGGAACATCTGCGATGTAAATCGAGTAGAGAGTGGGAGATAGAACCCCTCCTCCTGCGGGAGGCCCTCAGTGAAGGGAAACTTCGGTCCGTCCGTACACCCTATATTGACGTACGCCGCTCTCTCCATGACATAGTAACAGTGTTCTTTCTAAGTTTTCACATAGGCTAAGATATAGGATCTTATACTGCATTCTTCTTTGCGACACCTTATCAAACGCCTTTGACACATCTCGACAAACAATGTCCACGTGACTCCTTTCCCGTTTGTCTTGGGCTAGCTTTTCTATTATGACACTTATTGCCATCACTGTACTTCGCTTTATTCTAAACCCGAATTGATATGGGTTGTATAGGGAGTTCTCCTCCGAGTAGCACACTAGCATTTGGTTGAGGATTATTCTCGAAGAACTTTCCGCCAAATTTCAGGAGTGAAAATGAAGGGAAGCTCTCCTTCAACCTTGGCTCTTTCCCATGCTTCTGCAAAAGGGTCATTTTTTGCCGTTTTGCAAGCATGTGGGAAGTATCGCCTGTTTAGACAGGCGTTTAATATTCTTATCATTACTTAGATAATATTGGCTGGTGCTTTTTTGATATTCAATTTTGTAAGCCCCGATTGTCCTGGGGCTTTTCGTTGGAATGAGCGGAGCGCGCCGAGTAGTTCTTCGGAAATCTCGGCGTCTCCATCGCGCTGCCTGGCGACCTGGTGGTGAGGGTGCGTCCTACGTATTTGTTCGATTAGCTGGTCTATGATGTTGCTTTAGAATTCTATTTCGTAATCTTCGTTTTCTTCTTCAGTTATACTTAAGATTCTTTCCCAATAACTTCAGAATATTACTTGGATGTTTTCCTTTTGTCTCCATGTTTCCGTCTTCTATTAGTAGCTCAATCTTTTTTTCCAGTCGATCCTTTGAGGCGTCTGATTTTATTCAGAAATCTTTGGGCGATGCTTCGTGATCGAGGCTATCGATCGCATCGTCCCATCGCCTCCATTTTGTTCAAGGATCAACTGGTTCAGTTTTTCCTTGATGTGCTCTTCTTTGGATTGAGTTGGATGATACGTTCTGGAAGTTAATTTCATACAGTAATCTCAGCTCACGGTAGAGTTCCTTCATGTCTTAAGTGAAAATGAGCTTGTGTCAGGGTTTAAAAGGGGGTTTGTAAATCTAATAAAAAGAGATTACAGTGTACGTCCTTGGTTTTCACTGTTTGCTGTATCTTTAATTGAAACATTATTTAGGTTGGGTTTATGGTGTCGATGTCTGTTTTCGTAGTGTATTCGGATAGAGGTGAATTTGGGAGTAGTAAGCGGGACTCGATTTCTGTTGCTGATTCTCAACTGTGCGCAAATACGGGTATATAGTGTCCTCTGTGTCGATCCCAGATGCACCTCAGAATTAGATCTCGAGCAGGTGAATTCATATATGACGGAGGATAGAAGCAGCGTTGGTATTTTGTCTTAAATTTGAAAAGATATAGTTTCTGTGTGTTTTGAAAAAAATGGTATAAAATGTGTTGCAGGAAATAAATCTTTAAGAAAGGGTGGGAGTTTCACCCAGAGAAGTGAACTGAGGGGTCTTATATATGGGAGAGGTACAAAAACCACTCTAGGGACGATGTATGTCGGATCTTTCGAGTTAAATATTTTATTGATAAAATTTCGAAAGTTCGGTCGTATAAGTTTGAAGGATATCCGTTTTGTTGGAAATAGTCAGTGGGGAAAGTGACCTCGTTGTTGAAATTATATGTGTGTGTGTGTGGCTTTTATTCGTAAGGGTTACCAGTTTAGATGAGGAATAAGTTGGGGGTGAGCTAGGGTTCCCGTAAATGGGTGTCAACCAAGGCGTTTTAGGTCTCACCGTCGAGTATGCTCCGACTCCCATTTATAGGCTTGGTTCGAAAGGTAACTTGGTTATCAATGGGTTAAATAAAGGACTTGAAAGGAAAATGTTGATTTGTGGGCTTTATTCTTGGTATAGGTCTACCTTAATTGGGGCAAGCGAGATAGTAGAGTCTAACGTGGTTTGGTGTTAAGTTTTCCTATACGTTAGAGAGTTTGGGCTAAGGATAGCTGGATTTACGGGCGTGGAACGGACTCTTGAAGCCCATAAGACTAATATGAATCTGGAATCAAGAGGAATGAATGTATCCCATAAATAATAGTGATGTTACTTATCTTGAAATTCTCTGGTCTTTTTATACGAACTTCATTAAGGGGGAGTGACCTATCTATCTTTAATCAGAGCGCGAGGTGGAGCCTCACAAGTTAAATTATGTTCGGTTATTCCTTTGTTGAGCTTGCAGGATGGAGTCAAAGGGTGTGCGTGTTTCAATGTAGACACATTTGGCCGCATCCGTGCTGGCATCGATAGCAAGCTGATAGCAAACTTGATTTTGTCGTTTCGCATGAACACTTCTATAATGCTATACATTTAAATTACTTCGATACTCAGATACATATTTTTAATATTTCGGGTTCTTTCTACCTATTTAACTAGTCACTCTGATAATATAACGATTACAATACATGGTATATACAATTGGTTCACAGGGGAAGTGTTATCTACAAAATCATTTGGCAGGCGGACAATTTGACTCTTCTCTTTTATTACAATAGGCTAGGGCATTGAAATGAATGTAACTGGATTTAAAAATAAAAGAATCACGGATCTCTGGGAAACATAACCTGTCTCCCAGAGCGCGTAAAAATGTCCGTCTTATCATTGCTCTTCCCGCTGCAAGGAAAGGTTACGCTCCGATTCCCTCCTATGTCATTGTCCTCCGTTTCACCTTCTTCCCAATGACGTTAAGTGCAAGAGGTCCCTTTTCTATATTTTGCATGTTTCTTCGGGCAGGGCTGATTACACAATACAGTGCCATCATGCAAGGGAGGGAGTTTCGCCGGTTTCAACCTATCTACTGAGGCAGTGTTCCGTTTAACATCAGATAACTGCAATTTGTAGACCTTGTCGTCACGCTCGACAACCGGGAAAGGGCCAGCATGTGGCGCTTCTAGCAGTTTGCGAATACGATCTATTCAGATCCATATATGCGTTGCCCTGTGAAGAGATTTGGGCACAAAAGGCTTGGACACCGAATGCAGGTGTCCTTCGGATGCCTGTGTGAACTCAACTTGTGCCATAGCTGTGGCTAATTTTGAATCAGTTTTTTACGACAAGGATGAAACCAAGGGTTTCGGACATAGTAGTGTAGTCCCTATGAGTGATGTGTGTCAGAGAGAGAAGGTTCCCCCATCCATAGAACCCAAAGTCTATGCGTAGCGCCTGAGAAAAGAAAGATGCACCTGAAAGCCCATACAGCCCCATGGGATAAGCGAGAATTTCGCGTGGTCGTGTGATCCATGTTGGATTTCCCCGTCGCATCGCCTGAGCGGCGCCAGACCTACTGCGTCGAGGACTTTCTCGAGATCCTGTGATGCTCGTCGAGAATATTCCCTTCCCCCTGGCACGCCAAGTCTAATGAGATCGCCTTTTCTTTTGGGAGACCTCTGGCGAGCCGCTTCCTCCAAGCTAGTATAAATACTTCGGAAAAAGCTTTGAGAAATATGTACCATACAGCCCCGTCTTGGTTAGCAGCCACGTACAGTCTCGTACGCCCTGCTCCGCCTCCCAACGGCTTCCAGGTACGGACGCAACGCGTCGCCTCTCTACCCAGCATGGCTCGTACCTAAGGTCAGAGTTCCCTCCTGACAGACGACAGACACGGATAGGCATCTATCACTTGGGTATCGACTTCGTTCTCGTCTGGAGTAGTCCCTCGTTAATTTGTTAGCAAGATTAAAGAAGAAGGAATTTTGCAAGTGGAACTTTGCAGGGCCCCGCTTCCTCTTCGTGTCCAAAGCCTCCTTCCAGTCAATTATGCTTTTCCTGAGTTTCCCCTTTATTTGCACTGTCTCACTTTCCCTGGAAGCACAGCAAGATACGCCACTAGGAGCTCTCTATCATATGTAGAGTACGCTTGCTTGGTCCGCCTCAGTTTGCTTGAGAAGAATGTCACCGTTTGCGGCGATCCATTTACCCCCTGGTGAAGGGCAACACCTGCCGCGTATTGGGAGCAATCCGTCACCAGCTGATATGGTGAGTCATTGGGAAACCGGTAACAGAGCCTGATGAACTTGATCAAAGATAGTTTAGTACTATCGAATGCTTTTTGTGTATTATCATTCGATTCGAGCTCACGAACCTTACGTTGGAGGCGTGCGAGCTCGCTCAGCATGGCTGCAATTGCTGCGAAATTTGGATTCATCCTTCGATAGTATCCCAATAGGCCCAAGTACCGTCGTAGTGTCTTGTAATCTTTCGGTAAAGGGATTTCTCCAATTTCTTTTATTTTCTTGGCCGGCGAGAAAATTCCCGCAGTCGAAATGTGAAAATACCCTGGAAAATCAATTCCTTTCTTTAGTAGTTCGCATTTCCATAGGAAAATCCGTAGACTATTCTCGATTAGGATTCTGAAAACTTGATCTAAATGATCCAGATGGTCATCCAGATTATCTGAAAATATCAGGATGTCGTATATATATATATATATATATATATATATATATATATATATATATATATATATATATATACATAAATGAACTCTAATCCCTTAAATAGGTTATTGATGTGTCGTTGGAATGTGCAGCTTGCATTCCGGAGGCGAAGGGGTAATTTCATATATTCCCATAAGCCAAACGGAGTTACCACCACAGTTTTTTATGACGCTGGGTTCATCGGGATTTGATGGAAGCACGATTCAGATCCAACCGAGAGAAAATTGTTTTACCATGGAGGTGATTTGCCGCCCTGTGTATTCTCGGCAATGTATCTCTGTCGGGCTATGTGATCTCATTAAGTGCGCAGAAATTGTTGACCACTCTGTACGAACCTGGCGACTTTTTCGGAACCAAATCAATCGGCGAAGCCCATGGTGATTTTGACAGGTACAAGACCCCCTCCTTTAGTAGTGTTTAAAACGTTGTTTTGGCAACTTGTAGCTCTTCATCTTATTCGCGCGAATATCGGTGGTGCACTGACGGTCTCAATTGTGTTCGTCACGTAGTTAGGCAAGTAGGCAATGGCAAGATGGGGTTGGTG
Organism: Ceratothoa steindachneri; assembly: GCA_963969495.1. Classification (NCBI taxonomy): domain Eukaryota; kingdom Metazoa; phylum Arthropoda; class Malacostraca; order Isopoda; family Cymothoidae; genus Ceratothoa; species Ceratothoa steindachneri. The sequence goes on from OZ018321.1 coordinate 173,981,866, forward strand.
GGCGCGGGGCTGTACAAATCTTTATACCTTTCTTTTACGGCTTTGCAACCGGGCGGTAGGTGCTGGAGGTCATCAATCATTAGTGCAACGCAGGCTCCCCTGATTGTTTCCCTTCTGATTTAAGCTTAGTTTGGATGTCGAAAAGGATGCCGCGCGATCAATCCACCAAAAGATTAAAGTATCTAGAAAGTGAATTCCAAATAACGGCGATGTGGTATCCGCGAACACAAACAACCAGTTAAATAACCAGCGAAGACTAGGGATAACTATATCCGTGTGTACCTCGCCGTGCACTTTTTACGCCATTACATGTATAATGTTAAAACTATAATCGCGTAATTCACCCCTTCCCACCAATTTTATCGGGATTATCGCAATATTCGCTCCCATATCAATTAAAAATTCGCACTTCAATTTTTTACTTTTGGGGCGACGGTGAATACAGACGGCTTACAGGATCACAATGGAATAGGAAGAAGCCTGGACTTCTGTTGGACAGAAACATTGTTCAGAGAATAGGCCCCGACTTCCCCAGCTTCGTCAGAAGAGAGTGTGCCACAAAGCCAGACATATGTTTGGCTAATCGTCAGTTGCCGTTTAACTACTACATGGAACCAAATCAAGATTCCATCAACAGGAACCCTATACAAGTCCAAGCTGCAGTCAGAAAAGATTACAGAAGAACAGATGGGAACGGTACGACACCATAAACCAAACTTAAATAATTTTTCAATTAAAGATACAGCAAACAGCGAAAACCAACGACGTACACTGGAATCCCCTCAAAAAACAACTTATATTTTTAAAAATATTTCTGTTATCTCCCTTTTTTACAACAAAGACACCCAAAACTAATTAATTTCTGTTTTATTTTAAAAACAAAAACATATTTTATTATTTGAATATTACAACCTCTGCTGCCTCTCATTTCCCATATAATTAATTTATAAATATCAGATAACTTCTCTAAAAATTCTTATATTTGTATATATTTATAATGTCATATCCTTGATCAAGGGTTCCTACCCGAAACGTCAGTCTCAAGAAGTGAATATGTATATAATAATGAACTTCCTAAACTTAGCTTGCTTATTTATCCTAAAAATACGTATACGCCCGGCAACGCGCAAAACCTCTGCTCTCTTAAGATATATATTCGTATATATATATATATATATATATATATATATATATATATATATATATATATATATATATATATATATATATATATATATAATATTTAGGATAAATCGCAGAACCACCAGAAACCGATACATCTTTTATTTTCTTACTACATTTGAAGAAACCATGAAAAGGCCAACAAGACATTGAATTATTTTAAAAGATGACCATTTATAAAAAATCACTAAAATGTACTATAAGTTAAAATTTTAAATATGACTTGGCAATAGTTGAATTTGCTTTAAAACTGACTCAAAAAGGTAGTTAATAAATTTAAAGTTTATTTCAGAAATTAATTAAAAACTATAAGAGAAATTGACCTGGCAATAGTTAAAGATAATAAATTTAAACTGTTTTTAATTTTGTAAACACTGTACAAGTTAAAAACATTTAATATAAAAACAGTTAATTTTGGTACTTACTAAGGTGGATCCATCCTAGAGAGTGAATGGTGGGTTTAACAAGGGGCTAGTATTTATAGGTTACAGTGACGATTGGGAGAGAGGAATATCAACTAACCAAGCAGTAGTTAAAAAACAAGCCAACTAACAAACTGTAGTTAAAATTAGTTAATTAATAATGATATTGCACTTAAATCTTCATTGAGTGTAGGTTTGTAGTGTTTAATCTATAAAGATTCGAGGGTTCTTAGGCCACGTTTGTTGTTGTTAAAGGCTAATACTTGAAAATTCTCAATAGAAATGTCAGTTTTACAGCTTATGGTGTATTCCCTAATAGGAGACTTTTCCTTTTTATTTAATAATTTGTTTGTGCGCCAACTAATCCCCATATAGGTAGAGAACCTAGCTCCAAGAGACCTGACAGTGCTGCCAATTTAAGAGGCTCCAGTACAACTGCGACATTTAAATAAATAAACATTATCACTGCGGAACTCCAAAGAGACAGGATCTTTACTGCTATAAAAACTTCCTATCGATAATTTGTTTATAAAAACTATTTGTGGGTTTATTTGGGGAAAATATCGTTAAAAAATGAATAGGATTTTTCATTTATAAGTATCGTTTAAAAAAAACATTTCTGAAATTAGTAAATATATGGGCATTTTAGGACCTCTAATGCAGGATTGAGGGGGGAAGGTCCATAAGATTATCAAGTAGCTTTTCAAAAACTCTATTATATAAGTGAGAAGGACATTAATTTTTTGGAAAATATTTATCGCTAACATCCACCTACCAATCAATCCATAATGAATTTATTTTTCTTAGGAAATATTTTATAAAAATTTCCTTAATTTTGATCGCAATTATGCACTTTGGTAATCATATCTATCTGTTATCAGTAGTAATTCTAATAACTGTATTTTATAGAACCAGTAGATAGGTAGTATACTCGAAACGTCGTTGTCGATTTAATGTCTTTGTCTTGGTTTCCCAGTAAAGGGCATGGCGATGTGTTTAATGGCCGATATGCTGACACTACATACTACTTACTCTCTCCTCCTTTTTTCTGCTAACCTTTTTTTTCTTTCTGTAACAACTCATCCCAACCCCTCAACCCTCTCTCTTGCTTTAGGCACATGACCTAGATACATCGTGCCCCTTCCCTTGGCAGGGAAGGGGCATAAGGTTGAACTGCTTATGGTGGGCAGCCCACCCAGCAGGCAAACCTGCTTTTTAAAATAAAGCTACCCTGTAGGGCATGAACAAATAAAGCTTTAGAGGGGTCCTCCATTTCCAAGTGGATATGACACGATCACCCTACCTGTATGCAGTCCTTGAGTGGGAGATCCCCTCTTTGATGTATCCTACATGAGGTTAAATTGAAATTTAACTTCTATTTCATAGCTGTTACATGGACCGTTAGCGCAGGGGGAGGGGGGGCCGTATATAATTCCTAGAGCATGCAACAGATTTCCTGTATTTTTAGTGCTTCGTTTCTCCGCGATACACACGAGAAAGTCGAGGAAGTTGCAGTCAAGCAGGTCGGAAAGTCAAATGTCAGGTGATGAGTGACCGAAGAAATTCTTCGATATCCAGGCCTGTGTCTTCAGACTGAACTGGCAAGGCACATACTCTTGATGAAACATGTAAGGCCTACCTGCAGTTACTGGATAGATCCAGTGCTTCACCACCTTGCTCAGAAAACGGATGTAACCCTCTGTGTTCAACCTGAGCCCCTCATGGGAAGAAATCAGGTCTTTGGCGATACCAAAGACCATGATTGCTGCTGGAAATTTTATCTGCATGACTCTAGGCATAAGTGGAGGTCGAAGGCAAGCCACCTGTTGTTTTGGAAGTTGATCTGGTCTCAACAGAAATTATTTTCTTCGGAGAAGAACCACAACATGCCTATATCCAAAGGGTGTTTTTACTATTTGATCAGCTTCTTGGTGTGCTTGAGTCGCTTTTCAGTCATCGCTTTGGGGCAAAATTGTCCCTTCTTCAACTTGTATGCAAAGAAGCAAACGTCCTTATGCAAGACCAGCAATGGTAGACATCAATTTTCGTGATCATTGGTGTTGATCTCTTAGATTTTGACGACGAACCCCTACGTTATGAAAGCGTCAGATTGTATACTATAGATTTTCTTCTCTGCCGTCGCCGCGTAGTCGAATCGTGAATCTTCTAGCTCCTCTTTGACCTTTTCCACCATCTTTCAGTTAAGGTTGAGGAAGCTTGAAATGTCCTTGTTTGTCCTTCCAGCGCGGATTCAAAGGAAAACTCGATGCCTCTTCCACAACGAAGGTAAAAAACAAGGTCTGCTGAATAAAAAGTCACGTACTCTCAATTATTCTGATTTATGACCTTACGACCTACAAAACTTTCAATAATTTAAAGACTACCCTTATGAAGACCTTGGTAGTTATATCATTAGAAAGAAAATGTACAACAAAATGATAGTTTTAAATTTCGTTAGAATTTGCCGAATAGTTATGAAGTTATTGCCAAATAAATCTATAGCTAACTTTAGGAGGACCTGAGCAATTACATCATTAGAAAGAGAATTTAAAATAACATAATCGTTTCAAATTTCGATAGAATCAGCAAATAGTTACAATGTTAATATAAAAACAATAAGAAGCAAAACGGGGACCGAACGACAAACATAGTGAGATGTAGAGTCGCCCGCGCCTAGACTCGTACGCGACTAAAAATATGCGTAAAATTAGTTGAAAAATGTGGACGAATATATATATATATATATATATAGGGAGTTGACAGAATTCGTCCACATTTGTCAACTAATTTTACGCATATTTTTTCAGAATTCGAGGTTTTTTATAATGAAGGGCTGGAGCTTGATAAATCCTGTCCACCTTAGTGGACCGATCACAACGATGAAGAAGTGTCTTCGACTGTTAGTAATGCTAATATGAGTTTATGAGTATAATCTCTTGTTTTATAGAAGGTGGGCGCAAATAGGAGAAAGAGATTGAGAAAGAGAGAGAGAGAGAGAGAGAGAGAGAGAGAGAGAGAGAGAGAGAGAGAGAGAGAGAGAGAGAGAGAGAAAGAGAGAGGGAAAGAAGGGAAGAGAGAAAGAGAGAGAGAGAGAGAGAGAGAGAGAGAGAGAGAGAGAGAGAGAGAGAGAGAGAGGAGAGAGAGAGAGAGAGAGAGAGAAAGAGAGTAACAACAAGGAGTAACAACAGGGAAAGAAGGTACCATAGGAGACCTTACGGTCCATTCAAGGAGGGTACCTTTAGACTAGCAATCGAGCAGGCACATGGCTGCTCAATTGTTTTGCGTCCCTAAACGGCCACTTTTCAAGACTTTGTCTAGTCTTGACTTGAACTGGTCAACAGATTCACTGTTGACAACTCCCACTGGAAGTGCGTTCCACTTACCGCAGATACTGTAAGTGAAAAAATTTCCACACAGATTGCGGTTGTAACGCTTCAGTTCAAGTTTGAAGCCGTGATTGCGCGTTTTTTTCTCACTCAGTGTAAAAATATCCCGGCTGTCAACATTGTAAAACCCTCGAAGTATTTTGAAAACTTCGATGAGCTGACCACGTAGTCTACGGGTTTCCAGCGAGAACAGATCTAATTCCCTTAGTCTATCCTCATAACTTTTATGTCGGATAGAGTGGATCAGCTTGGTTGCCATGGCTTGTACGCGTACCAATCTCGCGATGTCCTTTCGAAATGAAGGACCCCAAAATTGTACGGCATACTCCAGGTGCGGTCGGACAAGTGAGTTGTACAAACATAGTACAATCTCCTTGTTCCGATATCTAAACTGGCGCTTTATATAACCTAACATCCTTTGTGTTTTCTTCTCCAGCTCAATACACTGTTTCGAGAACTTGAGGTCACTAGTGATTGTTACACCCAAGTCCTTCTCAGTGTCGGTGGATTCAAAAGCAGTGCCCTTAAGGATATACTGAGGTTGGGGATTTCAGTGGCCGATATGCATAATTTCGCATTTGTTCACGTTAAAAGGCATTTGCCACGTGTCCGACCACTCCCATATCTTCCAAAGATCTTCCTGCAGGCGGGCAGTATTTCCATCCTTTTCAACGTTCATACCAAGCTTAGTATCGTTGGCAAATTTGGAAATCTTGGCAACCATGTCACCGTCCATGTCTTTGACGTAGATGATTAATAGTATTGGTCCCAGGACAGAACCTTGAGGCACACCGCTAGTAACGGGTACCCACTCAGAAGCCTGTCCATTCACCACCACCCGTTACCGTCTGCCACTTAGCCAGTTCTCGATCCAGCCGGCTACTTTTCCGTCTATGCCCAGCGCTCGCACTTTCCGGAGAAGGCAGCGGTGTGGTACCTTATCAAAGGCTTTCTGAAAGTCTAAGTACACCACATCCACCGCCTTGTCCCGATCGTGCTCACTGAACACAAAGTGGAAGAATTCCACAAAGTTAGTCAGGCATGACCTTTGCCTTCGAAAGCTGTGCTGGGAACTCCTTAGTAACAGGTTTGACTCTAAATACGACGTAATTTTGTCCACCATCATGATTTCCATGAGTTTACCGACTATCAAAGTCAGACTGATAGGTTGATAGTTCGGCGGTTGGCTACGGTTTCCTTTCTTGAAGATAGGAGTCAGCTCCGCTTCACGCCAGTCTCTAGGAACGCATTCGGTCCGGATTGACATGCTGAAAATTGCGCTCAGGTGTAGTTTCACTTGATCGCGCACTTCTTTCAACACTTTAGGTAGAAACCCATCCGGGCCAGGTGACTTATTCGTCATTAGGTTTTACTGATCTTCTTTTTGATTTCTCCTTTGGTGAAGTCCATATCCTCCAGCTTTTCTACCGAGATGGAATCCGTCGGCTGGGGGATGGGACCACACTCTTCAGTAAACACTGAAGAGAAGTAGTCGTTGAGGAGGTTAGCATTTTCTGTATCTGAATGCTTTAATGTCCCCTCCTCATTTATCAAAGGGCCAATCGTTCGACGGATTGGTTTACGGCTGTTCACATATCCAAAAAACTCCTTGGGATTCTCTTTACAGAGTCTCACCACTCGGAGTTCCTCAGACCGCTTAGCCGCCCTTATGCTGGACTTCACTCTCCTTGCTAGCCTCCGGTTTCCGACAAAGTTACCCGAGATCTTAGATTGCCGGTACACGGTTCTCTTCTCCCTAAGCAGTTTGCTGATTTCTCGATTAAACCACTTTGGTTGAACAGAAGACCCACGGGGGCATTTCAGAGGAATGAAACGCGATTGAAGACTAATGAATGTGGTTTTGAAACTATTCCAAGAGTCTTCCGCAGCATCGCACACTTTTAGCCTCGCGTCGGTCAGTCCAGCACGAAGACCTGCAAAGTCTGCTCTTTTCAAATCGAGTTTCCTCGATTAACTAGTTGCAGGCCCTGCCTTTGGGACTTTGACTACAAATCTAATTAGTCGGTGGTCACTGCCACCGACCTCTTCGCCAACAAAGAGGGCCTTAATGATGTCATCCTCAGAGGTGAAAACCAAGTCGAGGATATTGTTTCCTCTCGCTGGCTCTCTCACCCATTGAGTAAGTAACTCGTTGTTCGCGCACTCCAGGAGTAGAGCGTTCTCGTCACAGGGTTATCTGGTCCCCCAGTCAATTTGTGTGTTGAAATCCCCCATGACGATACACACTCTGTCTTCGACAGGTACTCCTAGTAGCTGGTACGGATCTCTGTCCTTTTCAATGAGTTGGGCAGGAGGTCTATAATGCACCAGTGTCCTGTATTTGGCAGGACCTATCTCTAGGTCAACACCTAGTAGTCTATGGTCAAATACGAAGTTGCATTCCGTCGAGTTGAGAGTATTCTTGACATACAACATCACACCGCCACCTTCTCTGTCTGGCCTATCTTTCAAGAAGAGCTGGTAACCGGGATTCGTGAATTCACCTTCAAAATCTCACTTGAGGTTTTTATCCACGACTCCGTTATGGCCACCATCTCAGGTTCTTCTGTTGCTACGAGGCCACGAAGTTCTAGAAACTTGTTTCTGATAGACCTTGCATTAAACAGAAGAACTTTGAGGGAGTCCCCGACTGTAGGACTCCCTACGCTCTTCCGTTTCCCGCTTTCTTTCTTTGTGGTGGGGTCACTTCCCTCTTTGTGACTTTAGGAAAGGCCGTTCCTGGAGTAATAGTGGTGTACTGGCGTACGTCCTCCTTTACTCGTGGTCTGACACTTCTTTGGGTCCGCTCCACAACATCCTGGATCATGTTCGCGAGTGCAGCTTTCTATTTAAAGGAAAGATGCACTCCGTCCCTTTTGTACAGGTCATTTCTCCCTTAAAAGGTGCGGTAGGGGTCTACAAAAAAGACTCCTTTCACCGTACAAAGATCTCCCAGGCGTTGGTTTATGGAGACGTTCCTCGCGTGAGCATTGCGGGATGGACCTCATCTTGGGAGTATCCCGACCACGACACGCCTGCGGGTTTTTAGCCCACAGTCGTAAACTCCTTCCATAACCGTGGTCAGGATCTTCCCGCTGGCGCCTACTTTACCTCCTCGTAGGTAGAGATCGTTTTCACTTGCCATGAGTTCTCAGAGATCTGAGATTTCTCAGCCTCCACCCTTATTTATCCGTTCCCCTTTCCTGGAAGGCAGCCTTCATTTACACTGGTGCGAAGGCGGGCCGCTAGCAAGGGTTGTCGATCCCGCGCTTGGGAGTCACCGATCACGATGACCCTCGCACATTTGGTTTTAGAGGACAGAGGCTTCCCTTTCAGTATGGGCACTTTCGATTCTTCTTTTTTCCCCATGTCGAGCAGGTATATTTTAACGCACCAGGTCCTTTCTTTCCAGTCATGCTGAACACTTTATATCTCTGAATACTTTGTGACCACTCAATAAAAAAGAAAGGGGGTGGTGAGTTCACCCGGCGTGAGTCGCTCCCACCTATCGATTGGAGAGGTTTCGGATCTTTAAAAAGGCACGCTCCTTGTGCTGCTGTTCGTCCGACCGAGTCGTTAAACCTCGGCGTGCCGTGGCTCCCAACCAAGCAGCACTGACAGTCCCCGAAGGGGCCATCGATTTCTCACCAGGTGAACAACGGAGCACACCCCGTACTAAACTCCTACTAGTCCCCTTCACGACGGCCAAGATCTCGGAGCAGCGTTCAATGGATATCCCGCCATACCAAGAGACTCGACCCAAGGCTTTTTATTGGCCTGGCAACCAGCCTGAGAACAAAGGGCCGTCACCTCGGACCGATGCTACCAGAGGCACCCGTCAACGGTCACTGGGAATGGTCAATAATTACGCGCCAGGGAAGGGGTTAACGGGGCACCACCCTCATCCTATTTATCTTGCCCCAACGCCTAAGACACCTCTAGTCCTAGTCTCTCGCAACCAGTGAGCGTCGATTGGCGTTGTTTATAGAGGTTCCAAAGCCTCTCTTCTGCCGCATGAGGTAGCTGCGAGGTCCTTATATGTAAATAGAGGGAAAAAGGGGAAGAGTGACATGTAGGAGAGAGAGAGAGAGAGAGAGAGAGAGAGAGAGAGAGAGAGAGAGAGAGAGAGAGAGAGAGAGAGTGTTACAAGGAGTCACAAGGAAAGCAAGTACCTTAAAAGATCTTTCGATCCATTCCGAGAAGGTACTTGTAAAGGTTCTCTATCCAATATATACATAAATAAAGTTAGGTACTACTAGTTCAAGACAAATGGACAGTAAAGTTGAAGGCTCTCCCCACCCTCCTCTCCCACCCGCCACGTGGGTCTGGAAAATTAAAAGATACTTGGTTCAGTTGAAATAAAGTCCTCAACCAGGAATTTTATAGTAAAGTTGTTGAAACCTACCTAGGTATACAAGCATACATACATATTTTTTTCTGATATTAAAATCTCGTTATTTAACTATAATATACACATCATGTAGATTTCATATTTTGATTTCTTTAAATCTTATGCATTTCATCCTGACAATAATGAGATTAGTTTTCTCATAGTTGAAATCTCGTCATTTGACTTGTGTGCACTTACATATTATTTATATATCCCTACAATTATCTTAATATACACCTTCATAGTAATTCCATCATAATAACTGCACTTCCGCACTGAGAATCTTGTCAGCATAATAATTAATATTAACATTCATATATATCAATCACATTTTATTTACAAATTAATAACTCAATGTGTGTATAATTTTGTCAAGTTTATTCTTAAAAGTTTCCACAGTTTTACTTGAGATAACATCTTTGGGTAGTTTATTCCATATATTTACAATTTTATATGAGAAAAAGTTTCCAGTTAAATTTTTCTTATACTGCAATGGCACCAGCTTCATTCCGTTGTTCCTCGTCTCGCAATTATTTAACTTAAACCATATCTCAGCTTTTACGTTCTAAATTTTATTTAATATCCTGAAGGTTTCTATTAGTTGGCCTCGCATTCTCCGGGTTTCCAGTCTGAAAAGTTTTAGTCTCTCTAATCTAGTTTCGTAGTTGTGTTTTCTTAATGATGGTATCAGTTTTGTTGCTCTTTCTTGGACTTTCTCGAGTCTTTCAATATCCTTCCTAAGATGTCGGAACCAGAATTGTACACAATACTCCAAATGTGGGCGAACTAATGCATTATATAAATTCAGTACTATGGTTTAATTTTTACATTTAAATTGTCGTTTAATGAATCTTAGGATTTTCGAGGCCTTTTTTTCTGCTTCTATGCATTGAAGACTAAATTTAAGATCATTCGATATATAAACTCCTAAATCTTTCTCTACTTTTGTTTTTGTTATTTCCAAACTGAACAATGTGTATATAGATTGTGGATTTCTGCTTCCAATATGCATTACCTTGCTCTTTTCTGAGTTAATTGGCAGTTTCCATTTTCTTGACCATTCTTCTATTAGATCAATATCTCTCTGAAGTTCATCTGAGTTTTCTTTATTACTTATTCCCTTTCCAATTTTTGCGTCGTCTGCAAATTTTACAATTTTTGACATGAGACCTATGTCCAAATCACTAATATAGATTATGAATAGAAGGGGGCCCAACACAGAACCTTGAGGCACCCAACTTAACACTCTTGTCTATTCAGAGGCAGACCCATTGATTACCACTCTCTGATATCTATTTCTAAGCCAGTCTTCGATCCAATCTCCTACTTTTCCTGTAATTCCAAGTGCCCGAAGTTTTGCAATCAGTAATGTGTGAGGCACTTTATCAAACGCTTTCTGAAAATCAAGGTATATAATATCGATCGACTTGTCATCATCATATTGCTCAAATACATATTGGAAGAAGTTTAGCAAATTCGTTAAACAAGATTTATTTTTTCTGAATCCATGTTGGGATTCTCTTAGCAGCTGTTTTGATTCTAGATGTAATACAATTTTCTTGGCGATGAATGATTCTAAAAGTTTTCCAACCACTGACGTCAAACTGATCGGTCGATAGTTTTTCACAAGCTCTCTGCAACCCCTTTAAAAAATGGGTGTAACATTTGCATATTTCCAGTCATTGGGGACAATTCCATTTTCTAATGATTGATTAAAAATATTTGCTAGATGTTTGCTAACAACTTCTTTCACTTCTTTCAAAACTCTGGGATAAAACATATCAGGTCCAGGTGATTTATTCGCATTCATTTTATTTATCAAATTTATAACATCTTCGGCCGTACAGCTGACATATTCTAATGAGTGATTGCCTGTATATACAATGTTTAGTTCAGGTATATGAGAGGTCTCTTCGTTAGTAAAAACACTCAGGAAATAATCGTTCAAAAGACATGCTATATCATAGTTAGAGAATTTTAAAACACCATCACTATCTCTCAATGGTCCAATATTATTCTTTATAGGTTTCCTATTATTAACAAGAGCATAAAATTCCTTCAGATTCACTTTGCAATTCTGTGCTACTCTAATCTCTTCTTCTCTTTTGGCTTTTTTAATTTCTCTTTTTATTTTTCGCTTTAGCATATCGTATTTTTCTCTTAACTCTTGAGATGGCTTGATTTTATGCATTTTGTACGTTTTTTTCCTATCTCTTATCATAATTTTTATTTCCTTGTTTAACCAAGTGGGGTCTTGATTAATATGCGCATTTTTAGTTTTGATGGGAATATGTTCTGCCTGCTGTCTAATAAAAAATTCCTTAAAAGATATCCATGCATTGTTTGTAGCATATCCTGACAGGCTTCCTTTGATGGCTTCATAATTTCCTCTGTTAAAATTGAGTCTGCGTATATTTTTCTTGCTTTTCCAGGTCGATAATAAGATATCAAACTCTATTAGATTGTGATCACTTCCTTCGAATTTTTCACCGACGTAAATGTTTAAGAGTAAGTTGCTTTCAGTTGACAATATAAGGTCTAGTATATTGTTACCTCTTGTTGGCTTACTGACCCACTGAGTTAAGAAATTATCCTCAATAAAATCCATAAGTCTCTTCCCTTCTTTATCTGCTTCTTTAGTTATCCAGTTAATTTTTCTGCAATTGAAGTCTCTAAGGATTACAGCTAGCTTCTTATCTATTTGTTTTGTCAGTATATCATACAACGTTACATCAAGATCAGGTGACTGCTGTGGTTTTCTGTATATTAAATAAATGCATATATTTATTTTATCTAAATTTAACTTCACTCCAATCAGCTCTAGGGTCGTATCCAAGGCAATTTCTGTTGAGTAAAGATATTCACGGACATATAATAACACGCCTCCACCCACTTGATCTTTTCTATCTTTATTGAACATTTTGTAGTTTTTTAATTCAAATTCCCCTCTAAAATCTCTGGAGTTCAAATTTATCCATGATTTCGTAATTGCAATTACATCATACTTCTCTACAGCTACCATGGTTCTGTACTTTGTAACGTGAGTGTATTATGCATTTTTTTAGATCCTGTAAAACAACCAAGGAGCAGGAAAGACGCTAAGATCCGCTCAAGGCCAGTCCGCGTACAGAAGATGCTAACTACCACTTTCTAACGTTAGTTTAACATCCTTTTTCACATGCTCTAAAACAGTGGTTTCCAAACTTTCTCTGATCTTTACCCACTTTTCATATATGATCCTTATCCATGGCCCGCTCCCCAATCTATATCTTGTGACAACACTGACTGTCTGTAGTCCTACATTTATTTAGGTTCATTATGAAAAAACTTCGGCGATACCTGTAATTTTATTCATTCCACCACATATTTTTTCTTAAATATTGTCTCATGTAAACTTGCAATTTTCTTTTTGCCAAATCTCAAATAAACATTAAAATGGTACTAAAGAAGTAATTTAATGCACATAAAATAATTTTTAGAATTTGAGAATAGGCCTACTTGTAATTAAAACTAATAATTTCCAAAAACCTCTTCCAATATACAAAAGTAGAAACAATAAATTTCACAACCTACAAAAGTATAATCAAAAGCAATCTTATCGTATTTTTACTGACAAATTTATTAATTCTGAACGAAATCCTATCATAGGGAATCATAAATAACAAATCCAAGACCTTTAGTGGAAACATCACCTTCTCTTCTCCCAGCAAGAACCTTCATGTGCAAGTGTGTTTGTTCAGCCATCGACCAGCATCTTAATTCTTGGCTTTGTTTCACTCAAAGCACATCGTAGGTCATGCTTTACATCAAGTCTATTGCGATATTTTGATTAAATATACAAAAGTTGAGAGAATGCAGCCTCATAAGAATAAGTTAATGCCAAGGGTAGTAGTTGGCGGAAAGCTAAGTTACATAAGTGTGGGTATGAAGCTGCCATTGATGACCAAAATACAGTGAGATATTCCGTTTGAAACTTCATTTTGGCTCCTGTATCTTATCGAAGTGTCAGCAGTTCAGTCTGGCCATCATCATTATCATCAGGTATGCATGTCACTGGAGTAGTGAAGGGGAAGCTTACTACCCGAGAGGTTTGGCTTTGGATATCTTGGAAGTACCTTTTAATCCCTCCACTAAAGCTTCAAGATGTTGAACAATCAAGTTCTTTGTAGCAGTATCACACTTCTCTGCAATGTCTAACATTGTTTCCAGCATGGCCAAGTTTCCCATTCTAGCTTTCCGCCTCCAATTCGCCATCTTATGAATGAAAGCTTTAATTTTGTCCACAAAATCGATTATCAAAGTTCCTTTCCCTTGGAGCTCACGGTTGAGTGTGTTCAACTGTTTAAATATGTCAACAAGATAGGTTAGCTGTATTTCGAAGCCATATACAGACCATGCTGACAACAAATCTTGCTTGGCCTGTACCTCAAGGAAGAGTCTGATCTCTTTTTTGAGCTCAAATAGACGCTGAACTACATTTCCTTTGGATAGCCAGTGAACTGCTGTATGAAATAAGAGGATTTCATAAGCTGTATCATATAACGGCAGAGTTTCTTGAAAAGGCGTGTGTTAAGAGCACTACCTTTTACAAAGTTAACTGTCTTTATAATGCTATTCAGGGTTTTCTGTAATTCTGAGGGTAGGAATTTTTAAGCAAGAGCTTGCCTGTGGGTTATGCAGTAGAGAGGTATAGCATTTGGTGATTTTTGTATAACTCTTGAAACAAAACCTGACTTAGAAACTATCATGTGCATATCCCACAGTCGAGACCATTTGCTTCAAAGAATTCTGAAAGTTTCTGCATTACATCTTCACATTTTGTGGATTGCTCGAGAGCTTCACTAAACAAGAATTCCTCCTTCATATCCTTACCATGAACATATCTAACAAAAAAACATGAGTTGTGAGCAGGACTGGACGTCAGTGGACTCGTCGAGTTGAATACTGAATAATCCAGCTTCTTTAACTTTCTGTATCACCTGTTCTTTGATATCATCTGACATAAGAGATATTCGGCGTTGCACTGTATTATTTGAGAGAGAAATAGCACTCAGCTTTTCAGCACTTTTCTCCCTCAAAACAAGCTTGACCATAGTTTTTGGCACATGGCAAAATTAACTCCTCCCCAATGGTGTGAGGTTTCATTTTCTTCGCTCTTTTAAGCTTTCAAGGGATACCAAAAATGATGCCTCCACTAATGCAGCATTTTGTTGGTGAATGGAACCGCTGGCACCAAGTCGTTGTCTCCTTATATTCAATTCCTGTCGAGTAAAGGAAGAACGATCTTTGCCAATATATTAAGAATGTGTAGTTACCAGGTGTAATTTAAGCTTGCTAGGCCTCAGTGATTCAGCGGAGAGTATTTTGTGACAAATCACACATTGAGGCTTCACTACAGCTTAATCATTAATGCTTATAAATCCAAAATTCAAATAGCTGTCATCGTATTTGTGTTTCTTGTTAGAAGCCATCACAGAGGGGTCTGAAGCGGAAATAAATACTGCTCTAGCTAAATGACGTCACTCATAATCAGCCTACAAAAGGTCAATATGAAGCTTCAGAACACATGAATATTTGGTATGTAGTGGATTACCCATGAAAGGGAAGATTCTTGCAATTGATTTATGTTTATATTTATATTTTTGTTCTTATATTTAACATAATGTCTTTGGTATTCCAGTGGACTACCTTATGAAAGGGAAGATTACTGCAGGTGTTAGCTAATTTGACTTTGCCATTTTACCAGAAAATAGCATCCATTAACTTACTTTACCAATCACTTTTTTTCCAAAAGCAGATGACCTCGATAGGCCTTAGCCTAGTGGCTTTTTATTATCTGAACTTTCTTAAAGTTCTAATTTTCTAAAATAGTAGGACAGTTTTTAAAAAAAAATTTAAAGTGGTTTATAACAATGAGAAGTTGGAAGAAAATAAGGTTTCAGGTTACTAAACTCTCAAAAACACAAAAACATTTCATGTATTGTGCAAAAATACAACAGATATTTTCCCCTTCTTCTTAATAGACTTCACGATGCAAAGTTTACTTACCATTAAATTAGTATTGATGGTGGCTTAAGTCCCAATGACACCAAAATTGGCGTAAACAGATTATTTGAGGGAGCCACACACACTAACAAAGTGTTTGCTTTTTTAACTGTGGCCACTAAAGTGGGACTAGATTGGTTGATATCAAGATTCGAGACCAGGTTCTCATTAACATAATTTCACGGATGACAAAAGCAGCAAGGGCCTATCAAAGGTCTATCTATATATTCAAGGTGCCTCAGGGAAGGAATAATATTTGTTGCCCTCCGTTGCACTGACTCGAGAAGGTTAATATCGTGTCTAAAATGTGGGGACCATGCCTGTATACAGTACTCTAGATGTGGCCTAACATAAGAGTTATAGAGTTCAAGAATAACCTCCTTACTTTTGTAACTGACATTTCTCTTAATGAAACCCAGCACTCTATTTGCCCTATTTCTTGCTTCAATACACTGCTTAGAAAACCTTAATGACTTATCTATTACTACTCCTAGATCTTTCTCATCCTCTACTGAGCTCAGCCAATGCCCATCCATTTCATAGTTAAATTCTCTATTATCTTTTCCAATGTTAATAACTTTGCACTTATCAAGGTTGAAAGTCATTTACCACTTATGTGCCCAGGATAACAATTTATTTAAATCCCCCTGCACTTTAAAATTATCATAATATCTTTAACTACAGCTGCTAATTTGGTATCATCCGTAAAAATTGACACTTTATTATTAACTGCCTCCCCAAGATCGTTTATATAGATGACAAATAATAATGGACCGAGAACTGATCCCTGAGGAACCCAACTGATAACATCCCTCCACTATGACTTTACACCATTTAGCACTACCCTTTGCTTCCTATCTTTCAGCCACTCAGCTATCCAATTTGAAACACCCCCACATATCCCAATCATTTTTAATTTATGAACTAGTCTCCTATGTGGTACCTTATCAAATGCTTTACTAAAATCCAAGTAAATTACATAAGAAAAAAAACATAAGAAAAGAAGGAGACTGCAAAAGACCATTCATGGCCCTTATCTACTTGATTTGTTACGAACTCCAGAAAGTCTAGTAAATTAGTCAAACAAGATCTACCTGATCTAAACTTATGCTGAGCATCGCTGATTACCCCTCCCCCCTCTCTAGATATTGGCAAATCCCTTTTTTAACTACAGGAGTTAAGCTAACCGGTCTAAAGTTATTTGGATCCTCTTTACTACCCTTCTTGAAAATGGGGACTACATTCGCTCTCTTCCAATCATCGGGTATTTCTCCATATTCCAGTGACCTAGTATACAACTTCTCCAGAGCTATTTAGATACTTTCTACCCCTTCTTTAAGTGTCCTAGTCACATAACAACCTGCGCATTCAAATACATTTGATCTTCTTTCAATACCACAAACTACATACACACTGCTTACATCAAAAGGCATACTCACTTCATCCAAAGAAACAGCCATACTGAGAAACTTTTCCAAATATAATTAAAAATTCATTTAGTATTATGTCTACCACTCAAAGTTAACTATCTTCCCGAACTTAAATATATTACACCGAAAAATCCAAAATAAAAAAACGTAACTGAATAGAGCGCTCGCCAAGAACATATCCGATTGCAACTCTATATGCTTCATGTATATGGTCACTTTACAAATTAAAAGAAATCAACATGATAGAAGGGGTTCAACGGAAAGCAACAAGACTCATTCACTCACTGAAGGATCTCCCATACAATGAAAGACTCAAGCATAATATAACATGACATAATTTCACGAATGACAAAAGCCACAAGGGCCTATCAAAGGTCATCCATATCCATCAAATCCCACCCACATAATGCATCCATAGGATTTTGTCAGATCATGCATCTACAATATACAATTCAACAATCCATAGGAATGTCAAACTATGCATCTACAATATATAATTTAAAGCCTCCATAGGAGTCTGTCCAAAACAAAATCAAAGTCCCCCAAAATATACAATAAAAAGAAACTGCATCCACAGTCTCAGGTGGCAAACTATTCCAATAACCCACCACTCTGTTAGTGAAAAAATATTTTCTAACATCCAGTCTGCACCTCTGTTTTTTAATCTTTAAGTGGTGGCCTCTAGTTCTATTACTACCTTCTAACTCAAATAACTTGCTGAAATCCAATTTATCCATCCCAGAAGATTTTAAAAAGAAAAATCATATCTCCCCTCACACACCTTCTTTCAAGTGAAAACATATTTAATACCCTCAGTCTATCTTCATATTCAAGGTGCTTCAGGGATGTTATTTTTGTTGCCCTCCTTTGTACTGACTCTTCGGAAACCATAGCATAGGAAGTATTAAATAAGTTATTGAGTGAAAATTGTTTGATATCGAAATGTATCCCAATGAATTATTTTATCAAGAACACAAAACCATATATAAAAATGGAATTACACTGAATAAAGAAAAAATGAGGCATATTACTCATGCATCTGGCAGCCAGACATTGTTCAAACGTATACCGCGTACAGACGCACCTGTTTCTCTAGCTGACTCAGCTGCTGACAGGCTGGTCTAGTGTGGTGGAGCTTGGTATTTTTATGTGTACATAGCCACAGCTTGAGGCCCCATAAATTTTGCTGTATGGCCCCCCAGGAGGCCATGGCCTCCAGTTTGGGACTCTAGGCTCTAAAGGAAACAAGAACCAACAAAGACCCTAAGATCCGTTCAAGGCTATTCGCTTACGTAAAATGTTAACAAACACTTTCTAACGTTAGTGTATCATGCTTTTTTTTACATGCTGCAAAAAAAACAATGATCAGAAAAAAACTAAGAACGGCTAAAGGCCAGTCCGCTTACAGAAGATATTAAGTACCACTTTTAACGTTAGGATATCATGCTATTTTTACATGCTGTAAAAGAAACAAGGACCAGCATAGACCCTAAAATCCGCTTAAGATCAGTCAGCTTATAGAAGCTGTTAGCTACCACTTTCCAACGTTAGGATATCATGCTTTTTTTACATGCTGTAAGAAAAACAAGAACCGGCAAAGACACTAAGATCTGCTAAAGGCAAGAACGCTTAAAGAAGAGGTTATCTAACACTTTCTAACGTTAGTGTATCATGCTTATTTTAAATGCTGTAAAAGAGACGAGAAACGGCAAAGACACTAAGAACTGCTAAAGACTAGTCTGCTAAGAGAAGCTGCTAACTACCATATTCTAACTTTAGTGTATCATACTTTTTTATGTATACTGTAAAGGAAACAAGGACCATCAAAGACCCTAAGATCCGCTCAAAGCCAGTCCGCTTTCAGAACATGTTAACTACCACTTTCTAACTTTAGTGTATGCTGCATTTTTTACATTCTGTAAAAGAAGCAAGGACCAGCAAAGACCCTATGATCCACTCAATTCCAAGCAATTACAGAAAATGTTAACTAACATTTTCCAACTTTAGTGTATCATACTTTTTTATATATTCTGTAAAGGAAACAAGGAGCAGCAAAGAGCCTTAGATCCGTTCAAAGCCAGTCCGCTTTCAGAAGATGTTAACTACCACTTTCTAAAGTTAATGCATGCTGCTTTTTGACATGCTGGAAATGAAGAAGGAGCAACAAAGACCTTAAGATCCGCTCAAGGTCAGTCCGCTTATAGAATATGTTAACTTCCACTTTCTAACTTTAGTGTATCATACTTTATTTTACATGATATACAAGAAACAAGGATAATCAGAGACCCTACTATATTCTTAACGCTAGTCCGCTTAGAGAAGATGTTAACCACCACTTTCTAAATTTACTGTATGATGCTTTTTTCTAAAATGCTCCTAAAGTAACAAGAACCAGCAAAGACACTAAGTCCCGCTCAAGGCCAGTTCTGTTAAAGAAGATCTTATCTACCTCTTTCTAACGTTCGTGCATCATGCTTGTTTTACTTGCTGTAAAAGAAACAAGGACCAGCAAAGACCCGAAGATGCAATCCAGGCCAGTCCGGATAATGAAGATACTATCTACCACAATCTAACGTTAGTGTATCATGCAATTCTTTACATGCTCTAAAAAAACAAAGAGCAGCAAAGGCCCAACGAACCGCAAAAGTCCATTCCACTTACAGAAGATGTTAATTACCTGTTAATAACGTTAGTATATCATCCTTTTCTTTATATGGTGTAAAATGAAAAAGGATCAGGAAAGAGCATAAGATCAGCACAAGGTCAGTCCTCTGACAGAAGATGTTAACTATCACGTTCTAACGTTAGTGGAAAATGCTTTTTTTTTACATTCTCTAAAAGAAACAAGGATCAGTAAAGACCCTAAGAACCTCTCAAGGCCAGTCCGCTTAAAAAAAGATATCAACTACCTCTTTTAACGATAGTAGATCATGCTTTTTTACATGCTGTAAAGGAAACAAGGACAAGTAAAGACCCTAAGATCTGATCATGGCCAGTCCGCATATAGATGTTACATCCCACTTTCTAACGTTATTGTATGATGCTATTTTTACATGCTGTAAAAGAAACAAGGACCAGCAAAGCCCCGAAGATCCGCTCAAGGCCAGTCCGCATACAGAAGATAATAACTACCTCATTTAACATTAGTATATCATATAAGTATAAGATGTTAACTACAACTTTCTAACTTTAGTGTATCAAGTATTTTTTAACATGCTGTAACAGAAACACGGATCAGAAAAGACGCTGAGATTCTCGCAAGGCCAGTCGGCTTAAAAATCTGTTTACTACCACTTTCTAACCTTAGTATATCATGCTTATTTATATATGCTATAAATAAAGCAAGGACCACCAAAGAGCCTAAGATAGGCTCAATGGCAGTTGGCTTAAAGGATATGTTAACTTCCAATTTCGAACCTTAGTGTATCATGCATTCTTTTACATGCTGGAAAAGAAATTAGGACCAGCAAAGTCCCTAAAATCCCCTTAAGGGCAGTCCGCTTACAGAAGATGTTAACTACCACTTTCTAACGTTAATGTATCATTTTATTTTGTTTTAATTTACATGCTTTAAAAGAAACAAGGAACAGAAAAGTCCTTAAGATCCGTTCAATTCCAGTTCGCTTAGAGAAGATGTTACCTACCACTTTCTAACTTTAGTTTATAATTCATATTTTTAGATGCTGTAAAAAAAAGTGCTAGCCAAAACTTAAATTTCGCTCAAGGCCAGTCCGCTTAGAGAAGATGTTAACTACCACTTTTTATCCTTAGTGTATCCTGCTTTTTTTGCATGCTGAAAAAGAAACACGGACCAACACAGAACCTAAGTTCCGCTCATGGCCAGTCCGCTTACAGAAGATGTTAACTACAACTTTCTAACGTTAGAGTATCATGGTTTCTTTGTTTATCTTTACATGCTAGACATAAACAAGGAACATTAAAGAACCTAAGCTCCGTGTGATAGAACGAGTTGAAGCTGCTTTAATTTCAACTTCTATCACATATTATTCAAAACCACGATGTTGCCCACGTGCATCTTCGATTCGAAGCTTGGCGCCTTATCACAGCCACCGGATGTCAATGTTTAAACAAGGAGGTTATCGTCCACCCCGTTCGCCCCCATACGCCGACCTCGCCAGATTGAGTTAGGCTTATGGGCAGATAAGGCATTGTTCTCCGGCTCGGCTGTGCATTCCCTCGAAGCTCCCACTCCATTGTCCCCCACGCCAAGGGAGTGTCCTGGCTATTTATATGGAAACTTTACCACTAAGATCAGATTGGAGATCTAGATTTTTGTCGCGAAACATCACCACGACCCTCTCTCCCTCTGTGCGCCAAGCGACCTCGACCTCGAGATTCACCATCACTTGTCCAGAAGGAGGACAATATCCCTTGAGGGCCAAAGGTTCGAGATTTTCGTGACGCAAAGTCCCCAAGGCTTCCACCTCGTGTTCAGAAAAGAACAACGTAGAACAGCCATTGTTCTTTTGAGCCCTTCGCCAAGAAACGGTTCTCACCCTTCCCCCTTATTGTTCAGAGGAGAACAGCATTAGAACAGCCATTGTTCTTGAGCCCGTAGACAAGAGACGGTTCTTACCCCCTCTGTTGTTCAGAGGAGAACAACATTAGAACAGCCATTGTTCTTGAGCCCGTAGACAAGAGACGGTTCTCACCCCCCTCCCCTGTTGTTCAGAGGAGAACAACATTAGAACAGTCATTGTTCTTGAGCCCGTAGACAAGAGACGGTTCTCACCCCCCTTTGTTCAGAAGACAACAACGTAGAACAGCCAGTGTTCTTCAAGCCGTTCGCCGAGAAACAGTTCTCATTCCCAAGAAACCACGTCAGGATCATCTTATCCCCCGCCTTCGGCTGGAACTCGCCAGCGGACCGGAAATTCCTTCGCGCCACCTTCCACTGCACCACTAGTGAAAAATTACGTAAGCCAAACGTCACCTTTGAGTACTTAACCCTTTTGTCAATTCTATCCTGTGCTTTAAATGGTTTATCGAACCATCCCATCTCTTTAACTCTATATTTGTTTTACCTTTTTAAATCCTTTAAATCCTCGGATTAGCCCGAGCCCCCACGCCCCTTTCCATTCTCTGTTTATGTCAATATTTTCCGTCTTGTGTTTGTTGATAGTTATTATTAATAAAACTCTATTTTATTAATGATAGCAATATTATTATCCTTGAGATCAGTTCCACTTCTTAAGCATATCGAAGATACATAATATCGGCCGCCAGACATTAACGCACTCTAGAGATAATTAAAGAAGTTCCCTCAACGAATAGTGGTATATGGAATATCGTCGGGAGTCCATTCTACGACACTCCGCTAAACGAAGGTCAGCTTAAAAAAGAGGTTACATTCTAGTTTAAAGTTTAGTGTATCATGATTTTTTAACATGTTTTAAAAATACAAGGAACATCAAAGACCATACGATGCGCTTAGCACCAGTCCGCTTACGGAAGATGTTAACTAACACTTTCTACCGTTACTGTATCATGCTTTAATTTCATACTGTATTTGACTGGACCAACAAAGAACCTAAGTTCCGCTCATGGCCGGTCCGTTTACAGAAGATGTTAACTACCATTTTCTAACGTTAGTTTATCATGTTTTTTAACATATTGTAAAAGAAAAAAAGGTCCAGAAAAGACCGTAAGATCCGCTCAAGGCCTGTCTGCTTAAAGAAGAGGTTAGCCATCACTTTCTAACGTTAGTGTATCTTTTTTTGTTTTTATTTTACATGCTCTATAGGGAACAAGGAGCAGGAACGACACTAAGATCCACTCAGCCATTCCGCTTTAGAAGGTGTTAATTACCACTTTCCTACGTTAGTGTATGCTGGTTTTTTACATTCTTTGAAAGAAGCAAGGATCATCAAAGACACTATGATCCTCTCAAGTCCAGTCCACTCGCAGAATATGTTAACTAACATTTTCCAACTTTAGTGTATCATGCTTTTTTATATATGCTGTATAGGAAACAAGGAGCAGCAAAGAACCTAATATCCTCTCTCTGCCAGTCCGCTTACAGGAGATCTTAACTACCACTTTCTAACTTCAATATATATTACATTTTTACATGCTGAACAATTAACAAAGACTAGCAAAGACTCTAAGTCGCGCTCAAGGTCAGTACGCTTACAGAAGATTTTACCTACCACTTTCTAACGTTAGTGTATCATGTTTTTGTTTTTTTACATGGTATAAAAGAAACAATGACCATAAAAGACCCTAAGATCCGCTCAAGGCCAATCCTCTTACATAACATGTTAACTGCGACACTCTAACTTTAGTGTATCATGTTTTTTTGTTTCTATTTTGCAAGCTGTAAAGGAAACAAGGACCAGCAAAGACCCTACGACCCGGTAAAGACCAGTCCACCTACAGAAGATGTTAACAACAATTTTCTAACGTTACTGTATGAGGCTTTTTTTCATGCTGTAAGAGAATCAATTACCAGCAAAGACCCTAAGTTCTTCTAAAGGCCAATCTGCTTAAAGGAGATGTTAACTACCATTTCCAACCTCAGTGTATGATGTTTTTTTTTACTTGCTGTAAACGAAACAAGGACCAGCAAAGAGCCTAAGTTCTGCTAAAAGCAAGTACGCTTTTAGAAGATGTTAACTACTGTTTTTTCTACATGCTGTAAAAGAAACACGGACCAGCAAATACTAAGATCCGCTCAAAGCAAGTCTGCTTTCAGAAGATGTTAAATTCTGTTCTTTTTCTACATGCTGTATGTCGTAGAATTGCTCATAGTCTGGTCCAATAATTATTCTAGTCCTTGATCTGGACACACCGCTTTTGTTTAAGTCGGTGGTATTGACCCTGTGACTCAAACCTACGATCATATATATATATATATATATATATATATATATATATATATATATATATATATATATATATATATATATATATATATATATATATATATATATAGGCTTTAATTCCTACTGAACGTGCTAAAGCTGGTTAGAGGCGTGTTGTGCCGTAGCCAGGATTCTCACTATATAAGTCCCACTTGTTACTGGGGGGAGGTTTGTGATTGTTGAATTCTAAGAGTGCATAATACAGGTTGGATAACCTGGCCGAAAGGATGCTTAATTAAAGTCTTGCCAAGGGTACGTCAAAAGGGAGGAGCCACAAATAAACACACGTACACAAAATAAACTTTACTTTACACAAATATAATAATTAGCAATAGTTAACAGGCAAAATTAAGGATTAAATATTAAACACTCACGTTAAGCGTCTAGATTCATAATGACTCAATGGGAGTATCAATCACGGTTAATTAAATAGGTAATTTAAGAATAGAGGGACACTGGGTTTACAGATTACCAGGTCCAGACGGAGTGGTTCGGGTGGCGTTAACACGAGTTCTCGGGGAGAGGGGGGATAAGACGACGGGTTCGGGGCTGCTGGCAGCAGTTCCGGTTAGTTCACTCCTAACTGGATGTGACACTAATAAATAGTAACTTCCAGTAACTATTTGGATGTTCCTTTTCTTACTCAATTTACGTTGAGCAACAGAGCGTACTCTTCTAGTCACAGACTCAGCGGGGCTGGATTTACTTCCAGGAACAATTTGAGACAGCGACCAGGTTGACTTAACGGCGCGTTGGCAGTCGATATGTTACGGCAACGACTCTCGTTTAACGTGAGGATTACACGAGTAGATTTGGGACACTGCTGTGGAGAGGTAAACGGCGATGCTATTTATATCGCGGATTGTGGGAAATCGAGAGAGAGATTCCATTGACGACAATTCGCTTATCGCAGCGCCTTCTGGACAATCTCGATGCTATCATAAAGAAAGCAAATAAGATTTAAGCTTCCTTGTGAAATAGGCGTTCTTTCGTCCGACTCCCTGTCGCCAGTTGGGGGAAGGGTGGGGGGAGATAGAGAGGAGACGAAGGAGGTCAACTCAAACGACAAATTTCTTTCGTTCCCACGATTTTCTGGCAGGATGTGAGTATGTACGTTTCATACCCTCACACGCCTACCTATTTCGAGGAACATTATTCTGCCATGAAATAAGGAATAACTTGAAAATTAACTTCACCGGGGGAATTTGTCCTTATCTTCTCGACTCGAACAATTGAGTCGGTAATTTTGTCAAAACCGTTAGGAATTTACCTTAGTATCTAATGGCTACAAAATACTATTGCTACGTCAGTTTCTCTAATTTACATATTCAAAACAATTCAAAACACATACATAATACAGGCAAGAAATAATTATTTATACAAAGAGATATAAAAAAATAAATAATTGACTATTAATCGCTATCTGAAATTGGGTTTGTCGAAAGGCTGTCTGCGAGTACATTGTCAGACCCTTTTAGATACCTGATTTTATAACGGTACTCCGCTAGCAATAATGACCAGCGCATTAGCCTGCCGTTTCGGTTTTTACAAGTTTTTAAGTAGGCTAACGGTCTATGATCAGTCTCTATGAGAAATGGACGACCTACCAGATACATTCTAAATTTTATAATCCTAAAAACAATCGCTAGAGCTTCTAATTCTACCGTAGCATATGCCGTTTCACGAGCCGTCAGTCGGCGACTCGCATAGCTTATAGGAGCGGGTTCTTTCTTGGTCCTCGTCGTATTGGAGTAATACGCAGCCAATACCCAGTTGGGTGGCATCTGTCCTTACGCCAAATTTCTTGTGTGGGTTCGACAATTTTAAGATTGGGGCGGAGACTAGCTTCTCTTTGAGTTCTTCAAAGTGCGCTTCGGCGTCGGGGTTCCACTGGAGGGGGTCCGGGAGTTTCTTTTTTAGCAGATCGTTTAGGGGAGCTGCAAAAGAAGCGAATTGGGGTACGAAGCGGCAGTAAAATGACGCAGCACCAAGGAATGACCGTAATTGCTTCTGTGTGCGCGTTAGGGGCATATTTACAATAGCCTTTACCTTCTCTTTCTGTGGGGCCAGATGACTTTCGCCTATTTTAAATCTAAGGTATTCTATGGATTTATAAGAAAAATGGCATTTTAAGGGTTTAATAGTTAAGCCATTATGCTTTAAGCGTTCTAAAAGCGGGCGGAGGGACAAAATATGGTCGTTCAATGAACGTGTAGCCACATACACGTTATCAAAATAAAAAGAAACGTTTTTTAAACCGTCTATTACACGGCGCATTATGCGATTGTAGCTACTGCAGGCAGTGACTAGGCCAAAAGGAAGACGAGTGAATTCCATTAAAACTTTGTCTGTAGGAAAGGCTGTTAGTTTCCTCGCTGATGCCTTTAGGGAGATCTGATAATAGGCCTTACATAGGTCTATCTCAGTGATGTAGGTGGCTCCTTCGAAGAGAATTAAATTTTGGTCAATAGGGGGAGAGGCTCGGACGTAGATAGCTCGATAATCCCTAATTGCAAAAGATTGTCGACTTCCTCATTGAAAGCGTCTCTTAGGTGCACCGGTACGGGATAGGGCTTGCATCGCACAGGTTCGAGCGTAGTGAGGGCGATATCATGTTCGAACTGAGTCGAGCATCCTGGGGACTCGGAAATGACGTCACTAAATTCTTCCAAAAGCGCCATCATTTGGTTCCTTTGGGCAGGGGTGAGGTCGGAGTTTACATCTAACTCGGTAAAAGGTTCTTTTAGCTTGGACGGAAGGTAAGATTTAATTCCTACTGAACGTGCGAAAGCTGGTTAGAGGCGTGTTGTGTCGTAGCCAGGATTCTCACTATAAAAGTCCTACTTGTTACTGGGGGGAGGTTTGTGATTGTTGAATTCTAAGAGTGCAAAATAACGGTTGAATAAATTAGCCGAAGGGATGCTTAATTAAAGTCTTGCCAAGGGTACGTCAAAAGGGAGTAGACACAAATAAACACACGTACACAAAATAAACTTTACTTTACACAAATATAATAATTAGCAATAGTTAACAGGCAAAATTAAGGATTAAATATTCAACACTGACGCTAAGCGTCTAGAATTATGATAACTCAATGGGAGTATCAATCACGGTTAATTAAATAGGTAATTTAAGAATAGAGGGACACTGGGTTTAAAGATTACCATTAATTGTGATGGATTGGAGAGACGACTACTCAGGTCCAGACGGAGTGGTTAGGGTGGCGTTAACACGAGTTCTCGGGGAGAAGGGGGATAAGATGACGGGTTCGGGGCTGCTGGCTTCAGTTCCGGTTAGTTCACTCCTACCTGGATGTGACACTTACAAATAGTAACTTCCAGTAACTATTTGGATGTTCCTTTTCTTACTCAATTTACGTTGAGCAACAGAGCGTACTCTTCTAGTCACAGACACTGCTAGGCTAGATTTACTTCCAGGACCAATTTAAGACAGCGACCAGGTTAACTTAACGGCGCGTTGGCAGTCGATACGTTACGGCAACGACTCTCGTTCAACGTGAGGATTACGCGAGTAGATTTGGGACACTGCTGTGGAGAGGTAAATGGCGATGTTATTTATATCGCGGATTGTGGGAAATCGAGAGAGAGATTTTATTCACGACAATTCGCTTATCGCAGCGCCTTCTGGACAATCTCGATGCTATCATAAAGAAAGCAAATAAGATTTAAGCTTCCTTGTGAGATAGGCGTTCTTTCTTCCGACTTCCTGTCACCAGTTGGGGGAAGGGTGGGGTGAGAGAGAGAGAGAGAGGAGACGAAGGTCTACTCAAACGACAAATTTCTTTCGTTCCCACGATTTTCTGGCAGGATGTGAGTATGTACGTTTCATACCCTCACACTGTAAAAGAAACACAGACCAGCATAGGCTCTAAGATCAGCTCATGTCCATTCCGTTACAGAAGATGTTAACTAACACTTTCTAACCTTAGCGTATCATGCTTTTTTACAAGCTGTAAAAGAAACAAGGGCCAGCAAATTCCCTAAGATCCGATCAATGCCTCTCCGCTTACATAATATGTTAACTCCTACTTTCCAACGTTAGGTATCATACTTTTTATAGGCTGTAATGGAAACAAAATCCAGCAAAGTCCCTAATATCTGCTCAATGCCTGTCTTCTTACAGAAGATGTTAACTACCACTTTCCAACGTTAGTGTATCATTTTCTTTTGTTTTAATTTACATGCTTTCAAAGAAACAAGAAACAGAAAAGTCCTTAAGATCCGCTCAATTCCAGTTCGCTTAGAGAAGATGTTACCTACCACTTTCTTCACTTTAGTTTATAATTCATTTTTTTACATGCTGTAAAAAAAACAAGTGCTAGCCAAAACTTAAATTTCGCTCAAGGCCAGTCCGCTTAGAGAAGATGTTAACTTCCACTTTTTATCCTTAGTGTATCCTGCTTTTTTTGCATGCTGAAAAAGAAACCCATACCAACACAGAACCTAAGTCCTGCTCATGGCCAGTCCGCTTACAGAAGATGTTAACTTCCATTTTCTAACGTTAGTTTATCATGTTTTTTAACATATTATAAAAGAAAAAAGGACCAGAAAAGACCGTAAGATTCGCTCAAAGGCCTGTTGCTTATAAAAGATGTTAGCTACCACTTTCTAACGTTAGTGTATCTTTTTTGTTTTTATTTTACATGCTCTATAGGGAACAAGGAGCACCAAAGACACTAAGATCCTCTCAGGGACATCAGCTTACAGAATATGTTACCTACCACTTACTTACGTTAGTGTATCATCCTTTTTTTACATGCTGTAAAAGAAACAAGGACCAGCAAAGACCCTAAGAACTTCTCAAGCCTAGCCCTCTACAGTATATGTTAACTCCTACTTTCTAACCTTTATGATGCTTTTTTTACATGCTTTGAAAGAAACAAGTACCAGCAAAAACCCTAGGATCCACCCACGGCCACTCGACTGAGAGAAGCTGTAATCTACCATTTTCTAAGTTTAGTGTATCATGCTATTTTTACATGCTGTCTATGAAGTATGGGCCAGCAAAGGCCCTAAGTTCTGCTCAAGGCCAGTCCGCTTACAGAAGATGTTAACTATCACTTTTCAACGTTAGTTTATCATGCTTTTTTTACATGCTGTAAAAGAAACAATAACCGGCGAAGAGCCTAAGTGCTGCAATAGCCCAGTTCGGCTAGAGAAGCTGTTAACTACCATTTTCTAACTTTACTGTATCATGCTTTTTTATATATTCTATAAAGGAAACAAGGACAAGCAAAGACCCTAAGATCCGCTCATAGCCATTCCGCTTTTAGAAGGTGTTAATTACCACTTTCCTACGTTAGTGTATGCTTTTTTTTTTACATTATTTGAAAGAAACAAGGATCATTAAAGACACTATGATCCTCTCAAGTCCAGTCCGCTTACAGAATATATTAGCTAACATTTTCAATCTTTAGTGTATCACGCTTTTTTCTATATGCTGTAAAAGAAACATGGACCTGCAAAAAACCTAAGATCCGCTCAACACCACTCCACCGACATAAGATTTTAACTCCTACTTTCTAACCTTAGTGTGTCATGTTTTTTTACATGGTGTAAAATAAACAAGTACCAGCAAAGAATCTTCGACCCGGTAAAGACCAGTCCACTTACAGAAGATGTTAACAACAATTTTCTAACGTTACTGTATGATGCTTTTTTATGCTGTAAAAGAATCAATTACCAGCAAAGACCCTAAGTTCTTCTAAAGGCCAATCTGCTTAAAGTAGATGTTAGCTACCAATTCCAACCTCAGTGTATGATGCTTGTTTTTTACTTGCTGTAAACGAAACAAGGACCAGCAAAGAGCCTAAGTTCTGCTCAAAGCAAGTCCGCTTTCAGAAGATGTTAACTACTGTTTTTTCTGCATGCTGTAAAAGAAACACGGACCAGAAAAGACTAAGATCCGCTCAAAGCAAGTACCCTTTCAGAAGATGTTAACTACTGTCCTTTTTCTACATGCTGTAAAAGAAACACGGACCAGCATAGGCTCTAAGATCCGCTGATGTTCATTCCGTTACAGAAGATGTTAACTACCACTTTCTAACCTTAGTGGATCATGCTTTTTTCATGCTGTAAAAGAAACAAGGGCCAGCAAATTCCCTAAGATCCGATCAATGCCTCTCCGCTTCAATAACATCTTAACTCCCACTTTATAACTTTAGGTATCATACTTTTTATATGCTGTAAAGGAAACAAAATCCAGCAAAGTCCCTAATATCCGCTCAATGCCTGTCCTCTTACAGAAGATGTTAACTACCACTTTCTACCGTTAGTGTAGCATGTTTTTTTTTGTTTTCTGTCTATGCTTTAAAATAAACAAGGACCATCGAAGACCATAAGATCCGCTCAAGGCCAATCCGCTTACAAACGATATTAACTACCTCTTTCTAACGTTAGTTTACCATGTTTGTTTTTTGTGTATTTTTAACTATTTCAACTCTACGTTACACACTTATCTACATGTGTATCTTTTGTATATTTATTTTTTACCTTATTTTTTATAAATATTTATATTCTACTTTATACACTTATTTACATGTGTATCATTTAATCTTTCTTTACATGCCTCTTCTAATTATTTTAATTCTAGGGTACACACTTATCTACATTTCTACCCTTTGCATGCATATTCAGCTATCCCTCATATACACGAGCACGCTTCTTTGAACCAGGGGGGTGGGGGGTGATAGGTCAGTACTCTCTTCACCCGCAGGCTGTGCCTGTTAGTGATCAAAATAATATACATATAGTTCAGACAGAAAAAGAAAAGGGCAATTCACATTCACTCCATGCAGGGAGGCGTCGCTGGCATCTTTTTATTGCTTATTTATTTTTATTTTATTCCCAACTTCTTATTTTGTATGACGTTTTAATCTGTGTTCCTACTACGTTATATTTACACTATTGAAGTCCTCATCAATTCGGTTTTTGAACATATTAACTGACGAGATTTCTACTACACGGTTGGGCAGTCTATTTCACGTTTGCGTGATTGTAAACGAGAAGTAATTTTGAGCTATAGTAGAGTTAAATCGCTTGTTCACTAATTTTAAACAACTTTGGCGTGTCTTGGCCCTTTCGACCATCTCAAACAATATTCTGTAATCAATATTAGTAAATTCTTTTAAGATTTTGAATACTTTGTTTAATTGTCCACGTAATCGTCTACTTTCAAGTGATAGTAGGTTTAATGAGCGGAGTCTATCTTCGTACGGTTTCTTTCGGATTCCGGGAACTAGTTTAGTAGCCCGACGTTGCACACTTTCTAACTGTGCTATATCCTTATTTAGGGAGGGACACCAAAATTGAACCGCATATTCAAGGTGTGGGCGCACAAGCAATTTGTATAGCGGCAGGATTATATCTTTCGATTTGAAAGTAAAATTCCGAGCAATATATCCTAGCATTTGGTTTATCTTTTTAAAAGCTTCTGCACATTTTTTCGATACTTTAAGGTCCTCTGAGATTAAAATCCCCAGGTGTTTTTCTAAGTTAACGGATTCGAGAATTTGGCCTTATATATAATATTCTACTTTTAAGTTATGACATCCTAAATACATGACCTTGCATTTACCTATGTTGAAGCCCATTTGCCATTTATCCGCCCATTCCACAATTTTATTAAGGTCCCTTTGTATTTGCACTACATCGGGTCTCGAGAGTGCTCGGCTTCCTAGCTTTGTCATCTGCAAATTTAGAGATCCTACTAAACACTCCATTATCCAAGTCATTAATGTAATCAATAAATAATAATGGGCCCAGGACTGACCCCTGTGGTATCCCGCTGTTGACTGGGGCCCACTTTGAACACGCGGCATTTACAACAACCCGCTGTGAACGATTTGATAGCCAGTTTTTAGTCCATTTAAGTATGTTACCCCTCACTCTAATTTTCACCAATAGCCTTTCATGTGGAACTGTATCAAAAGCCTTTTTAAAGTCAAGGTAAATTATATCTACCACTTTAGTTTCGGAGTAGATGCAAATCATGTTATGAAAAAATTCGAGTAAATTGGTTTGGTACGAGCGCCCATGCCTGACTCCATGCTGGGAGTCTGCAATTAAATTATTAGCCTCACAATGGCTCACCAACATATCTCTAATTATTGATTCCAGGAGTTTTCCAATTACAGAAGTTAGGGCGATGGGACCGAAATTAGTAGGCTCAGTTTTATCCCTTTTTTTAAATATCGGCGTAACATTTGCACGCTTGAACTCTATTTGAACTAGGCCTTCCTCTATTGATCGATTGAAAATCGTGCAGAGCGATCTTGCTAATTCATTTTTTAGTTCTTTAAGATGGGTGGGTACACCCCATCGGGCCCGGGTGACTTCGATTTTTTCATTTTATTAATATATCTGAGAATCTGCCATTCATTGATACTTATGTTGGATAGGATATTCTGTCTTTCAAAATTTATGGCCTTGCCTAGTGTTTTTAATTGTGTCAAGTCCTTAATAGTAAAAACGCTCGGGAAGTGCTCATTTAATATTTTAGCAATTTGTTCTGGGACGTCCATCATAAAACTATCTTTACCTCTGATCGGCCCTATTGAACTCTTTATGGGCTTTCTACTGTTAACGTAACTATAAAACCGTTTCGGTTCGTGCTACGAATTTATAGCAAGTTCTTTTTCATATTTCAGCTTAGCCTCTCTAATGGACCGCGAGTGATCTTCGAGGTTGCCAACGGACACCTTCGAGGATTGCGCCAAAAGTACCCTCCTTGTATGGACCGTAAGGTCTTCTAGGCTACTTATTTTCCTTGTAGCTCCTTATAGCTTTACCAGCCTTCGAGAGTTTACGTATTTTTTTCCCGATTTGTTGTCGTTTCGTTTTTTTCTAAAACTTTGATAGTCTTTATTAGGCTCCCGAATTAAGTTAATTATTAAAGCGATAACCCATGTTGCTGTCTTTGAATTTCCATTCTTTTGACGTTCTTACTTAACTAACTCGAAATCCACCGTGAGCACATTTTGTATAGCTCCGAGTACATTCCCTGTACTGTCTTATTTGAAAAACATCTCTCCCAGTTTACCCTTTTAATCCGGTCACGGAAGGTTTCAAAATTACAACTCCCAAATCGTGGGATTAGTTATGAACTCTCTTTTACCATTACGCACTTATTAATTTCAAACCTAATTGCATTATTGTCACTCGTCGACAAATGCTCACCACGCAAACGTTTTCTACCAAAGTCTCCTCCGTTGAGATAATCAAATCAAGTATATTTTGATCACGTGTAGGTTCCTCTACTTTTTTCACAAGAAAATTATCCTGAATGAAATTGATCAATCTCTCCCCCACTTTTTCCAAAGTATAGTTTGTATATTTAACGTTAGGGTAATTGAAATATCCACAAATTATTGTTTTTCATTTTCTCACAAGTAGATAAAAGGCACTCAAGTAGTAGTACGCCCTCTGATTCTATTTGAGATGGGGGGCGATAGGTAACGGCTAAGTTAATTTTATTATTTTTAGCACACTCGAGCTCAATTAGCAGAACCTTGCTCTTCTTATTTACGGTCGTCACGGCCATCGTTATCGCATTTATTCTTTCTTTCATGTAAGCTAAAACTCCACCGCCTCTCCAAGTTAGTCGGTCCTTGTGATGGATTTTGTATCCTTCTATATTAAATTCCGTAATGAGGTCTCTAGAAGCTGTATCTATCCACGTCGCGCTAATACATACGATATCGTAATCGCCCTCTTGAATCATGGGTTTAAATTCGGGTAGTTTGTTTCTTAAACTCTGAACATTTGCGTAAATGCATTTTAATTTTCCATTTAAATAACAGCGTCCCTCTCTCGTATGCCTAGAGCGTTTTCCTGCTCGCCTAATTTTCTTGATTCCTCGCGTGAAATCGGGTCTGGCGTATCTGTGACTTGGGGGCAAATAACTTCCGTACCATAGAGATTACGGAGGCTTTCATTAATAATTCTGCCAAGCTTTGAAATACCCTCTGGATTTAAATAAATACCATCATTAAAAAAAATGATGGTTTGTCCTGAAAATCGTTCCAGAAATTGAAAAAATTAACTCCCATTTCTTGACATAAATGTTTAAGACATTCATTTGTGCATTCTCAGAATCACTTTTAATCTTGGAATTATACCAACTAACCACACTTTATTCGCCTTCGCTTTGGCCGCTATAATTACGTCCTTTGCACGATGTTCAATCTCAGTAGTAGAGCTGTCAAAACAGTGCACATCATTCCTGCTCACGAGTGTGAGAATAACTCTATCTTCACATGGCTCGTTCAGACTTTGGATTTCACTAAACACGTGGTTAATTCTTCCCCCAGTAGGCAGATTTTCTTACGTTTAGCTGGATTTCGTGCTTTGAATTCAGAATCCTGGTTCTTTATTAAAGAGTCACCGATTAGAATACTCTCTGTTTCCCCCTCGATTTGAGTTAACAAGGCAAATTGATTAGAGCATGAAATTTCAAAACGGTGAAATGCCCTTGATGGTTTAGTCCCGTTTCTACCCGGCCTAAATTGAGATTCCAGGGGGTCTAGCGGAGTTTAAAATACGCGCTTGCTCATTTATAATCACTTGCGGGTCTCTACTCTCTATACGGCTCGCTTGGCGGCTTTGAACGCGATACCCCCTCCACCCCCCACCCGAAGTTAAGCAAAGGATGCCCGAACGCCGCTGGCAAGTTCATCAATCTTACAGTTCGTTGCCACTGAGATAATTTAAAATGAGTTGAAATTTATTGAGCTAATGGAACGTATAACCGACACGGAATGTAATTTCAATCTATTTCACTTTACGACACAAAGGTTTGAGCACGACACAAACGTAAGTTTTTGTAGGAGAACAGAGATAACACGTCTTAGCAGGAGAAGGGCTGAGCGAGGAGTGAGAAAGAGAGAGAGACAGACAGGCAGACAGAAAGACAGGCTCGAGGGGGACAGATAATTCAACGATCTAGCAAATATGGTAGAGAGGGGCTTTGTCACCACATCTGCGGCTGTAAGTTAAATTGTAGAATTTGCGTCATTTACGGAAGAGTGAGAGTTGAAGGCGCGGACGTTGAGCGTTCCGTTGAGTTGAGTTGGTGCTTCCGTGAGAGTTGGGCGTCGCGGATTTTGAGCGTTCCGTTGAGGCTAGTTGGTGATTCGGTGGGAGTTGGGCGTCGCGAACTTTAAGCGTCACGTTAGTTGAGTTGGAGCTTCAGTGAGATGAATGTGGCTCCTTGATGAAAGGTTGGATGGAGTACATGTTTGTACTTATTTGCATTAAAAAAATTCAATGGCGATTTCAGAAATTTGATGTGATAGTTTCGTATGATGATGAGAGTCACTCGGATCGATGATGATGATTTTTTCATTTTTGAGTCACACCAGGCCTCACCACTTGTAGCGAGAAGGGTCTGTTCTTTCTTGTAGATGTGCGACCAAATAAGTTCGTACTTGGATTTTTATAAACGACTTGATGAAAATAACTTTATTTCGTAAATTGAGGTTTTAAAATGAAAGGCTGTAGCTCGGTGAATTCTTTCCACCGAAGTAGACGGATCACAACTATGAAGAAGTGTCCTCGACTGTTAGTAATGCTGATATTAGTATAATGTCTCTTGTTTTATAAAAGGTGGGCGCCAGCAGAAGAGATATATATAGAGAGAGAGGTCGACACAGTCTCGAGCGAGAGAAACAAGGGGAACTTAGGGAAAAAATCCTCAAAGAACGCGTAAAATCGGTACCGCGCAGAGCAACAATCGTGACCTCTTGTCCGACAGCTGGTGAGAGACTGAAGCTGAGCGAACGTTTTGAGAATGCGTCAAGACCGGCCGTCCCGCACTCCCTTGTGTATACGTTCAGTTCCCAGCTTGGACCTACCTATTTCTGCATCCAAGGCACGCGCGGTTCACCCCTGTGCTAAACTGGAACCAAAACCGAAATTATCGATTATCGCTAGTTTGGAACCAAAAGTATCGGCGATACCGATGAATCGATAACGTGGAAACAATATCGGATAACCGATAACCCGATATCGTTATCGCGATAAATATCGCGATACCGCCCACCTATGCATATCGATTTCAGTTTATAGAAAAACCCACGTTTTCGGCCAAAATACCTCTTTGGAATTTTAATCCCCTCCAAATCTTCTGTTAATGAATTTTTTCTTAACATGTATTATGTATGCATGCTAAAGATTACATTTAACAAGACTTATATGTTTGTTTTATTTTCGTTTTCTTCTTAATTTTCCGATTAGGAAATGAGTGAAGTAAACAAGCAAATAATATGCGAATTTAATTATGCTCTAAATTTTTAAAGAAAGCAGGATTCATTAATGACCTATTGCTAACTTTCATTGAAATTACTTCTCGATAAAATAGATTGGTTCCCAAATTCATTATTAGAGGCCACAACAGAACATAACAAAGTTATCTACTGCAGTTTTGTCTTCTAGTAACCGATCGTCCTCTTGTGTCTGAAACAGAAATAAATTTTAATTTATAGAGTTTGTGATTTGCCCGACGTGTCTCAATTAGGTAGTGTGGCAATAGAAGAGATATAAAGGACGTTTGTGGTCTTTTCCTCTCTCATTTTTCGGTGATATTAAGACGAGATTGTTTTTCTCTCTATCTCGTCCTAATAACATCTCCCGACAATTTTTGCATTGGTCTGTATCATCTTTTCCACCCACTTTACCCTTTCTCTTTCCCTGTCTCGCTTTATTTGTTCTTTTTTCAGTGGGTGAAAACGGCTTCCATTGGATTCGCATGTTTTCTTTCTATTTAAAAAGTATTTAATTTATGTTTTGAGAGAGGAGCCTATTGTAGATCTTAAATCCTTTGTTTTCTTTTGAATTTCATCTCTTCCTTTCATTCACCGTTCAAGATTGGTGCCTATTCTAGACATTGATGGTTCGTTATGATGAAATTGGTTGTTTCATTATGGCAAGTTGAAATCAGGAGGTTCTCATCCAGGAAGATTCCAGGATTTCAGGAGGTGAATTTAGATCATTGGTTGACAGACTCGAAATGTTGGAATGTTTATCTTTTTGAAAACTACAGCTGTCATATTTTAAAATATAAGGGCATCTCAATAGGATGTAGCTGTGAAAATATTCCACTTTGAAAAGCGGTGAATGATGTTATTCTGATACATGTGAAAGGGAGTATGGACCAATAAAAGTTGAGATTCACTGTTCTTAATAAAACGTATTTACCTGAAGACCGCAGACAGCTGTTCCATTACGGCAAGTTGAAAAGTCCCCCCAAGTTCCAGGTTTGAACTGTAAATAAAATCAAAATATTATAATATTTCATTGTGTGTAAGCAACGTTGGCAAGCGCCCATGATGGCGACACCTGGCAACTTCACGTCATTTCGACCTACCCATCTGACACTCACGAGGAAGGCGCAACGTGCTTCCCTTAAATAGATACATAAATGTTTCAAATGGATTTAGGCAGACCTTCTTCCCTTGGACGGTTTTCGCTCTATTTCTAGCCCCCCCAAAATGCAAAAAAAGAATGCCAGCACTTTTCTCTACACCAGGGTGCACGAGCTCACTACTATCCACTCTCTTATTTTCAAGCTCCTCTTTCCCAATCACCACTGTCCCTGCTTATTACCCTGCCTTTCCCTCTCCTTGGACCCTGCCCCAGCCATGGCTCTCCCACCTATCACTTTTCGTACCCTGCATTTCTCCATGCTCATCCATCCCTCTACTGTTACACCACTCCTTTCACTGTCCCCATCCCCCTTTTACAGCCCCAGCCCACCTGGCCATGACTCCACACATCCCTGTTCATGCCTCTATGGCCAACTCCTCCAAACCAAGAATACCCCCACCCCAACGCCTAGAAAGTACATCAAACCTACAGCCTCCTCTTCTTTTACCAATCCTTCTCCACCACCACGAAGAAATGTTAGGGTCACCTCGCTGGCCAACGCTCTTTCGGTGCAAAGTGGCCCAGACCAATACCGCTGCGCGCGCACTTCGTTCCCGAAAATAGGTCGGCTTAGTGTAGTACAACTAAACGTACACAACTGGAGCGGAGTGTGCCACATCATGTCCAACGGGCTACTCAACACACAAAGACCAGATATATTTCCTCTGAACTCCACCAGTATACATCCTTCAAACACTATACTCCACATTGCAGGGTATCACACATATCTCACTACACAGGCGCTGTAATTGCGACCAGCGATTCTATTTAAGCACTGCATACATCATACACTCATAGAAGCCCAATACGATTCTTTCCTAAAATGCAAAATACACACAGACACATAGATGTCCCTCTCCCGGCTATATTCAACCATAACATTTCACTATTCTTTGTACGGGACCTGAATGCCCATCATCTTACACTATTTTCTAATCCCTCAAATGATTCGGGTAGGTATCTGACCGTACCCTCCGACGATTTCGCTGCGAGAACATAAGCCTGGCTCTTCCCACATTCTTCGGTCTCCGCGGAGGAACTACGTCGCCGGACATATTCCTTCGCAACGACCACGCAACACATTAACACACGCACATATCTCCATTAAGGTTTAAAGTTTAAGGTTTCCGCATAGCCTTCGCAACGGCGCTGGGTTGTCGATGTTTCCTCCGGTTTTTTGCAGTATATATTTTAAACCTGTATTTTACTTTGCATGAAAGACCATATATTATTTATAAATTGTTTCATTTGTTCCACTTTATTTTCATTTCTTTCTTTGAACAGCAATAAGTCACTTATTTCAATGTGTTCCACTTTATGTTTTTTTCTCTTGTCCTGTAGGACAACACATTCCACTAAACAGTGCTTCATGGTCTCTGTTGGTTTCCCACACATAGGGCAACTGGTATCTCCATTACTGAAAAAGTTTTTCCAGTTTAACTTGAAGGTGTTAGAACGGCATTTGAACAACAGTATTGATCTAAGATCATTTGTGTACAGTCCTGATTCTTCCTTGATTTCTTTCTTGTTGTTATAATATATTCCTGCTGGGATTTTTGGCTGAGTTCCTTTCTCCATTTTTCTGTGTGGTGATTGTTTACCTTCATCTTAAGTTCTTCTATTTTCATATCTTTTGGCTAGCTGAGCTCTTGTATTTTTAATTCCTGTTTATATTTTTGGATTGTGTTGAACCACTTGTGGTGTAGATTCTGCCTTCCCATGTCTCGCAACACTGCTTTCATCAGATCATTGTCTCCTTCACTTGTTTTTGTGTCCATTCTATGATCGATGAGCCAGTTAGTATGCTTGGGAAGGCGATATTTTTCCAAAAGGTCTGGCCTATCACCAGTTTATTTGTTGGTTCAGCAACTATTGAGTAAGTCATATTCATCATCCTTGTGCATTGATTAAGT
Organism: Ceratothoa steindachneri; assembly: GCA_963969495.1. NCBI lineage: Eukaryota > Metazoa > Arthropoda > Malacostraca > Isopoda > Cymothoidae > Ceratothoa > Ceratothoa steindachneri. Next base: position 174,020,960 of record OZ018321.1, read on the forward strand.
CTTTCTTTTTTATGCCTCAGGAAACAGTTTCTTGAATTTGTAAATTTAATTCCTAGATATTTCATTTCATCCGTAACTCTTATTTCTTTGATTTTATCTGGGTAGATGTTAGATCTTTTATCATATATTATTATGTTACATTTTTTGTGTTGAATTCTAGGCCAAATTCTTTTGATGTATTTGTTAATAGGTCTATCATATTTTCCATTTCCTCTATTGTGTTGGAGAGAATGAGACCATCATCTGCAGAGAAGAGCACAGGGATGTACAAGTCTCATAATCTAAATCCTTTTCCTGATTTACAGATTTTGTCAATGATGTTATTGATTATTAGTAGGAATAACAAGGGGGAGCCAATGCGTCCTTGTCGGATTCCATTCTTGACTTCTGTTTCATATACTTTATCCTTTCCAATATATAAACTTGTACTGTCTCCTGAATATAGCTTTACTAATACTTCAATTAGCTGTGGATGGCATTCATATTTCATTAAAGTCTCTATCATCTTTTTCCTATCAAATGAGTCAAATGCCTTAGAAAAGTATATTGCTGTAGTTATAAGTATTTTATTCTGTTGCATTCTGGTGTCAATACAGCATTTGAGTATGAGAAGATTATCCTCCATTCCCCAATTACTTTCAGACCTCATCCCCGTATTACTCATCCTTTAATCCTCTCCTCTCCTCATGCCCTTAACAAACATTTATGGATACACACACAGCAAACTGGGATGATTTCAGAAGACACATTCCACGAACACACCACACAACCTCAATCTCCAGAACACAAACCCCTCAGATATAGATAACCACTGCAACACACTCATGGACACCGTAAACACAGCACGAAACATATACACACTACGTAAGACACACACGTGCATTAACCACTTCACATTCATTACTCTAGACACACACGAAGACTAATCGCTATATATAACAATCACTATTGCTAAGGATCACACCAACACGACATCACACTCCTCCATGCTTGCATCTTATAATGCTTGCAGCTGGATCGGAACCGTAAGTGGCACGGCTCGCTGCACTGACCATTCCTCCTTCTAGCGTCGCATGGAGAGGATGCTGGCCACGGCTCCACCCAAGCACCAAAGCCCATAAACCTAAAATACAACAACGCACCTTCACGGACACTAACGACATCCTCAGTGCATTAAGTCTCACTGAGACGACGTACACACACAACATACCAAAACCACACGCACAAGATCACTTCCAATTAGTGGGGGAATGGTGTCGACTTATGCAGAAGAGCTTGTTTCTTACGAATAAAGGTATGAAGAAACTCCACCACAATAACTACTCCTATCAATGTCGAAGAAAAACAATTCCAAACGCTTTCCCCGCCCTTCCGGCTCCCTAGCCACAAAATTGCAGCACTTCCCTGAAAACATATTCTCTACACTAACATCGTTTTAACGCCTCAGTCGCCTCTGGCTATTTCCCACACATCTTCAAAATCTCAAAAACCATACTTATCCACAACACCAACAATAATCCTAAACACGCTAACAACTACAGACCTGTTGCTCTTTTACAGCACCTAGGCAAAATACTTGAATGTATAGTAAACATCAGTCTCTGTAATTTTATGAAGAAAAGTGACTGGTACTGCCCCTGCCAATCTGCCTTCAGACTAGGCCAGTTCACTCAAGTAGCTGTGATTATTGTTCATGACAACATACGAAAAGCGCGCCAAGCAAAACAGAAGACAACATACATCAGAAAAGAGGTGATGAAGGCTTTTGACAAGGTGTGGTGCAAGGGATTCATTTGGAAACTAGCCAACAATACGGAGCTCCCTCTCTGTAATAGAAGGATTATCTTCCACTGCCTTACTGACAGCAGTTTCGGATAAAATACAATAACACAATATTACATCCATTTATACCACGTGCTGGCTTACCTCAGAGTAGCGAGCTGACCTCTACTTTATACATTATAGACATAAACGATACTCCACAACTACCAGAAAACTACACATACACATACAAACTGTCCTATGCTGACGACGAGACCATTCTCATATCCGGCTAGGGCTCAAATACAATCGCGCACCGAGCACAAATGTACTAAATGAAAAGACAGAGTATAAGGAGAAGTGGATTATAGCCACGAATCCTCTGAAGATAAAAACGATACTCTACGCCGTGCGAGATCACTATATTCATGACATACAAATTTACACACACACACACACACACACAACCAAAAATACACAGCCCGTGCAAGACTTACATACACACTCACACGAAGATACTCAAGATGACATACTAGTACCTACACTTTTACGAACAACAAAGCATTACACAAATAAGAGTTAAACACACCAACAAAATTCTAAGCAGGACGAAAACTGAGACTAAACATCGAAGTAAGACCCCTCCTCACATACTCACCCATTACACTCAGCCGTAAGCTACACATGGCAGAAGAGAGCGCAGAGAGTACAAAAGTCTGAGGTGAAAAGCGCATGTTGCTATCATAGATACACATACATGTCTACATTACACGATAACAAAAACTCACATTACTTAACAAATACACTCACAACCACTTAAAATGACAGTTGGAGAAACCTGAAAGAAACCCGCACATACATCCAGAAAACACGCTGTGTTGGCGTTGAGATAACCAGAAGCTCTTGATTAGACACAAACATATCCTCTTTAAAAAAAATAAAAGTGCTATGAATATCGCGTTTCCTTTCCTCGCACATCACCCTTCCCACTAGCCCTTCTGCCGCTCCAGTCCATTGTAGCCACACACACACAAGACACAAGGCATCGGTGTCTAACCACCGACTTTTAACCTTTTGATTCCCCCTTAAGTTTTTTTGGCACTATTTTCCTCTATCACTACTCTATTTCTGTGGCTCACCATAGTCATCTCTATGTTTTTCTTTCTATTAAAATCATGACAAGAGGTGAGGCACACCAATTGCCATTCTTACAACGCTCATCTGCCATCATCGCTCCACAGTAAGCGTCAACCTTCACAACAACCTCTAAGAAGCTTTCCATCCACACAAGCTGCTGCTAACCACTTGAATTAAGGCAAGCAAGAAGAGTCCGTAACGCTACTAATGGAATGAATTGACTACCGAATTATAAACGATTTGAGTTAATGAATAATGAGCAATGAGAGTCTGTCTGTCTGTCTGTCTGTCTCTCTCTCTCTATACATAAATAATATATATATATATATATATATATATATATATATATATATGTCTGTGTGTGTGTGTGTGTGTGTGTGTGGTCTCCAAAGGGCTTGACCTTAACTTGTCTGTGGGGCAAAACAGTGATCTAGTTTGTTCGTTATTTCCACCCTTTGGGCGAAGTTTCCGACAGCTCTCTGTACCTGTTGTGCCTATATATTTCCCATCGATTTATGTGAAATTTCTCTGGCCAAAGACTATTTGTTCAGCTTGCTTTGTAGTTTCCCGTCTGCTGATAATTATTCCCAACACGCGTATGTTTGTTTGTGCACGATCCTCGTAATTGTTAGGGTGGTCACCTTTGATAGCTGTTTCTAGGGTTCGTATGTTTGTGTGTTTCCGCGTGACTTTTAACGACCGCTTGCCTCACATCGATTTGTACAGTTTGACATATACATATTTAGTTCCTATTCCTAATTCTCTTTGGTTCTTAATTTATTACACTTGTCATATTATTTATTTAATTTACACAAACAGCAATTTTTTAGGAATTAATTAATCTACCCAGAGTACATTTGTGGAGTTTCTCGCTGGGCCTATTAAATCCTGCAATTTTAGTGACACAGGCCTAGCTATTTTATAAAACGATCCCTACAGGGCTTCCAATAAAAATAAATTGTGCTAGTGTTTGCATAACCAACCACTTTATTGGTGACCCTGCAACCGCTCCACTACTATTTGTTTCCCTGTTAGAAACTGGTGCATTGGAGATAAAACTTTGGAAATGAGATTAACTATACCAATAACTTCTACTCTTATGGTTGTATATCTATGGTTGAATAGGGTTAAATTTATTGTATTCATAAAGCCTAAATCTTCCACGTCTCCAACAAATGACTAGTAAAGCACCCTATTGTTCCAACAATATGTCCTTAAATAAATCTGCATAAAGTAATGGTAATTGTTTATAGTAACTGATTTGTTTATTATTTGTCCCAAATGGCTATGAAATATTAGTTGAAAGAGTAACACTTTCATAATGACGAAGATTCAGTTCTACTTTCCAGTCAGCACCTTCATTTATTACAAAATTGTTCTCTATTTTGCAAATTTTATTATTATTTAACACTATTAAAATTATTACCTAAATTATTAATTATTCTTTAGCTATTTTATATTTAATTGTCTTTTGAGGCAAAAACTTTAGCCATCAACATACGAGTATGATAATAGAGGCTTTTTGGTCGATAACTCAGGGCTTGAAAATTAACATAATATAACAACATAAAAATAAATAATTATAAAGTCCACTAGGGCCTATCAAGGTTATCCAAATCAAAGAATCCAAAAGCTACCATGGTGTCTATTTCGTTATCCGACATGAACCAGTACGCTCGTTATATTGATTATATAATACAAGACTACAAGGATTCAAGTTCTAGTAAAACTTATGCATAAAAGACTGCAAAAAACAGGTTCTCTGTATATGCTCTTCCACAATATACCTGTCAAAGTTACCATGGAATAAAGTCAAACTAAAGCTACTTACAACATCTCAAGGCAATGCATTACAAGAATCCACGACTCTATTAATGAATAATACTAACTCAAGTCCAGCCTATAGCAAGATTTTGTAATTTTCAGATAGTAAGCCGTAATCCAATACTAGGTGCTCCAGCGCAAAAAACTCCCATATTTCTAATTTATCAATACCTTTAAAACATTTAAACGGGATCATATCACCCATTGACACCTTTAAAATGAAAACATGGTAATTGCCTTCAAACTCTCCATAATTAAGTTTTCTCCAGGAATGTATGATTTTTTCTTGCTTTTCTCAATACTGCCTCCAGAATGTTAATATTCTGCCTGCTATGTGGAGACTAGTCCTGATGACAATATTCCAGGTGTGGACTAACATACGAGTTACTGTATATCGATTGAAAATAAGTTTCTTACTTTTGTAACTAACATTTCTAATGTTGTAAGAAAGGTGTGGAAGATTTACTTTGTCTGGCAGCAGATGAAAAGGCCTTTCGCACAGCAATATGGATTTTATGAGAATTCGGTGCTCTCTCTCTATTTCTGCTCGTGAGGGAAATAAAAGGGAAAATATTCCCTGGAGTCACTTCGGGGAATTTGTGTGTTGCCGCCACGGTACTTGTAGGTGCCAAAATTCTCACAGGCTCCCTTATTCAGAGTCTGAGGTTACACAGGATATCCTTCTCCGGATCACCCTAGATGTTACTAGGTAATCGGTTTTGGCTGCCCACTCAAGGAGCTGAATAATCGGACAGTCACTTTGAGGAAGAAGAAGTCCGATTTGAGCCACAGTTTGGCTCGCCTTCGTGATCCAGCATAGGATCATTATATCACCGGTCTAGGATTACCTTCTCATTCGGTAACCTCACATGGCCGGACTAATTGCGATCATCGTCACCAGAAGAAGATCTTGTCCGTCATTCTCAAAATTCTTACGTACTCAAAGGTATCGCTAAAGTGAATTATCCCTCCCCTAACTTAACCAGTTTATTCGTTAACTAGAATTCCCATCCCGAGCCCATAAACTCGAGTATTAAAAGTGATTAATTTAGTGCTTAATTCAATAAAATTATTCCATTCATTCTGTCAGGTGCCATTAAGACGAAAGCATCTTAGTGAGTAATATTCAAGTATAATCCCCACGACATTATGTAGACTTACTTATTCAGTGCAAATATTAATTCTATTTATACCTATATACGCCGTCTCATATTTATAATTCATGTACATTAAAGATTATTTTTGTATATGTGTGTTTCACTATTTTGGACGATCCTTTGGCAATTAATAAGCAATCCACTCAGCTTAAATCTCAATATTACACAGGTCCACCCATGCCTGGCATTTACTGAGTGAGGACACACTCAGGGAATCATTATCTTAATTTTGATCAAAAGGGAAGCAACGAGATTATTCTTATTCACCGGAAGTGGCTACGGTAGGTGTATTAGATACACTTCACCTTCGCTTCACCTTGGTGAGGTAATAAAATATATGTCCAGGAAGTAGGACTAGGATTACCCACTCACTAAACCTCGACAATGATAATAGGCACAAAACAGAACCCTGAGGTACACACCTCTTAATATCCATCCACTAAAATTTCTCTCCATTTACTATTTCTGTCTGCTTTCGATTTTTCAACCACTCTGCCACCCAATTAACAGAAACTCTAGACATTACTAAATTTCTGTACTAGTCTCATATGAGGGACCTTATTAAAAGCCTTAGCAAAATATAAGTAAACTAGTTCTATGTCATTTCCTTTATTCAGTTTTCCTGTGACATAATCAAGAAATTGTAGCAGATTTGTTTGGCAAAATTTAACTGACCTGAATACATGCTAACCATCACTAAACAAGTTACCAGATGTTTGTGATATATAGTGGCTCTTCAAATTAACAATTCGTCACTCACTTTGTATAGGGCTGGGGTTTGAAATTTGGGTACTTCAACAGGAAGAGCATCAATAATTTCTCTGCCATATTCACATCCAACTTGGATATTTTCAACCGCCACGTCATCAACAAATAGGCCTTGATACGGGAGAACATTGGCGCGGAATCCAGTAATGAAATGCGACGAACAAATTTCCATTCCTTTAATAAACCAAAGAATTAGACATTATTTAAAAAAAAGATCGCTCTTTGTATTTGTTTTTCTCTGACAGCCCCCCAGACTCCCCACCTATAAAAATGCATTTTCATTCAATAGTAGATTGTTCATCAATGTAATTTTTTTCAATTTATATTACTCTCATTCTAAATAAATTTTGTTCCTTACCATACCAATCACCGTCTTGGGAAACGGTTGAAGTGATGTACCCGGTATCATGCCCCTCAGGTGTACTACAGTAGAGTTTAATTCCATTAATGGCTGTCTCGTCCATGTGCCCCGGTGGATTATACTGGAAATAATTGTTTTAAAAGGGAGAAAAAGAAGATATTTGAGAAGCTATGAAGTATTTTTGCAATAAAGACGAATTTCTAAATCATAAAAGCCGTATCGAGTTTACCTCCGAGGATTTTCTCCTCTTGCCTCGGCATGTTTAGACTTTAATTACTTCATCATAGTTTAATAATGTTAAAAATGGAATATAGTTACTATAATATGGTATACTACATTTCAAATGGATTAGAAACCAGAAAAGAGGACGATGGGAGGGAGGGGGGGGCGGAGAGTCGGCGAGAATCGAACCAACTCAGATACTTCGGAGGTTAGGAAAATTGTACTCAAATCGAGCTCATAAGCCGCGTACCTTTTCGACCAGCCAAGTGCTACATAACCGCATACCACGGTTCTGTACATTGCAGTTTATCTGACAATATTAAAACAAACTTTGCTTCCTAATTAGATATTGACACTAATATTATATTATAAAGACTAATCAAAAGTACAATCACTTTAAATACCCATTCGAAAATAGTTGTATATTAAATTAAGCTCTGATTTTGGTGGCACCATTTTCTAAATCTTAAATTAAGTCGCTACATATTATGGTCACTCTCCCTCTGTGATTTGAAAAAATAAACTAACTTTTAAATTTAATGGTTTGCACATGATATTCATGAATTCTAGTGTCTCAACCAAATTTTCACACTTTACGAGGGATAATATGGTTGTGTAATAATTGTTAGATTGGTTTGGGAATAAAACTCTTGGTTAGAAATTACAGTTATCTCTTTAGAAATTGTCAAGGTAAGCATTTTATCCGTATTTGTTTAAAACCCGTCATTATTGCATTCGCAGCGTTGGTCTACCTTTCGCGAAGGTGATAGGTGGCATTACTCGTACCTTGACTTCAATGGCTGAAACATAGCTTGAGTTGGCACAGAGCTCCACACGCCCCCATCTTCCTACGTCATGGTAAGGGTTACTGATGTAAAGGGTTTGCGTCACTACTCGCCCCTCAAATACCAACGGAGCCTCTTGGGGTTTGTTGGCTGTTGGTGCTGCAGCTGCGAAACCTTTTGGGGAAAAGGAAACACATTTATTCTAACAAAAATAAGTTTACTCAATGAGGAAGAAAATACAAAGAAGTTTGGTCGTAAAATAAAGTTCCCTGCAGTGGTAAGAAAAGGGGCGAAGTTTCATTTTCTAGAAAGAAGTTGGTTGGGGTTTCGAGAAAGCTTATGAACGCATATCAAAAGTACTATCAAACCTGAACTCAGGCAAGATTTGGAGGCTAATGGTCAGAGTTCATTCTGCTTATACAGATTGTGGATCTGGGTTACAACCGGTGATAGATGGGAAATATTGTGCCCTGGGTCATGATATCAACAAGAGCTAGTCTATAGTGCACAGTCTTGTTTTGATAACTACACTTGATTCAGTAGATGAAAAAAAAGAAAGGAAATAGAAGGTTTTAATTGAACAACCAACTATTACTAACCTATCGAAAGGAAACGCAAGCGTTTAACCATTATTGGCGGAACGACGAGGGGAAAAAAGAGAGGAATGAATAGTAAAGAGAAGTATGAGTGGGAAATTAAATGTCACACAGTAGAAGGAGAGAGAAATTTGTGCAAAGAGCAGTAAAAATCTTTAATACTTGATTTTAGGATTTGTCATTTAGGAGCCACTAATAATAGACTCTTCAGTAAAGAGACTCACAAAAGAAAACGGTCTATTTGTCATTATGAATGAAGGAAACTTTCATAATAAACAATGGCGGATTTTCTTAAAAGGAAAAGAATAAAGACGATAAAAATAAAATGATCAAAGTTTTCACTAGTACTACCCTAAGCATTGTTGGGAGGGTACATTCAAATTTCGTAAGGAATGAATTCTTACCTAGTTCGCAATTCTTAAAACTCAAAATGTGATCGCTCTGTGAGTTAAAAATATTAATATCTGAATCCCCTACATATCAAATATTTAAGGTTTCTAATGTTTTATTTTACGCTACATATTCAAGCAACCAAGCAAATTAATGTATTTTTATGTCACTTTGATTCGAGCATTTTACTTTACGAACTTTCTTCGATATTTACCAATGAGGCACAGAGCCAGAAGAAACCACTCTAAGCGGACCATCTTGGACGAAATTTGGTAGCGAGAAGTTGCTGCGAAACGCTCCAAGTACTGCCCCAAGTTTCATTCCCTCTTATATAAGTACTGAGATAAGCGTCACCGGCTGCCTTTCTTCTCAGGGAAAATTCTCGCTGACTTATTAAGTTATTCGTTATTAACTCTTTTTATATCTTATCAAATTGTGTAAAAATACTTCGCAGCAGCAGGTACGAGTATGTCGAGGAAAGATATTTTTACTGTACTTCGTGTGTATGTAAATTTTGAAGATTTATATTTTAAATCAACTTTAAATTCAGAGATCTTATAAAGATGAGGTTTCTCAAGGTTTTTCAACCCTAATATAGCCTAACCTAACCTAAACTAACCTGACCAAGTTAATTTAGAATAGGGAAGGTTGATTTGAATTAGGTTAATTTATTCATTATTTCATTTAAGTTGTACTAGGGTCGAAAAAACCTCCGGGATGCCTCACCTTTACAAGATGCAAATTCAGTTTTATGATGAGAAACAAAGGTTTTTGTTGAGGATTGGGGTCCTCACTGCTCGGGGCGGGGTGGTCCTTACTCTTAGTAGAAAACTGGCTGTTTCTTTAAGCCGCCTGAAAATGTTGACACCCCCACCCCACCATCTACTCACAGTGAGGGACAACATTTTGAAAATGTCGCCTCGCGTCTTCCCGCTTTATTGCGAGTACACGATTGCTTACCTTTTTTAAGTCATATTGGTAAATCGGTGTTGTTTTTTTAAGAATTCACACTTGCTTTATTCACTTCAGTAAATTCAGAAATGACATGCAAGAAAGCAATTATTTAATGGTATGTAAACATTTAAAATGATTTATAAAAATTAGTCTACATTTCGTGTTTCCGCCCTGTACTTTTAGATCCAATTTCAAATTTAGAAAATATCTTTTTTGCATAAAAATTCAATTTCTTGATGATTATTTTTGAGAAGAAAAAGCATGATTATGTAATACATTTTATTCTGACATTTTGTCAAGCACAATTTGACATTTTCATCGAAACAGAAAATAGTGCAGCACCAACACCCAACAAACTCCAAGAGGCTCCGTTCGTATTTGAGGGGCGAGCAGTGAAACAAACCCTTTACCTAGATAACCCTTACCATGACGTAGGAAGATGGGGGCGTGTGTAGCTCTGTGTCAACTCAAGCTGTTTCAGCCATTGAACTCAAGGTACGAGTAATGCCACGTATCACCTTCGTGAAAGGCAGACCTACGCTGGAACTGGAACTGGATGAAAAAAGTGGTGAAAAAGTGTAGTAGTTATTGATAGTGTTGAAGGAGATTTATTATTGCCCTGGAGCAGAGGGCATCTCAGGCATGTTTCTCTTTTCTTGTTTTTTGATAGTTTCCTCCATTTTGGTTGGATCAGCGTTAGCTGACCTTCCTGTAGTGTTTAACTACTCTTGCCTTGTTTTTGTTTTAATCTTTCCTTTTATATATAAATATATATATATATATATATATATATATATATATATATATATATATATATATATATATATATATATATATATCTTTATAAATAATCTTTTTATATATAGATTTTTCCTCCGTCGTTGAGTTAGGCATTCAAGCCTTTCAAATTTACTTTTGCTAACTCGTAGCTTTGCTTTAATCATTTTTGGTGTTATTTAGTATTATTTAGTTTCGCCTCTGGGGGCATTTCGCCCCATTTATTTATCTTGTTTCATTTGCATTCTTCATTTATTGTGATTGGTTGGGCACTACGCCTCTTTTCGTTTAATTTTGATTTGATTTATTTTTACTTTTACTTTTTGGGCACTTCGCCTCTTTTTCTTAATTCTTATTAGGAGTTTTGGACACTTCGCCTCTTTTGTCTACTTTTTTGTCACCTTTGAGCTCTTATGATTGAGCACTACGCCTCTTTCTTCTATTTGATGTATTTAGAAGAAAAACTGTGGTTGGGCACTTCGCCTCTTTTATTTTGTCTTAATCTTGGTTTGTTATTGGAGTCAGTATGAATAGTTATCTTGCGAACTGATTTTTTGCGTCCGGTTGTGTTTGTATAACTCGCTATCTGAACAGAGCTACTTGGTTTTCTGGGGAGCACATTCTTCCACTGGGGAATAGTGCTCTCCTTGTAGCCCGTCCAATAGCTTGCTGCGGTATTTCGAGGCCCGCATCTATTTGCGGGAGGATCTCGCGTTCGACTTTTTCCCAGGTCTTTCTCCCTAGCCTCTGGAGGACTATATTCAGTGGCTCGAGTCCTGCTCTTGCGCGCAGTTCCGTCTGCCGAATATAGTCCAATCTCCTCGCGCCGGTTATAAGCAGGGTAGCCTGGTTCTGGACTCTCTGCATGAGTTTGAGAGAGAATGAACTGGCTGCCTGCATAACCACCGCGGGGTACAGCAGAACTGGTCGCACCAGAGTGTTGTACAAGTTTCCTGATGTTTTTGGAACTGAGATTTACGAACCTGTATAGTTTCCCAAGTTTTCTTTTGGCACAAACACTGCTAAAATGCTTACCTTGACAATTTCTAAAGAGATAACTGTAATTTCTAACCAAGAGTTTTATTCCCAAACCAATCTAACAATTATTACACAACCATATTATCCCTCGTAAAGTGTGAAAATTTGGTTGAGACACTAGAATTCATGAATATCATGTGCAAACCATTAAATTTAAAAGTTGGTTTATTTTTTCAAATCACAGAGGGAGAGTGACCATAATATGTAGCGACTTAATTTAAGATTTATAAAATGGTGCTACCAAAATCAGACCTTAATTTAATTTACAACTATTTTCGAATGGGTATTTAAAGTGATTGTACTTTTGATTAGTCTTTATAATATAATATTAGTGTCAATATCTAATTAGGAAGCAAAGTCTGTTTTAATATTGTCAGATAAACTGCAATGTACAGAACCGTGGTATGCGGTTATGTAGCACTTGGCTGGTCGAAAAGGTACGCGGCTTATGAGCTCGATTTGAGTACAATTTTCCTAACCTCCGAAGTATCTGAGTTGGTTCGATTCTCGCCGACTCTCCGCCCCCCCCCCCCTTCCTCCCATCGTCCTCTTTTCTGGTTTCTAATCCATTTGAAATGTAGTATACCATATTATAGTAACTATATTCCATTTTTAACATTATTAAACTATGATGAAGTAATTAAAGTCTAAACATGCCGAGGCAAGAGGAGAAAATCCTCGGAGGTAAACTCGATACGGCTTTTATGATTTAGAAATTCGTCTTTATTGCAAAAATATTTCATAGCTTCTCAAATATCTTCTTTTTCTCCCTTTTAAAACAATTATTTCCAGTATAATCCCCCGGGGCACATGGACGAGACAGCCATTAATGGAATTAAACTCTACTGTAGTACACCTGAGGGACATGATACCGGGTACACCACTTCAACCGTTTCCCAAGACGGTGATTGGTATGGTAAGAAATAAAATTTATTTAGAAGGAACGTAATATAGATTGAAACAAGGTATGCCATCCAAAAAGTCGTGTGCTTCTACTTATTCTCATTTATGACCTTACGACCTTCAACACCTTCAATAATTCCCAGACTATCCTTGGGAAGACCTTGGCAATTATATATAAATTTCGTTAGAATCGGCAGAATAGTCATCATGCTATTGCTAAAACAAAATAATTCATGGGCTATCCTTAGGAGGACTTTGACTATCATATTATTTGAAAGAAAATGTCAAACCATATAAGGATTTTAAATTACGTTAGAATTGGAGTAATACTTACAATGTTATTACAAAAACAAAACAAAGCAAAACGGGGACAGATCGACCGCCCGACATAATGAGACGTAGAGTCGCCCGCCACTAAAAGTACATTGATGAACAATCTACTATTGAATGAAAATGCATTTTTAAAGGTGGGGAGTCTGGGGGGCTGTCAGAGAAAAACAAATACAAAGAGCGATCTTTTTCGAAATTAATTCTAAATCTTTGGTTTATTAAAGGAAGGGACATTTGTTCATTGCATTTCATTACTGGATTCCGCGCCAATGTTCTCCCGTATCAAGGCCTATTTGTTGATGACGTGGCGGTTGAAAATATCCAAGTTGGATGTGAATATGGCAGAGAAATTATTGATGCTCTTCCTGTTGAAGTACCCAAATTTCAAACCCCAGCCCTATACAAAGTGAGTGACGAATTGTTAATTTGAAGAGCCACTATATATCACAAACATCTGGTAACTTGTTTAGTGATGGTTAGCATGTATTCAGGTCAGTTAAATTTTGCCAAACAAATCTGCTACAATTTGTTGATTATGTCACAGGAAAACTGAATAAAGGAAATGACATAGAACTAGTTTACTTATATTTTGCTAAGGCTTTTAATAAGGTCCCTCATATGAGACTAGTACAGAAATTTGGTAATGTCTGGAGTTTCTGTTAATTGGGTGGCAGAGTGGTTGAAAAATCTAAAGCAGACAGTAATAGTAAATAGAGAGAAATCGCAGTGGATGGATATTATTTTGTCTGTACCTCATCAATCTCTTTTGTGACTATTATCATTCTTGCTTTATATTAAAGTCGAAGAAATAAGTTTGAAAAACTATAATGATGAAGTTTGTTGATGATACAAAGTTATCAATTCAGGGAAATTTCACAATTCAAAGTGATTTAAATAGGCAAGTTGGATGGACACATAAGTGGCTGATGATATTTCGCCAAATGCAAAGTTGTTATATGTACATCAGCAACCATAATAGAGAATTTAGTTATGAAATTGTAGGTTGGTGGATGGACTCCGCAGAGATGTAGGGGATTTAGGAGTAGTAAAAAATCGGTCATTGAAGTTCTCTAAGAAGTGTTTTGAGGCTTGAAATAAAGCAGATATAAGTAACTAACATTAGAAATGTTAGTTACAAAAGTAAGAAACTTATTTTCAATCTATATACAGTAACTCGTATGTTAGTCCACACCTGGAATATTGTCTTCAGGACTGGACCCCACATAGCAGGCAGAATATTAACATTCTGGAGGCAGTATTGAGAAAAGCAAGAAAAAATCATACATTCTTTGAGAAAGCTTCATTATAGAGAAGTTGAAGGCAATTAACATGTTTTCATTTGGAAGGTGTCAATGGGTCATATGATCCAGTTTGGATGTTTTAAAGGTATTGATAAATTAGAAATATGGAAGTTTTTTGAGCTGGAGCACCTAGTAAATTACAAAATCTTGCTATAGGCTGGACTTGAGTTAGTATTATTCATTAATAGAGTCGTGGATTCTGGTAATGCATTGCCTTGAGATGTTGTAAGTAGCTTTAGTTTGACTTTATTCAAAGGTAACTTTGACAGGTATATTGTGGAAGAGCATATACAGAGAACCTGTTTTTTGCAGTCTTTTATGCATAAGTTTTACTAGAACTTGAATGCCTGTAGTCTTGTATTATATAATCAATATAACGAGCGTACTGGTTCATGTCGGATAACGAAATCGAATGGATGCAAATTACACCATGGTAGCTTTTGGATACTTTGATTTGGATAACCTTGATAGGTCCTAGTGGACTTTATAATTATTTATTTTTATGTTGTTATATTATGTTAATTTTCAAGCCCTGAGTTATCGACCAAAAAGCCTTTATTATCATACTCGTATTTTGATGGCAAAAATTTTTGCCTCAAAAGACAATTAAATATAAAATACCTAAAGAATATTTAATCATTTAGGTAATAATTTTAATAGTGTTAAATAATAATAAAATTCGCCAAATTGTTGACATTTTGTAATAAATGAAGGTGCCCGAATCCGCTAACTACCTAAAGGAGATTGAGTAGTTTGGGGTATAAGTGGGCGTCTTCCCCGACATCTATTTTGCCCGAACGGAAAACACGGTGGCCAGTTGAATCTTTGCGTTATTGAGGATTGGCAGGTAGTCCTGTATGGGCGTTTGTATCGGTTTTGTTTGCTGGGTGGCGCCACAAGCGCCGGTAGCACCGGCGTATCTTCTGGTCAGGGAGATGGGGTGGATGAGGTGGAGAGTACTGGAGGTGCGTGAGGGAGTTTTGATATATTGTATGCCTTCTTCGAGCATGCCAGATAAGTAGGCCCAAATGGTGGAGTTGCCAGGTATTGCTATAGAGGGATGCCAGTGGTCGCTAGCTGGGCCAGTAATTTACTAAAAACACAATATTATTATTTCTAATCATTTGAATTCATTTACAGTTCAAAACTGGTATTTGGGTTGACTTTTCAATCGCCCTAATGGAACAGCCGTCTGTGGTCTCCAGGTGAAAAGTTTTATTTAGAACAGTGAATCTCAACTTTTATTGGTCCATAGTCCCTTTCTCAAGTATCAGAATATCATTATTCACCGCTTTTCAAAGTGGAATATTTTCACAGCTATATCCTATTGTCACGGTGCTAACCTCCATAGTAAATAGAGTCAGCTTCAAAAGAATCTGGATGGAGTTCGAACTGCCGACCCAACGATTGCCGAGCAAGCGCGCTGACCACTATACTAGCCAGGAGGCTACTATAGAAATGAGTTAAATTTTTGCAAACGACCAATTTCGTCATAACGACACATCAATGTCTAGAATAAACACCAATATTGAACAGTGAATGGAAGGAAGAGAATAAATTCAAAAGATTACAAAGGATTTAAGATCTACAATGGGGTGTAGTGTCGCAACCAATTTTAAAGAACATTTCAGGTTTTGCAGACCATCCAAACTTTGGAAATGACGAAAAAAATCTGAAAAAATCGTAACAACCCATTTTGGGGGAACAGATTTTGCTTAAAACTTATCTTTTCTGTAGGTTAAGAATGGTTGTATTCAGTTATTATAGTTCTCATCTGGGAAGCTAGAAATGGGCAATTATTTACAGGAAGAAAATTTGCACTCTAATTCCTTATATATCTAAGGTTTAAGCAATTTTAGATTGAGGAATTCCTTGTTTCTAAACTACTTGGAGGGAACAATGAATTAATCGATATAGGACGAATTTATGAGATATTTACAGAGTATTTTCTATGGAGGGATATGGCTTCACCTTTTTTGAATATTCGTTATAGATTCACTCATCACATGTATTATTTCTGTTTTATAATAACGGGTCCTTATATTATTCATTTTCGAGGCTAAGATGAGTAAAAGAACAAGAACATCAACAAATCACAGTGTTTGGTTCCTCACTTCCAGAACTTTCCAATTATGAGCTGCCAACAAAAAAACAGATTGGAAGATATATTCAGTATGTAAAAGACAATAAATACAACAAGAACAAGGATGTTGTTCCTGAAGTATCCAAGGCCCTTACTAAGATTTGTAAAAAAGCCAGTATTCCAGTTCAGCCGATCAAGAATGTTAAAACCAAATTGATCTGATGTTGTGAAGAAGCGTCCGTGGTATCAAAACAAGGAATGAATATCACTAAGAGTAAGAAGTTTATCTCATTATTTGGTCAAATATTTGGTATAGCAGGCTGCCAGTGTGCTGATCTCTTGGATTGCAAGTGTGAAAAGAACATGAAAGTGCCACTTCGAGAGCATGAATTTCTTAATGACCAAAGAACTGGGCGTCACATAAAAATTGGAGGAGTGGATGTAAAAACAAATCAAATGATTAACAAATAGGAAAATCAGACAAAATCGAATTCAGAAAAGAATAGAAGAAGAAGAGTCACAAAAAGAGAAAAGGGAAGAGAAACTACAATTTCAAACGAAGCCTTGGATGAAGAGACTCATCTTCTGACATTTCTGATGATGAATGAAAGAAAATCTTTGCGAGAACAGAAAACAACATCATAACCATACCAACAATTGCCATGGAAGCAGATCGGTATTCTGTGTCAAATAAAGCTGCTGCTATTAGTAATGCAGCCCTATTCTACTAAGGTATTAAAATTTAAAACACCTCTCCCATGTAATTGATCATCACAAAGTCTGGAGGGCACGACAAAAGTTAAGGAGGAATTTCATCGAATCTGAATGTTTGGCAGATAAGAAAATTACTGCTTTGTTTTTTGATGGGACGCGAGACACAGCACTGATGAAAAGAAGAAAGGGAACAAATGGTATGTCGCAAAAGAAATTCAAGATCACTATGTGCCTTTAGGAGAACTTGATAACTGTCTATTTAGATCATCTAACTATTAAATGAGGAACAGGTACAGGCTATTTCAGACGGACTGATGAGATAGCTTATTGAAAATGATATTAAAGATGAGATGAAGGCAGTGGGAGCTGACAGCATGGCAACAAATACTGGCTACAAGAATGGAGTCATAAGAGGGTTGGAATGTCAATTACATCGTCCTTTACCTTGAATGGTCTGCAGCTTGCATCAAAATGACCTTCCTTTGATGCATCTGTGCAGGAAATATATTGGTCCAACAGAAAGTGGAACTCATTGGAAAGCATCATTTGGTAAAGATTAAACCACCTATGAAACTCTACCAGTATCACCAAATGGCTTTCAATGTATTGTTAAGGAGCTCTTCTTGCAGATGTAGATATGAATGAGCTTAGTCGCGACAAAGCTTACCTGTACAGAATTGTCGGTGCTATTAAAAGTGGTGTAATTGACCATCTCATACATATAAAACTAGAGCCAATATCTCATCCAAGATGGCTCACCACTGTCACCAAATATGTCGACTTTATGTGGCAACAAAAAACCTAATAATGACTTGTATGTCCTAAGAAACTTTGCCGTGTGTCATTATGGGCCCATCTGGTTTCACATCAAAGTCTCACGAAATGCACAGTGGGAGCTAAACATTTTATGGAACAGATTAATCTTCTGCAACTACTCCAACCTGCCAGTCAAGCCATAGCATGGCAAACAATCCAAAGGAATTCCTACTAGGCCCATGCTGAGAACGTTTCCTTGGCAATGCTGGCAGACGTTGATCAGAAGAACAGGAAATTAGTTATTGACAGAATCAAGAATATCGGAGAAGTTACTGTGTATGAGCAAGATATACGTGATTTCAGGACACTAAAAATAGATAAAACTGCTAAGAACCTAACAGATCTACTTTCCTCTGAAGAGGAGTGCAGGTTTGATCACCACTTACAATGCATATATCTAATATTGACCTGCAAAATATTGACGAAGAGCAACTCTCAATTTACATTCCATGCCATTCTCAAGGTGTAGAGCGGTTTGTGCGAATGATAACGGAATCTTCTGGCAAAGTTTATGGAAAAGAAGCAAGAGATGGCTACATTCGGGCGATACTAAAATTCCGTGACTTCATGCCATCATTTGAGACAAAGCATGATTTTAATGTATCAGGTGACAAATAGTATGTATCATTTAGATAATAAAGGTTGAACTCCTCACTTGTTTATCATTATCTTTCAGTCTAAACTCAACTCAAATGTATATAGAAGCACTTATAAGAACAAACCAACAGCTCTGAAAGTCTATATCTTTCTGGCTCAAGAATTAAAAATAAAATGAAATTTTGAGCTCAAAAAAGGGGGTGTTCCAAATATTTATCAAAAAACCTTTTCCACCTTTGAAATATGTGTATTCAAGTGTACAAAACCTGAAATGTGTAGGTTGATTTGCTGAAATTTGTTTATCGATGCTACGGCCTAATCTACGCTAGGCTTATCTCTCAAAGCAGAAATGAAATACCTTTTCAATAGAAAGAAAACACGTGAATCGAATGGAAGCCGTTTTCATCCACTGCACTAAGAAAGAACAAATAAAGCGAAAGACAGGGAAAGAGAAAGGTCAGTAGGAAGTAGAATCATAGCAAGATACAGAGAAAAAACATTTTTTCTAAATCACCACACATGACAGAGAAAAGGATGACATAAGCGTTTTTTTGTGATTGCCACGACTTACGTGAGACAAGTAGGGCAAAACACAAACTTTTTAATTTAAAATTTATTTCTATTTCATGACACAAGAGGACAATCCGTTTCCAGAACAACAAAACTGCATTAGATAGCTTTGCTTTGTTCTGCTGTGGCCTCTAACACTCATAATTCACTATGTGACACAATTTTTGTTCCTGGCCAGTAAGTGTTTTCCAAGCCCTTTTATTGCAAAACAATAGAAATAACCATTATTTGTTTTAAATTTGCTTTTGTGGCTTGTATGATCAAAATTGACTAAAAATAGGCAAATTTGGTTCTTTTTCATCCATTGTAAGCTAAAAAAAAATCTCAAGAGATAAATTTATTCAATTCCATTGAAACTTCCAAAAGAAATATATAAAAACAAGTATCAAAAGTTAGAAGTTAATTTTTTTCGTGGTTTTCAGCTTGCAATGCAATTATTTTCGCGTACAAGCCCCCAAATGTAGTCTCCCATCATATTTTCATTGTATACTCTTTGGTATCTATGTTCATACTTCACTATATCTTGATGGAATCGCTCCTATTTTCGCTCTGAGTATGCTCCTATATTTTCCTGGAACTTTTCAAGATGGGGATCAAGGATTTGCATATTCAGGGACATCATTCGACCCATTTGGTTATAACTGTTCAATAAGTTCTCAACCAGTTCCACATAATTGCCAGCCTCGTGTTTGTCCAAACTACCTTTACACATCGAGACAAAATTCTTCCAGGGTTCTTTTTCATTTCTACCAAGCCTTTTAGGAGATTACGAACACTATGATTTTCCGGATATGAGGTCGAACAAAGACATCAGCACTCTCCTTGGTTCTGAATTCGGAGTACCAGCTTCGGCGGTACATATACTAAAATTGGAACGATACAGATAAGATTAACATGGTCCCTGCGCAAGGATAACACGCAAAATCGTAAAGCGTTTCACATTTTTTCATCGCTTTGTCCGGCCAACAGCACGCGGGGTTCTGCCTCCGGGAAGCGTACGGCCATTCCCGTGAGGGTCTTCTGTTTAAAGAGGGCCTCCGCGTCTCCTCCGAGCTAGGCCTGGAGGGCATATTCCTTCAATAGAATTGCCGTGGACTCCGGGCCAACTGGGAGTAGCTGCGGAGGCTCGTCTCGTCCCGTTCCCCGTTAGCTATTTTTCTGCAGGAGACCATGCTAGGCGCGTGCCCCCTACACACCCTCCCGGGATATAAGGGTCTTGCGACCCCACCACCACGAGATGGCAGGGCTGGGGGGATGCGTAGTTTACACCCGGCATTATGGCTCCGTTCTTCCTTTCACTTTAGATACCTCCTTTCAGGCAGTGGCTGTGCAGCTTCACCTGGATAGGAGGTATACTATCATTTCTGCGTACATTCCACCGTCAGCTGACTTCGACGCGGGCGACTTCCGCCGCGTCTTGGCACGGTTGCCGAGGCTCTTTCTCTTGCTTGGAAATCTGAAAGGCAGACATCCTTTCTGGGGAGATTACTCAATAAATCCCAGTCGACAAGTCCTTGCCGATCTGATCGAAAAGCTTGAGATAGGTGTCCTAAATGTGGACGAGTTTACGCATCACTGCCCGAGAACCGCTTCATTTTCTTGCTTTGATCTATCTTTGTTCTCTTCGGATGCACAGCCTGATTTTGATTGTGGAGGGGTCGATGACCTCCATGGTAATGATCATTTTCCCATTCAAATATCATTTTCAGGGCAACTGCCGCCTGAGAGCCCACCTCGGTGGTGCTTGGCGCGCGCGTGGTGTCCGGCATTTCATGAAATGACTGAATTCTCTATCTCAGTCGAGGAGTTTAGGTCGGTAGATGAGGCTGTTGAGTTCTTCTCCGGAAACCTCATCGCGGCGGGCCTAACTACTATTCCCAGAACGTCTGGCCGTTTTGCACGCCGAACACTCCCATGGTAGTCGGCCGAGTGTGAGACGACCCCCCAACAGAAGCGTTATGCCTACATTCGCTATAAGCGCTGCTTGAACGATTTCACTGTCGCTGAATTTTGTCGGGCTAGGGCGAGGTTCCGGTATATTTCAAAGCACGCCCGCCGCTCTTCTTGGTCGGCATACGTGTCTTCACTTAACGGGAAGACCTCTCTGGCATAGGTTTGGAGGCGCGTCGGAAGGATTCAGGGCAAGTTCTCGCAGGACTTCCCTCCTGGTCTCCAGGAGAATGAGACCGCAATCTCGGACCCCGCGTCCGTGGCGGAATCCTTCGCCACCGCCCTCTCCGCATTCTCTAGCCGGGATGCTGCAAAAAGCTAGAGCTCAATGCACGTCGTGATGTCGCGGAAGGCCGTCGGCTGAACTTTACTTCCAGAGGCGGAGAACCCTTCAACGACAGGTTTACTGTGAGTGAGTTGTGCTCCGCTCTTACTTCGTGCGCGGATACCGCAAATGGTCCGGACGATGTCCCGTACGTCATGCTTCGACAGCTGGGTGACCGAGGCATGGCCTTTCTCTTAGATTTGTTCAACGGGATCTGGGTGGAGCGTCTTCTCCAAGATTCCTGGCGAATCGCTACTGTGTTCGCCTTTCACAAACTGGGGGGAGATCACTCTACTCCGACCGGTTTCCGCCTGATTCCTCTAACCTTTTGCGTGTTCAAGTTGATGGAGAAATTGGTAAATGTTAGATTAGTCTTTTTCCTGGACAGCGGAGGCCATCTGTCTTCTGCACATTGTGGCTTCCACAAGTTCCACTCCACGTCAGAAGCCGTGTTTTTCGATCTGGAGAAGGCCTATGATACCGCATGGCGATACGGTATCCTGGAGACTCTCCAAATGGTGGGAGCGAGGGGATGCCTCCCAATATTTATATCTGAATTTTTGCGAGATCATCAATTCCGCGTACGGGGGGAGGAGCCCTTTCCGTCCCAAAGGAGCCCTTTCCATCCCAAAGGAGCAAGAAGACACTTCCCTGCGGGAAGTGTCCTCAGTGTCACACTCTTTGCCTTGAGCATCAACGGCATCACCTCGTTGCTGCCGGAAGATGTTCTCGCTGTGCTCTACGTGGACGATCTTTTGATCTCTTTTGGCGCGGCCCAGATGCCAACTCTGGACGGTCGACTCCAACAGGCATTGAACCGCGTCTCTAGTTATGCCGAAGCGCACAAGTTTTGGTTTTCTTTGGCCAAGACTAAGGTGGTGCACTTCTGCCGCCATCCACGGCTCCACCCCGACCCAGTTTTGTTTCTTGATTCTACAACATTCCACTGTTTATTTGTAAAGTCAGATTGACAATTTTCTACCTTGCTTTGCTTCTTTGCTTTGAAAAATCAAGCCGTCAGCATTTGATGTATTCTCATTTTTTTACGAAATTAATATTCCGCTAACATTATTTTCCCATTGGGCAAATTTATAAGTTCTGTGCCATACCTACAAAAGCAAAGTTTGGGGATCAAAATAGGCTTTGTGCATTTACTTTAGTTACGAACAGCGGTAAATAACACTTTTAATCGAGCAACAAGTAAAAGTAACATTTTGTTCCATAATACTGTATAATGAATTCAAGAACGAAACTATTCCATAGAAAAGTAATTTCAATAAAAGTTAGCAATAGCTCATTAATGAACCTATTGCTTATTTACTTCACACGTTGCCTAATCGGGAAATTGGCGGGGAAATACTGGACGAAATATCAGAAAAAAACACACAAATAAAACAAACATATGAGTCCTGTTTAATGCAATGTTTTACATACACGATAATATAGGTTAAGAAGTAATTCATCCAAAAAAGATTTGGAGGGGATTAAACTTCCAAAGAGGTATTTTGCCCGAAAATGTGAGATTTCTATAAACTGAAGTCGATATGATCCAAGTTTGCTTCAAAATTAGCTAGCATAAGAAGGGCAGGCATTCATGTTGTTCCTGCTCCATCATATATGTGATATTAGGATGGAGAGAACCAAAAAACATTTCAGCATGGGCTAGATTTTCGAAAATAATGATAGATTCATTGACGAAACACGTTTAAAAGATTGGTCGACAGTCAGAAGGACATTGTTTAAAGAATGCATCCTCCCTAGCAATAGCTTCCCATCCTTTTATTTTGACAAAGTAGTTAATATATTTAAACAACCTTTACAGCCCCAAATGCCAAAGTTTTCTGTAGGCTACATAATTTGAGCTTGACAAGAGAACAACAACTGGGAGCATGCTTACACCAAAGAGCCAATCTCAAGGGTTTAAGTAGTGATTTCGTTTACTTTAATGCATGAACCTCATTTAACCACTACGACGATAAAAAATGACATTTCTCTAATCCCCCTCCTTAAATGAAAGGTACGTTTGCCCTATTCATTTTTGTGTTGATTTCTAAATGGTGTGTTTGTTCACGTGTTTATCACTCCTCTAAATTTGTTTTTTAGAATTAAATATCACAAATTAATTTTCAATATTTATTAAATATTTCTGGCTTTCTCCTGTCTGGTTAGAGAAACAAAAGAGTCAGTAATAAAGAACCTTTTACTACTTCTGATTTCTCTTATCTCCCCTCTTCATTTGATGCCCAAGACTCATATATATATATATATATATATATATATATATATATATATATATATATATATATATATATAGTACTTGCGGAATTCTTGTGGATTTTTCAAAAGCAAATTTTCTACAAAAAGGCTAATTATATAGTACTAATTTTATTGATTGCAAATAGATTTATTTTGACACATGGGCACAGTTTTACGTCTTCTACATTCACTAGTAAGCAGTTCGGCCACCTTTAGTAGCTATGAGTGCTTTAACACGTCTTTGTTGCATGGCATTGAGCAATGTTTTGCACATTTCCTGGATTCGCTTAGATCTGAACCAAGCTTCAATGAGACGGAATATGTGTTGTTGTTTGGTCGTAATTGGCTCTGTTCTTATTTCATATTTCAACACACACCATAAACTTTTAATTGAATTCATGTCCCGGGAATTTCAGGGAAATAGAAGCAGCTGAACTCCATTTTGTGCACACCATGCCTTCACTGAAGTCCACTCAAGGTAATTCTTTGCCCAGGAATAGCGTGCCCTCATCATTGTTTCCGTGAGTCGAGGCTTCTTTCTCGGGCGATATGATTTCAATCCAGCTTCCAAAAGCCTGTCATTCACTGTTATTCGAGCAAGGCTAACACCCTTTGCTCACAACTCAATAAAAATCTTCCTGCAAGATGTTGTTTTGTTCTTAACTGCCTGTTGTATTAACTTTCTATCTGTTCTTGGAGTTGTTTTTCGTTTTCGACCACATTTTCCAACCCTTTTTGAGTTTAACTCTTGACCGTTATAATCTCTTTTTCTTAATAACCCTGAATTTTGGGGTTGAAACACCTAGTTGTTGTTTTTTTGCTATTTTCTTCTGTTTTAATTCAGTTTCTTTCAGTAAAACTTTTATTTGTCCAATTTTTCGAACACTCAAATCACTCTCGTTACCCATTTTTGTATAATTCACTTATTGCTAAAGAACTACCTGAAACACATAAAATCAAACTATTAAAATAACTAATAAACTATCTGAAACACACAAAAACACTGTAAATAACAGAAAACATCCTATTTGCACTCTAAAGCTAAGATACCAACTGACTCACACAACTGGCTGTGACTTCATTAAAATAGTCCAATGCAGTGTTTTTCCATCAGTGTTACAAATTATAGTTACAAATTAATCTGAAGCTCTTAAATATAAGATGTAAATAGTTGCTTAGTGTTGGTACATAAAAGAGATCCATTTGCAATCAATGAATTTGGTTTCACTGGCCTTTTTTTTGTAGAAAAAAGTCAAATTTTGGAAAAATCCATAATGATTCCGCCATTACAGTATTGTCGTCGGTCAGGTTAGATTTCCTGACCTCCTCTTGCTTTCTTTGATTCAGAAGGGAGCGTGACAAGCCTGCAAGACACTATGCGATTGGCCTTGCTCTGAACGATGCAAGTTAAACATGGGTTGCACTAAATAGAGTAAAAGTGAGTATTTTCCTTGACTGAATTAAATCAACTAACTAGGAAGTCCTGGATATCAAAATGGATAAAACAAAATAATATTTACTACTGTACAAACAAAAATAAAATAATGAATACGACAGAGAAATACAAAAGAACTAAATGGGCAGAAGGTTTACATACGTCAGCTCCAGGCGGGAGCCACGAGCCCGTATACACAAACGTAGACGACTGACAAAATGAAAACTACAATTCCAGGTGGATCTGCCACCCGATCATTTTGGGGATGGGCGTATCATCGTCGAGCTCGATTGCTTTTCAGCGGCACGGTTGCGGCTGCACTTGGCCAATTAGTACTCGGCCTGCTTAAAGTTATGAAGAAGAATACAACCTGTCTTCTAACAATCACTGCTAGCCTAGAAAGGAGGGATCGAGAGAGTATTTCGCCGCGGAGAAGCTGAGTCGAATACAGCAGTTTGGGAGTCTTCTCGTTCCTAGTTCTTATTTCTTCTTATTTAATTTCTTTCTTATCTTCGGTCTTTTGGAGAAAGGGAGGCCGAGAGAAAGAATTTTACCGTGTTGCTTCCTCTTTGGAAAAATACTAATCACTACCCAGGCCAAAGCTTAACTATTTATACGAGTTCGCCGAAAGTGAATATTACCTAGGCGCCAGAAGTGGATTTTACTTTATCTATATAGAAGCGTTGGGAGTGAATTTAGAACTTCACGCCATCTCGCGGAACCTCTCTTTGATACAATTAGGCTCACTATAGGGCGTCTTATCAAACGGAAGTTACCTAAAAAAGAAGCCGATCTCGCGGGTTCTTTCCTTCCTACCCGTCTCTCTGTATATATATATATATATATATATATATATATATATATATATATATCTGATCTCTACTTCTCTCATGTATTTGAAGTCCCAACGTAATGAAAACACAACCCGGGAAATCGCTACGGAAAATATTACTTGAAGCATTGAAAGCTTAAGAAAGAAAATGGGATATATAGAAATATAGATATAGACTTCTTGAATCAACATTTTGGGGGGTTGAGGATTGTAGCTCAATCAATGAGCGTCGTAGTCATAATATTGATGAGTGCTTGATGACAGAGGTTCGAATCTAACTACTTTATTCATTTTAATATAACGGCTAAAAATTGTTTTTCCTATTTTCTCCGTTCCTATATCTCCCATATTCTTTCTAAATCTTTCAATAGTTCACGTAATATTTTTCTTAGCGTTTTTCCCAGTTTGATACCAGTGTTCCTTTCTTTGGGCCTTTAAATACATCCATTATATATCACGTTTTATGTGATTTTCAATTATTATAAACAAAAAAACCGTGCCCCTTACTAATAGAAAAAACACTTGTCTCTCACTAAAAAAAAAAATCCTTACACTTCGTTGTTGAAAAGGCTTCTTGCATCAACATTTTGGGGTTGGGGATTGTAGCTCAGTCGATGAGCGTCCTGGTAATAATATTGATGAGCGCTTAATGACATATGTTTGAATTAAACTCCTTTATTCATTTTTATATAACGGTTAAAAATCGTTTTCCCTATTTTCTCCGTTCCTATATCTCTAATTTTCTTTCTTAAGTTTTCAATGGTTCACGTAATATTTTCTTTACTGTTTTTTCGGATTATGATACTAGTTTTCATTTCTATGGGCCTTTAAATCTATTATATATCACGTTTCATGTGATTTTCAGTTAATATAAACAAAAAGCCCGTGCCGCCTCCTAATAGAAAAACACTCGTCTTCTCTCTCACTGGATATAAAAAACAAACAAAAACAAACAAACAAAACTTACATTTCGTTATTCAAAAGGCTTCTTGAATCAACCGTTTTCATGGTTGAGGATGGTAGCTTAGACGATGAGCGTCGTGGTCATGATAGCGATGAGCGCTTGATGATAAAGGTTCGAATCCAACGCCTTTATTCATTCTCATATAACGATTAAAAATAGTTTCCCCTATTTTCTCCCTTTCTATATCTACCATTTTCTTTCTTAAGCTTTCAATGGTTCACGGTGTAATAATTTTCTTAGCGCTTTTCCGGTTTGTGATATCAGTTTTTATTTCTTTGGGCCTTTAAATACATCTATTATATATCACGTTTCATGTGATTTTCAATTATTATAAACAAAAAAGCCCGTGCTCCCTCCGACCCCCCAAATAACTACACATCGTTATTCAAAAGACTTCTTGAATAAACCTTTTGGGGGGCTGAGGATGGTATCTTAGTCGATGAGCGTCTTGGTCATAATAGTAATGAGCGATTGCTGTCAAAAGTTCGAATCCAACTCCTTTATTCATTTTCATATAACGGTTAAAAATAGTTTTTCCTATTTGCTTCGTTTCTATATCTCCTATTTTCTTTCTTAACCTTTCAATGGTTCACGTAATATTTTCATTAGCGTTTTTCCGGTTGAGATACTAGTTTTCATTTATTTTAGCCCTTATATATATATATATATATATATATATATATATATATATATATATATATATATATATATATATATATATATATATATATATATATATATATATATCGGGAATTATTTACAATGGCGCAAAAAAGTCAATTTGTAGCTAATTAGGCTCTTCCTCAAGATCTTGGAATGAGATTTTTTTACAGTCAGGAGAGGATATCGCATAAGCCATCCCTTCTTACGCAAACAAAAAAATTGCGTATCAATCAGCTATTTTAATTGTTATTCCTGTTTTTAAATAGAATGGAAAATTCAGTGTTATACATTTTAGCTCAACCTTATAAATCGAGAATTAATTGCAATTGCGCAATTATAATTATGCGGTTTAAAAGGCAATGTTGAGCTCCTTCCGAAGACTGGATGAAGAGCTTAGTTACCTAAAACATTGCCTTTTTAATGCATAGTTATAACCCCCATTGCAAATGATTCTTGATTAATAATCGAGCTAAAAATGGATAAAAGTGAATTTTTCATTTATTCTCTTTATTATTTTGAGTCGTGTTAATTAAACTTCTCTGTGTTTGTCTCACGTTGACTCTGCCTATACAACTTCTTCTGTTGGTGATAATCAGTGTCTTTTGTTTTGTAGCCTTTGCATTTTTCTAATGTTTGATTGCGAGATGGTGCACAATGGTATTACCGGTTACACCATTGCTGACTGTATTATTGCATGAAAGATCTTTAGTTATTTGGGTTAAGCAATCTGAGCCTCTTCATAATTCTCAATCCTCCTTTGTGTTGCTTCATTCCGATACGTGCTTGATATATAGTAATATATAAACGAGTATTTCTTCTAAGGAGTCATTTTACTTGGTTTTTACTGTGTTTTCCTATGTGTAGGTTTGTACTGTTGTGACTCTTTCTGTTGAGTGAGAATTGCCTTGACTAGGTGCGTTGTTGGATCATTCTCATTTGATCCTTTCGAGAAAATATTATTGATCCGGCACCCGGTAAGGGGCGCGGCAATTTGCCATCCTGGCCGCCGTGCTGATGGGATCCAGCGCTCCGTCCGGCCCCAGCTTAGCCTCTCTTCCTTCCTTCAGATAGCCTGTATTTCTCTCCTACTTCGTCGCTTTTCATACAACCTCTACCACAACTTTCTCTGGTTAGCCTCTAATTTCACAGGGTAGATGCTGACCTTCTTCTCAAGCCAACCGCCCCGGATCGGGGCTAAGGGGAAAAGGCACAATGTTCCCTAACCCCTGAGCTCCGGTTCGGGATGTTTTTTTTTAAACAACCTGCTTCATCCCCACCCATACCTTCCTCATATCCCTTTTCCTTCTCAATTCACTGTCTATCCTTGATTTTACGCCGTGTCTAAGGTGGAGCCGCCGTGTCTAAGGTGGAGCCACCATGCCGATGGACTGCCAGGACACCAGGCGGGAGGAGTGGTCCCAAATAGCGGCGCCTGGCACTGCCGGGCCTGTAAGCACCTCCCTATTTCGGGCACCTCCTTATTTCCAGCGGCAGTCCCTCCTTTTCTTTCTAAGGGGACTGCCAAGAAAGCCAGCAGGCAACCCATTGCTGACCGCCCCTCGTGTAAGCGGCTCGGTAGGGCAAACCCCCTTAAAGGGAGAGGGAAGCCAGACCCCTTCGATTGTTTTCCTCTAAAGACCTGCTTGCAAGAATTTAACACCTTGCCGGGGTCAAGGCCTGTGCCTCCTTACACAAGACTGTCGAAACTGCCAAGGGGACCTGCGATGTCCTGGGAGGGGATAGCAAACTGAAGGCCCCTCCTGTGATAGACATGGTCCTTGAGGAAACCCAGCCACAGAGGGTAGGGCCTTCCATGGGGGGGAATCCGGGCTCGGCGCCCAACACCGAACCCAAATCCACTCCTATCCAAGGTCCTCCTCAAACGGTTAGGGTTTCTGAGGCAGTGCAAAGAGGGAAGGGATCTCCTCGGACCGGTGCCCTTGCGACCAACAGGACCTTTTCCATTTCGGAGAAGGAACTGGCTAAGGCCGGTCCATCTGGCCTAGGGGCTTCTGCCGGCGGAGGTGAGAAGTGGGTTCATTCCTCGCCTTCCTCTCTAAAAAAGAAAAAGACTAAGACCAAAAAGACAAAGAAGACTCGGGGTTCCTCTCTATTCGCGGGGGCTGTGGGGATGGATGAGTCTGCTGCCACTCTGGCAAGCGACCAAGCCAAGATCGGCACATCCGGCCCCTCTTCCCTTCCCGGGGGCGGAGCCCCTGACTAAGAAGAAAAGCGCACAGGGCGGAGCCTCGATAACACCGGGTCCCTGATTCAGAGGTTACCTGGCGTTTTCGAGCCCACTGGCTTCAAACGCTTCCTAGTTATTCGCTCCACTGATGGCACCATGTTGTCCAAGGGCAACATGATCCATCGGAGGAGAAGATTAGCTAGTGTAATTGGAAAAGAGCCGAAGGTGACTCGTTTCTAGGAAGGGAGCCTTCTGGCGAATGCGGCGAATCCAGCCGAGGCGTCCAAGATAAGTGCTCTTCGGACACTTCATGGCACCCCGGTGAGTGTGACGCCGCACTCTACCATGAACTTTGTGAAAGGAGTAGTTTATGCGAGGGAACTCGTTGACTACTCCGTAGAGGACATCACCTTAGAGCTGGCCGACCATGGGGTGGTCAAGTTCGAACGTGTGATGAGAAAACAGGGAGGGGCCTCGAGACCCACCCCTAGACTCTTCGTCACGTTCGACTGTGACAAGCTCCTTGATTAGGTGCGTCCCGGTTGGTACCGCTAACGCGTGAAGGCATTCGTGCCACTGCCGCGGTGGTGCTATTACTGTCACCGCTTCGGCCATACGAATCGTTCTTATAGACGTGCAAAGTCGGGGTCACCCGAACTTTGTGTAAATTGCTCCAAGGCCGCACATGATAAGTCCAAATCGTGTGTGGCCAAGTGTGTCAATTGCGGAGAGCTGCGCCCCGCTTCTTCGAAGCAATGTGGTGCATATCTCCTCGAGAAAGAAATCCTGTCCGTTCAGGCCTAGGATTGACTCTCATTCATCGAGGCTAAGGACTTGGTCCTGGCGCGCCCGGCTCTGCCTGGGACGTTATATGCCTCAAAAGTTAGAAAGACACCCTCTGCTCCTGGCTCATCCAGTTCAACGAGCACGGTTGTTTCCGCGCCCATTTGGAGCCCTTTTGTGGGATCTACTCTACCCGGGCGCTTCCAGGCAAAGCTGGCGGCAAAAAGGGTTCAAACCCAGCCCCGGCTAAAACCAGGGCTCCCACCTCTTCCCCCAGCGTGACCGTTTCGCGTAAGGCGAAACGGCCACGCGCCTCCACCGAGTCGTTAGACTCACAAGAGGCAACACCCCTGAAGATGGTCGCTAGGCCATCTTCCTTGGTTCCTAAAGCTGTCCCCCGAAAGAAGGACTACAACAACGCCTAGCGGTGGAGCGAGTGGCTCGGTGACGGTGGTTCCTTGAAAAGAGGGCCCCCCGCCTCCGAAGCCGCAACGCCCGCCTAAGGTTTCGAGGCGGAGGGAGGAAAAGACTTGCATGGCGAGCCCAAACTCCCCCAATATGTCCTCGAAGGCGACAGCACCTCCAGCGCTTTGTCTGGTTAACAGTGCACGGGGTTCTGCCCCCGGGAAGCGTACGGCTATTCCCGTGAGGGTCTTCTGTTCGAGGAGGGCCGCCGCGTCTCCTCCAAGCTAGGCCTGAAGGACATATTCCTTCAATGGAATTGTCGTGGACCCTGGGCCAACTGGGGAGAACTGCGCAGGCTCGTCTTGTCCCGTTTCCGGTTAGCTATCTTATTGCAGAAGACCATGCTAGGCGCGTGCCCCCTGCCCGCCCTCCCGGGGTACAAGGGTCTTGCGATCCCACCACCGCATGATGGCCGGGCTGGGGGATGCGCGGTCTACACCCGGCCTGATGTCTCCGTTCTTCCTTTCTCTTTAAATCTCTCCTTCCAGGCAATGGCTGTGCAGCTGCACCTGGATAGGAGGTATACTATCATTTCTGCGTACATTCTACCGTCATCTGACTTCGACGCGGGGTACTTCCGCCAGGTGATGGCACGGTTGCCGAGGCCCTTTATCTTGCTTGAAGATTTGAATAGCAGGCATCCTCTCTAAGGAGATTACTCAATAAATCCCAGGGGACAAGTCCTTGTCGATCTGATCGAAAAGCTTGAGATAGGTGTCCTAAACGTGGATGAGTTTACGCATCACTGTCCGAGAACCGCTTCATTTTCTTACCTTGATCTATCTTTGTGCTCTTCTGATACACAGCCTGATTTTGATGGGGGAGTGGTCGATGACCTCCATGGAAGTAATAAATTTTCCATTCAAATATCATTTTCAGGGCAACTGCCGCCTGAGAGCCCACCTTGGTGGTGCTTGGCGCGCGCGGTGGCCTGCATTTCAGGAAATAACTGAATTCTCTATCTCAGTCGAGAAGTTTAGGTTGGTAGATGAGGCCGTCGAGTTCTTCTCTGGCAACCTCATCTCCGTGGGCCTGACTACTATTCCTAGGACGTCTGGCCGTTTTGTACGTACCACTCCTATGGTTTTCGGCATAGTGTGAGACGGCCCTCAAACAGAAGAGTTATGACGACATGCGCTATAAGCGCCGCCCGAACTATTTCACTGTCGCTGAATTTCGTCGGGCTAGGTTCCGGTATAATTCGAATCACGCCCGCCGCATACGTGTCTTTACTTAACGGGGAAACCCCTTTAGCAGAGGTGTGGAAGCGAGTCAAAAGGATTCGGGGAAAGTTCGCGCAGGACCCCCCCTCCCGTTCTCCATGAGAATTGGACCGCAATCTCGGACCCTGTGTCCGTCGTGGAATCCTAAGCGACCGCTTTTTCCGCATTCTATAGCCGGGATGCTGCTCCGCCAGCATTCAATGCACGTGGTGATGTCGCGGAAGGCCGCCGGCTGGACTTTACCTCCAGAGGCAAAGAACCCTTCAACGACAAGTTTACTGTGAGTGAGTTGCACTCCGCTCTCGCTTCGTGCGTAGACACCGCCCATGGTCCGGACAATGTCCCGTACGCCATGCCTCGACACCTGGGTGAGCGAGGCATGGTTTTTCTGTTAGATTTGTTCAACAGGATCTGGGTGGAGGGTCTTCTCCCAGATTCCTGGCGAATCGCTACTTTGCTCGCCTTTCGAAAACTGGGAAGAGATCACTCTACTCTGACCGGTTTCCGCTCAATTTCTCAAACCTCTTGCGTGTGCAAGCTGATGGAGAATTTTGTCAATGTTAGATTAGCCTTTTTCCTGGACAGCGGAGGCCATCTGTCTTCTGCACAGTGCGGCTTCCGCAAGTGACACTTTACGTCGGATGCTCTGGTACAACTAGAAAATTCCATCTGCGAGGCCTTCCTTCTTAGACAGCACTACGCCACGGTGTTTTTCGATCTGGAGAAGGCCTATGATACCGCATGGCGATACGGTATCATGGAGACTCTCCACACGATGGGGGCGAGGGGACGCCTCCCAATGTTTATATCTGAATTTTTGTGAGATCGTTGATTCCGTGTACGGGTGGGGGAAGCCCTCTCCAGCCCAAAGGAGCAGAAAGAGGGTGTCCCACAAGGAAGTGTCCTCAGTGTCACACTATTTGCCCTGAGCATCAACGGCATCACCTCGGTGCTGCCGAAAGATGTTCTCGCTACGCTCTACGTGGATGACCTTTCGATCTCTTTTGGCACGGCCCAGATGCCAACTCTGAAGCATCGACTGCAACAGGCATTGAACCGCGTCTCTCGCTATGCCGAATCGCACAGGTTTCGGTTTTGTTTGTCCAAGACTAAAATGGTGCACTTCTGCTGCCATCCACGGCTTCACCCCGACCTAGATTTTTTTCTTAATTGGGTGCGCCTGGATGTGGTGGAAGTGCACCGTTTTCTTGGTCTTGTATTCGACCGACGCCTCACCTGGGAGGCTCATATTCGCAGCCTTAGGGTATCTTGTACCAGCGCCATGGACATTCTCCGTTCGGTGACGTTCAGCGCTTGAACGCTGATAGGGCTACTCCCCTACTTTTTTATCGATCCTTTGCTAGTTCGAAGCTCGACTACGGATGCGAGTTTTATGCATCCAAAGCCGAGCGTTTATTGCGGAAGGTGTATGTTATTCACCACACCGGCCTTCGCCTTACGACCGGTGCCTTGCGCACTTTCCCTATTGAGAGCCTGTTGGTCGATGCTGGGGAGATGCCACTCGCTCTGCGCCGCGTGCAGTGCATCACTCGCCTGTACGCGCGAGCTTGGCGCCTCCCTTAGTCGCCAACAGCTCTCACTGCATCCGCAGCTGATCTCGATGGTGCCTCAGCCGCTGAGAGACGCCAGTCTGACCCTAAGCCCTTTGGGTTCAGGGCCATAAAACTCCTTCGAGAGCTAGATATAGCTCTCGGGCAGGTGGCAGCCCTGGTTCTGCCCAGAACGCCACCCTGGAGGGTACCATATTTGGCTATTTGTCGCCACGCCTTTGCTCCCAAAGCTTGTACGGCGCCAGGAGTATTGCGTTCGACCTTTTTGGAGCACACCTCGTGTCACGCTGGACCTGTGCCAGTGTATACAGATGGCTCCAAGTCCCAAGAGGGGGTCGGTTTCCACGCTTTATCTCCTCTGTTTGAAGTCAGCGGGGCTTTGCCAGGCGCTGCGTCTGTCCTCACGGCCGAGCTGGTGGCCATGCACCACTCGATACGAGAGATTACGCGACGTGCCTATTTCGGAGACCGGATTGTGATCTATAGCGACTCACAAAGCGCCCTGAGTGCTCTCGGGGCATTGGAATCTCTGCATTCCCTGATTCGCGATATCCGTAACGCCACGGTTATGGCAAGCTGGGCAGATGTCGAGATTATCTTCTGCTAGGTTCCTGGACATGTAGGAATTGCAGGGAATGAGCGTGCCAATGAGGGCGCCAAAGATTCCGCGAGGACTCTGCGACAGGACCAGCGTTTTGCTCTTCTTCCCACCGACTACATGGCAGGAATACGGGCAGCTCTTCGGACTGCTTGGCAAAGAAGATGGGAGACGGTCGAAGGGAACTGAAAGTTGCGTGCCATTGCGCCGCGACTGTTCCCATGGACCTATCCCCCAATGCCGCGACGGCTTCAGGTCGCTTTCTGTCGTCTCCGAATCGGACACACTCGTGTGACGCATCGCTATTTGATGGAGCGCTCGCCTGCGCCCTATTGCAACGACTGCGTCGTCCCCCAGACTGTTCGGCACATTCTTGT
Organism: Ceratothoa steindachneri; assembly: GCA_963969495.1. Lineage (NCBI taxonomy): Eukaryota > Metazoa > Arthropoda > Malacostraca > Isopoda > Cymothoidae > Ceratothoa > Ceratothoa steindachneri. The sequence continues at coordinate 174,055,674 of OZ018321.1, forward strand.
CGAATGTCCCAGTCTGGATGATCTTCGCGCACGTTACCTGTCCGGGTACCGGGATGGGCGGGGTCGCTACTACCTGTCCTTTGTACTCGGGACGAGTGCGTGAATATTGACTGGTGGACTTGTTGACTTTTGGGAGGAGGCCGGCCTTCTCCCTTTCATTTAACTAGGTTTAGTTGTTGTTTTTGTTATTGTTTGGTTATTGTTATTTCTTCTTATTGTTGTTTCCTGTTCAAATTTTTTAAAGTAGCCTAGAACTAGGCTGTTTGTTTACGGCGACTTATGCCTAAGTGAGCAGTCGCCAGATAGCCCCTTAAAAAAAAAAATTTGATCTGGCAATTAGGTCTTGCTGGGAATTCTGATCCAGTAAAGATTGGTATAATATTTAATTTGTTCTTGTTTCTAATATTTTTATATTTCCTTTGGTACTCCTTTATCCTCCCTTTGAGTTGTATTTAGGGGGGTAGGGGGAAGTATATTTTCGCAATACTACCTTCTTCCCGCCATTGAGGGGGAGGATGTATAGTATGTAGAGGAAGAGACCTGAGGCTGACTCGCTTCTTGAGAGACGTTCCACTCCTCTGTTCCACAGCTCAATATGAGCCGAAGGGAAAGTCCCTAGTTATGAGAGTCCGGAGTGAGATTTTATAAAGTTTAATAGAAGGAGAACGAAAAAAAGAAAGAAAACTCATAAGTAAAGCTTAGAGAGAAGACAGGATGGGCAAACCACGGTATTCGTAGGTGAAGGAAGAAATAATTCCCATGCCCAGGGTATCGGGAACCTACTAATTAATATGGGCTCCGAACCATCATATACCATTTACGCTTAATCCTTTCGTTCCTTTCTCAAACTCAGTCTACCTTAGTACTTCTGGCTATTGGTGATCGGAAGATCTGACTATTCTCTTACACCTATAAATATTAATTGTTACACTCTTTAAATGTGAAATGGCATTCATGCATTTGTCTCTCTTTATATAGCTTAAAGTTTTGGTCTACTTTATTACCGTGGTTTTAAATTTCTTTTTCATTTTTTTGTGTTTCCTTATCGTGCCATTTTCAGTTTCATATTTTGTTTTCCTTCCGTCATTCGTTTTCGGCATTTTGTTTAGTCTCGTTTTGTTTCGTTTGTCATCATCGTTTTCTCCTCTTTATTTCGGCTTTATTCAGCTTTTTGGCCATTTCGGCCTTCCTTCCATCTTTAGCTTTTTGATTTGACTTTGATATTATCTTCTTCTTCATGTTTATTTTATTTTGTTTTCTCCTTTCTTCTATATCTTCTTTCTTGTTCTTCCTAGGTTTTTCACTTATAAAGGGTCTTTCAACAAGGACGCTCGAGCTTTGTCAGGCGATAGTGGCCATGTTGTTAAGGCGATAGTGGCCATGTTGTTAAGGCGACATCTGGCAACCTCACTGTGAACTGTTCAATAGTACTTGGTAAGTATTGATGGAAGGTTATAGCGTTGAATATCGTGTGAAAGTCATCAAATGTTATTATCAAAATCAGTGCTCCGTTCGATAAACGTTCCGCGCATTACGTGATTTCTATCCTCGCCACAATCGTCCTGCCGAGTTAACTGTTCGACGCTTGGTGGCCAAATTCGAGGCAAAGGGCCTATTAACAATCAGCCAACACCCTTACGTCACCGAAATGCAAGGTTTGCCGAAAACATCGCTGCTGTAAATGAGAGTGTACGGGAAAATCCAAGGCAGTCAATTTCTCGTCTTTCACAAGAATTTGGCCTTTCTGCGACTTCAGTTTGGCGAATTATGCGTAGGGACTTGGGTCTGCACCCGTACAAAATCAAACTTACCCATGAACTTAAGGTAACCGACCATAGACAACGACGTCTTTAGCGACGAGGCCGATTTTTGGATGAATGGATTTGTGAACAAGCAAAATTGTCGGATTTGTGACGAAAACAATCCACATGAGATATACCAGCACCAATTGCATCCAAACAAAGTCACTGTTTGGTGCGGAATTTCGTCTAACGGAATCACGGTCCTTATTTTTTTGAGAACAAAGATGGGATTGCCCTAACCGTCAACGGCGAGACCTACAGATCGATGATAAGCAGCTTCTTGTGGCCTCAACGGAATTATATGCCTGATATGGATACTGACGACATGTGGTTCCAACAGGACGGCGCTACGTGCCACACTGCGCACGCTACGATAGACATTTTGCACCAGCGATTTCAGGGCAGGGTCATCTGGCGCGGCGGCGACGTCAACTGGCCACCGAGATCATGCGATTTAACGCCATTAGACTACTTTCTTTGGGGCTACCTTAAATCGCAGGTCTATACGAATAATCCGCAAACAGTTGATATCCTCAAAGTCAACATAACGAACAGCATCCAGCAAATTCAACCAGATTTATGAGACAAAGTCATCGAAAATTGGGCCTTCCAAATACGCTCCACCAAACAAAGCCGCAGCGGACATTTTAACGACTTTATATTCCACACTTAATGCCATAAATTTAATTTTAAATTCAAAATAAATTGAGTGCATATATCCCACACTACTTGTGTTATTTAGATTTAAAAATCGAGCGGCCTTATTGAAAGACCCTTTATATGGCATCCTCTTCTTTCCTTAGCTGATATTTTGAGATTTGAAAATGAAGATGCATGCGTTGTTCGTTTGAGATATAGATCTGTTCTGCGAATAATTGCAGAGTTTTTTTCCCATATGTCTTCGGCCATTTTCATGGGGACCTGATTTACTAATCATAATCTTACCAATTCATTTAGATCTCTCATTTTTTCTCTTTTTCTCGTGTGGGTAATTAATCTTAGGGCTTCATTTCTACCCTTGTATATCCTTCATTCTTGTTTTTGGCATCGTACGCAATGATATTGAAGGATATGTTTGTGTAGCCCTCCCTTAGGATACCTTGATCACAAACCAGGATCGGAAGTGCCTATAGGCGACCACCAACAAGACCGGTGTCTCGGCAGCTCCCTGCAGCTGAGGATGAAGCCTGGTCCTCTCGAACCTCTTCTGCCACCAGGACCCTTCTCCTCTCGATCTAGATACGGGTCCAAAGACTGCACACATTCTTACTCGTTTAAACTTAGTGCATCCGTCATCATCGACCTCCATGGACATTCTCCCAAAATGCTCTATATATTTTTCTCTCGTTTTTCGCTGAAGTTTCTCGGACTGAATATAATAAATGTATTTGTAATGTGGGAGTTGTTTTTTCTGATCCATTCTTTTGCATGACTTTTGTATCCTCTTGATGTTATTTTTAGACCTAAAAATTTTACCTTCAGCTCTATAATAGTATGTTCCTACTTCATGTACTATATCGACTACTTTTTCCCTTGCGATTGGAATTTCGTAAATTTTTGGATGTTCGTTCTTACTTTCTTATTTCTTTTGTATCTGTTTATGTTGCCTATTTCCAATGTAGGTAATCTTCTGCGAACCTCCTGCCAGTGTTTCTGACCTCACGACTAGAGGCATATCTGTTCTGTATACTGAATACAGCGTTGGATTGAAACACCAATTTGCGGTAGGCTGGCTTCCATCTTAAATTTTTGCTCTTGTTTCCATGATGTAGTTACATAGTATTCGCACCGATTGTTGTTCATTAGGGTGTAGTAGTAATAAGTAGTAATAAGTAGTAGTACTAAGTAGGCGTATTTTTTCTCTGATTTTGTTTGGGTCATGGTTGTATCCGTTTTGTTTTTTTTAATGGAAAATTGCTATACATATTATTTTCCTCGATATATTCCACTTGTCTTCTGGTGACTATTTTTTTGAAAACTTTACAGGTGGAATCTAATTACGATAGTGGCCTACAGCTATTTAAGAGGCATGGAGGTTTATCTGTTTTGGGAAGAATAAATATTATTTTTCCTGTTTTTAGTGCTCCTGGGAAATAACCGGTATAGATAAGATATCTAGCGTCGCCCTTGTATCACACAAATAAATCACGTGTATACTCAACGCAACCAGTCATACAACAAAATGACTCACTCTCCCAGGAAAAACCTCCACGGGCCGTGGGAACCAGAGAAGCCTTGTTTGACCCCATCTCAGATAAGTTTCGCCGACTTAAAAACAGAGAATTAAAATTTACGCTAATGTCTTAATATAAGACATTGGTTGCTTATTCTGACGATACAACTTTGTATTCTGCAATTCCTTGCCCTTTGGACAGGGAAAAAGTCGTTGAATTGCTTGCTCTGAATATTAAGAAAATTTTATCCTGGTGTGATGTTTGGGGCATGAAAGTTAATCCAAGTAAATCACAGAGCATTGTTATTGGTTGATCAAGAACCTTACAACAGCATCACCATGACACCATTCTCAACTGCTTCGGTCGCTAATTGTTCTTCCCTGAAATTGCTTGGTGTTACTTTTGATTCCAAGCTGACTTTTGAGCTGTACTTGCGCACTGTTGCGTCTTCAATTTCTCAAAAGGTTGGTTTGTTGCGTAAGTGCCGCCAGATATACTCTACAGAAATAGTGGTTAGGAATTGTTTTTATTCCCTCCTTCTGCCTCATTTTGAATATTGTTATTCTTTCTTCCGTTCTGAATCGGAGACCAATTTGAAGCTCCTCTACAGAGCTTTCAACCAGATTTGTTTTCTGCTACCTAGTGTACAGTCGAACGTTAGGCATCGTCAACTCGTTGGAGTCTTGACCCATTTTTTAAAAATTGTATCTGATCCTGATCATCCATTTCACTTATTGCACTTCGCATTAGACAATTACCCTTATTGGACGATCCAAATATGGGTAGCATCTTAAATGGCATGCCCAATCACTTGTATTGCGCATATGTCAATGCCATAGGAGGGCTCTCTGTTAGGGCCCATTAAGGAATAGAATAGGCCATCCCAAGTTGAAGATGACCCCGCATTTTACCCTTTAGTTTGAGGAAACTACTGATTGTACCAAGACTTCAAAAGCTGTGTTCTCATCCAAGTATAGTTTTGTCACCGGTTAAAGGAAAGAGGTGGTCAACCCAAACCCTGAGAGCGAGGCAATCAGAGACAGAAATGAAGGAAATGGCGGGCAACGATGAGGATATTAGATAGGCGATGATCCGGCCATCGAAAGAATGGATATGTCACATTGGCTTGAGGTAAAATTCCCTCACAGTTATCAAGTGCGTTCGTACATGCGCTCAACAAACCGCCTCGCTGTTTCTTACCTCCTTCTCCCTGAAAGGTTGCAGGTTGATTGATACTGACCTAAAAAGCATGGAATGGAGGCTGGGATACTATTTTGCCTATAGGGTTTTTGGACGCACTATCTAGTCATATTAAAAAAATTAGGTCCAATGTAAAGGATTTGGTATTTTTTTAATTTTATTTATAAAAACAAAGATGTACAGGTTGGAAAATTTGACTGAAAATGACCGTTTGTGTTTATGATACAGACCACGATTCAATTTTAATTTGAGTAAATTTATATCCTAACATATACCAGTGAATCTATTTCGCCTTGAAGAAAGATACTCTCAAAAAATTGATTACTTTGATCACATGAAAAATCTAGGGCAAAATCATTGTTGCAGGGGATAATTTTCTTGCGAAAGGTTATTAAAACTTTATTTCATTCCATGTAATACACCTTGAGGTTAAAGTTTGGAGCCTCAATGACAATGACTAGTGCATTGCATGACATTAAACAGAAGAGATTGTATTTAACTCGCTAGTCCATTGGCTGAACTAGCTGAATATATCTATTATTTGTACCTGGAATTATATAAACAATTCGGAAGAATTCGTTGAATAAGTTATATTTTTAGTCGCGTGTGAGTCTAGTTGCGGGCGACTCTACATCTTACTATGTCGATCGGTCCCCGTTTTGCTTTTTTGTTGTTTTTTGTAATAACATTGTAACCATTCGGCCGATTCTAACGAAGTTTGAAACCCTTATGTTGTTTTACATTCTCTTGCGAATGGTAAAATTGCTAAAGTCCTTTCACGTTAGCCCGGGAACTATTTTGTTTTGGCAATAACATCATAAATTTTATGCCAATTCTAACAAAACTTGAACCGCTTATGTTGTTTTACATTCTATTTCGAATGATATAATTGCCAAGGTTAACCCAGGAATCATTTCTGTTTCGCAATAACATCATAACATTTCGGCCCATTCTAACGAAATTTGAAACCCTTATGTTGTTTTACATTGCTTTTTTTTCGAATGATAGAATTGTCAATGTCCTCGCAAGTTTAGTCCTAGAATTATTGGATGTTTTGAAGGTCGTAAGGCCATAAACAGAATAAGTGAGAGCACGCGACATTTTGGTCAGCAAATCTTGTTTACACAATTCTTCAATTTCCTTTGGGAACTTTAGCAAAGGAGTTCAAATAAGCTACGCTATAGTTTTTCATTCATTTCAGATATTTGAAAATAATAAAAAAGAGGAAATATATTATTGTAATCTTATTTACAAACAGTGAACACATTAATAACATCATGTATGAAACTGAAAAATAGTAGGTGTGATCACATATATCAGTTATAATTTGCACAATAGAGAGAGAAAATTCTATTATTATTGGAGCTGGTGGGTCCTCTTTAAGTTGAAATTTCCAAATGAAATTTGGGGTGGAAGAGGAAAATATCGTCACACAATTATTTTGATCTAAATTCTTAACCTGAAGTTATTTGCACCCAGGTAAGCTTTTTTCACTACGAAGTTAAAACTTCGGTCTTTTAAAGGCGGAGGGAAAGGAAAATTCATCTTCAGTATTTAGAGAGTGGTCGAGAGAGTGACAGAGACTCAACTTGATTTAACTCGAGATTCATGGCGCCGCACTTTTTTTTTATTCAAGTTGAGATTCAAGGCGCCGCGCCCTTTTCTTGATTCAACCCCAAATTCAAGGCGTCGTGCCTTTTTCTTGATTCAAATCGAGATTCAATGCTCTGCGCATTATTCTTGATTCAAGTCGAGAAAAAAGGCGCTGCGCCTGATTCTTGATTTAAGTCGAGATTCAATGCGCTGCGCATTATTCTTGAATCAAGTCGAGATTCAAGGCGCCGCGCCTGATTCTTGATTTAAGTCGAGATTCAATGCGCTGCGCCTTATTCTTGATTCAAGTCGAGATACAAGGCGCTGCGCCTTATTCTTGATTCAAGTCGAGATACAAGGCGCTGCGCCTTATTCTTGATTCAAGTCGAGATACAAGGCGCTGCACCTGATTCTTGATTTAAGTCGAGATTCAAGGCACCGTGGCCTTGTTTAATTCAAGTTAGGTTTCAAGGCATCGTGTATTTTTCTTCTCTCGTTTGGAAATGACTGTGTATGTATTTGTGTATTATTGGGATAATTAATAATACTAATTCATCTGGTATGGATATTAGTTCGTGTATATTTCATTTTATATTACGGAGATATTGAAGGATAGGATATGACAACGAGTATCATACTCTAATCCTTGATCGTCAACCGCTGCACTTCATTGTTGTTGTTTTTTAAATTAGACACTTATTTGGATGACCATATTATGATGAATGGACTTTAGGAGAGTATTTTGAATTTTTTGAAATGGCTGGATTTATTTAATGACCACAATTTTCTTAAGATTATTTCAGAAATGGAGTTCTCAGCCTACATAAAATTATTTCACTTTGTTTAAATTTAGTTAAATTTTGTAGGTTGTGAAAACCTGTCTAAATCAAATGAAAACGTGAATAATTACACACCTCAAGGTTTGCTACATATCTTCTGAAGTTGAACTAGAGAACCGAATGGAGGAAAAAAACACCAGTGAAAAGTAATCTGACGTCAGAAGCAAAGTGTAACAGCACCCGCACCCCGGCCATAGCAATTTCGCCAATCACAAAATTGAGACACCTTAAACTACCAAAATCTCTTTCCGCCAACAAATATGAGGAAAATCAAAGGAAAATCGAGTGTTAAAGAAAACTGAGATAACAGTACCAAAGGAATAAAAAAATAGACTCAACCCCCATCGAATCAATCTCCAGCATACAAAATACCACGAAAGATTCCAGCTCCTACTCCACTTGGAAGTCAAAATTAAAAACATTATTAAATATTTCTCAAGAAAACTTCATCTCCGGCCAACCAGTGGTGACAAAATATCTTCCAATAGGATAACTAAACAAGTGTACCAACCCGATTCCTAAATGGAATTTTGGAGCTTTACAGCCAACTATGATATCATACACGATCTAATTAAAGACTACAACCTAATCTGCATCGCTCTCAATAATACGATACATTCCTGGCTATAATGTTTTAATAAAAACAAATAATACTATCACTCTGAATAGCAAAATCATGCAAATGTTATATTCATTTCTTTGAATAGCCCATCCTAGCTTACCATGGCAATTAAACCATAGTAATAGGAGTACAGTTGGCATAACTAAACAACTCATGTTACGATCACATTTCCTTAAACAAATCTATAACTTAGGCATATCGGTATGGGGCATCTTGCTGATCAACTTGCACGCTTTATCTCACCTCATCTGATTCTAATGACAGAAGTCGCGTTTGGAGGGGTGAGAAGGAACATACCCGAAGTGGTATGATCCTAAATCGAATTGCGGACAAAAACCTTGAAATCTTAAACAAAGTTGGTCCCATCCACTATTAGACACAATCAAACAGACTCTATATAATTGACCTCTCTCTCTCTCCGACCTCATTAGGGGCATACATCCTAATTTATTTGGAAGTGATCAATACTTCATTACAAACACCCTTCCACTTATCTTCCTCATGCCCAAGTAACGCTTGCACTACATCAGAGTCAAGTAAGTTTATTCGCGATATACAGATACAACCTCAGCTTCTTTAGAACACCCGAACTCTCTCAAATGTGTGAAGAGAATTATGAAGAAACATTTTGTTCGATCGCCCATGAGCATGTGCCTCAAACCTTAGTGACGAATGTTGGCTTCTCAACCTATGGTGGAATATGAAGTGCAAAATCGCTAAGCAAAAGAAAAGCATAGCATACAAACCTTTCCGTACTTCGAAATCCGCTGCCGATTAAAAATGTTAAAATATAAACGACTATACACGGTGTTCAAGGAAGCGTTAAAAGGCTCGCCCTGGATTTCGGCAATTCGATCTGTAGCCCATCAATTTAATAACACCCATAGGCAAATTTGCACGGAGTTGGTAAAATGATAAGCTTAATCGCCACGAGTCTCAATCACTAGCCTGAAGAAGTGGACACAAGCAACGGCAATACTTTAGGCGCTATCACAAAAGGCTTATCAAATCCTTGCCTCCAAAACATTAAAAGATAAGGAAAATGCATAGGACTAGCCTTTTCTACAACTGTCTCCATCGCTTATAATGCTCCATTCTCTATAAAACAACCCGAAAACTCACTTTCTAAATTCCACAGCACTCTTCCCAGAGACGACATAATATTTGACATCATCCTTCCTTCATCCAGTGCATCCTAAATGTTCAAAACAAATCCTCCAGATATTTAAATATCTATGACTTAATAGTTATTTGAGGGAGAGAAAGTGGCTTTAAGCTCCATTAGATTCAACCTTTATGAATCATCGGTGCGGGGGTAGATTAGAGCTTATCCCTATTCTTAACATTAGAACACGTGATCTACTAATTGCAAGATACCTAAATTGGTCACTCTACTGATGTAGTTTTGCCAGAGTGACTCTTAAGCAACCTGCTTTGTTCTTCATTACTCTTCCTGTGCTTCCTCTCTCAACCGTTTTACCATTTCTGAAACAACTAAAACGATATATTTAAGTGGCAACTAGAGTCGCTGAAACTCTTATCACTAAACTAGTACTATTACCATCATGGATCCACTAACCCTCTTAGAGTATTACATGGCGGCTCCTTTGCAGAAGACGTTTCCTGACAGCTATTTTCTTTGATCTGTCGAAACCCTACAACACCATCTGGCGGTGAATCATCTTTCAATAACTTTAATGAATGGGATTCTGTAGACAACTACTATTGTTCTCTCAAAACCTTCTCTCCAAAAGGCGTCTCTCTGTGCACCTTTCATGGGAATAGCTTCCATGTTCTGTAAAAACATGAAAGCGTTTTCGAATGGACGCAGACTAAGCGAAACTCTATTTATTTTATCAATCGTTGAATTAGCCCTCACCGTCTCACCACCTACATAATTTTCCCTTTAAGTTTTTGACTTTGTCATCTGACATAAAGAAAGGCAACGAAAGAAGGTTGTCACCAACCCTAATTATCTATAAATGCTGTTACTAATTATCCAGAGCGAAATAGCTTTACTAACTCCAATTAAAAAAATCCCGGTAATATTAACCCTCACTAAAACAAACCGAAAACTCTTATTTCCACTCTCTATATCAGGAAACCCTATCAACTCGCCCAACCGCACCCAATTTTTTGGTCTAATATTTTACCAAAAACTTAGATGAAGATACCACTTACATGACCTACGTAGACGAGCTATACCTGTACTCAATCTCCTCGAGGCCTAACCTAATCAAAAACAAAAACGGACAGTCCGTATAACTTCCCTCCACATAGATAAAATGTTATTGCTAGCAAAATATGTTATGGAAACCATATGGCTATAAAAAAAGCAGCCAAAACCTTTTTAAAAAGTGATTCAATTCACCTAAGAGAGGCCATGGGAGTTTTCAAAAGAGCTCTCGTGCTATTTCCCGGCGCAGAAACTAGATTAATGCCCATAAAATTGCGCAACAATGAATATGTACTGCAGTGCTACAACAACAGAATCAACCACTAAATATCCAAATTATTACGGACCTTTAGAAGTGTGACACCCCTAACTCATTTAGCCCAGGGCATACTACCCACAAACGATGCGTATTGATATAATATTGTATGAGCTACGACTTCATAGCTGAATATCTTCTTCGAAGGATATCCGCCTCTCCACCCTAGAAGACAACCACACCAAAGGTACATTTAACTAAATAAATCTTTGTAACTAAGCCTTCCTGCCCTCTATATTGGCACATTTCCCGAATACTGACTTCAACATAGGATCAACATACCCATTTTCACCGATGGTTCAAAGTCGTCAAAGGGCATCAGGAGCACAACCGTTCTTCCAAGCAAAGTATGTTGAACGTTTGTCACCAAAGGTGTCGCTACTTTCAGCTGAGTCACCTGCCAATACCTGTCTTTAATAGCTACTAACTAGGAGATACAGGGTGGCTAAATACAGAATTGTCAAGGGCTTTGCTACTCTACTAAAGCCAAGGAAACCAAAACCTATTGGCATCTTTCAGTTGGACGACTAATCTCACAAAATTAATCCATAAATTTCGGTTTTCAAATTCTTCTCCTCGATGCAATAGCTACAATAGGAGACTAACAATGGAAAAAAGGAGCTCTCTCTAGTCCAGTGAACACGGAGTGTGTGTGTGTGTGTGTGTGTGTGTGTGTGTGTGTGTGTGTGTGTGTGTTGTATCGTCAAAGTACTGAGACCAATCCAAAAGCGAGAGAGGGCACAAATGTCAGCGCACGTAGGGGTCTGGGCACCGATTGATGTAGGTGATATGCTTACCCCTAAGGCGGCACATATATCCACATTTCACTGACTCAGAATGGGATCTCCTTCCTCCAGGGTAATGAAAGTTCCTACTTGATAGTTCGTTCGTGTCAAAAATTACAAAATAGTACCAGCCCTGCCCCAAAATGAGGACCGGCTCATGGTGTCTTCGAGTTGACCAACTATTTTCATTCTGATGTTGAAGTTGGTTTCATTATCCAGCAGCGGAGGGCAGGGGGTCCGTTGAGGTCTGGAGATGGATGGTGTTAGTTACCTTCCTACAATAAAACAAGTGTCAAGAGATTGTCCACTCAGTACAACGGCCAACACAACCATTATTTAGGAGCGAATCCAACCATGAAAACGGCCTTATCAGATAATAACACCTAAATAACAATTTCATTGAGTACGTAGAAGCAAACAACATTGACAAGAAACTTTAACATTGAAAACCTTAATCACATCCATTTAAACAAAGCTCGGACAGACTTTAAAAATGGTTAAAGTGAGCTCACAACTTTTAACCCTCCGTCATCCTATATTTCTAACCCGCTTGAAAAACTGGATACGTCACAAAACAAACGAAAAATTTATGTTACATATTTTATATAGATGTTATGCTAAAACTATTTATATTTAGAATTATGATAATGAGAGTGATTAGAATTCCCTGTTTTTTCAAAGTAATTAGATTTGTTAGTGGTTTGAGAAGACTATGATCATCGTACATGTTAAATAGCTATAATTAAATTGCTTGTCCTACAAATCTAACTAAAAAATTGACTTTTTGGAGAATTCAAAATAAATACAAATTTATGTTCACCCTTTGTATCCGTGGTATTGGAACCTGGAAGTGTGATAAAGTGGCACTCCATATTTGAGACCCGGATTATGATAGTGGCACTCCACATTTAAGACCGGCAAGAATATAAAATGGCACTTCCTATTTGAGAGCGGCAGTATGGTATAGTGGTGCTCCATTGACTTTCATTTAGTCATTTGCGCTATCCATTCCTTTGCAGTCGTGGGCGTCGTCCCCGAATGGATAATAAAATTCACATGAAGATCAGAATAGGTACCAGGGAGGAGGCAGGGTTCACTGGGTAGGGAAGAAAATGCATTAAGAGGGGTATTAGTGTATTTTAACCACCAAGTTAGTTACATTTCATGGCCCAAGGGAGAACCAACTCTTCCTCGTCAGGAGAGTAATGAGTGTGAGAACCCTTTTGACAAATTTCGTCACGAAAGAGTGATGTGATGGGTTTCCTGAGTGAAGAATGTGGGATGGAAGCGACAGCAGCGTTCTGATTAGCAACGTGTATCTACGTACGTGGCCGGACCTGTCTGAACGCATGCTTTAGACTCGACGCACCACCAGAGTGAAGACATCTCCCTGAGAAGGCTGAAATTGTGGTTTCCGTGTTCGTCCGGAATCTAACCCAGTGTCTCTCTCTGGTAATCCAGCGCTTTCTCCACTTGGCAAGAGCTCCTTCACCCGCTCTAAGAGCGACGTCTTCCCTGGATGAGGCGCGATACAAAAGACAAAGTAGTAAAGATTTCTCTGGTTGGAGATTCATTTGGGAAACCATTGGTTCAAGCTTGGATTCAGCAGACGGAAGATAGATAATGAGTGCAAAAGTAGAGAAACGCGAGTAACGAGCTCTGACTTCAGCGATGTCCGGACAATGGTCGTGGCTCATTTATCTCGCGAGTAAGTCCATGAAAGCTCCGCCCAAATTTCTGATTGCAAGAAAAAATTATCTGTCATTCCATCAATATTTTAATGTGGAAGTTTTCACCACAATTATTCTGTTGATAGGAAATTAAAGACTTTTTGAAATCTCAAATGTGCGATAGTTCAGCCATTATCGGATTAATAAACAATATAATCTGTCAGAAAGTGATTATTAAGTCATTTCGATTATTTTCTATCGCGTCACACATTATTATTTCAGCCAAGTAATAACAAATTCTTTTTGTCTGTCTTTGCAATTCAGAGATTAATTCCGAATTTTTTATTCTAGGTATGTTCTAGTATGGTTATATTTCGGGCTAAAAAATAGGTAAACGAAGACCAATGTTAACGATGTAATAATATATGGGTTCATATATTTTCTCAGGAAATTATGATTGTCTATAAACTTCTTGTAAGTTTTTATGTAGCTAATAGAAACGTATTTTTATTTTGTTAATATTAACTACTTTTTGTCAAATAAAATAGGTTTAGGTTAGATGGACTAGGATATCAGGAGAAAACGTTTCGAAAGACCATAGTGTAGTTATCAAATGATTTCTAATTGGTTGTTTTTGCAGGTCTGATATTCTCGAACGCTATTTTATTTCGTGGAATGGAAGCATTACTAAAATCACTTACTTTGTTTATTATATATAAAAAAATAATAGATTTCTTTATAAATTGCAACTCTGAATTTTAGAACTGATAGAACGACCATTTTAAATATGGAGCCAAGATGCAACTCCTTCCATACTTTGTTGATCTATTCGTCGTGGCTAAACGGAAAGCCGTATTTCTGCCATATATTTCTCTGTTGCCTCTTTGTAACAGGAACAAGCATAAGAAGACGGTTGGAGGGTAAATAGCTAGACATGAAGGGACGACTATTCAATTAAGACCATCCTTTCTGGAAAAAGGTTAAGAATAAAATCTAGAAAAAAAACACAATAAAACACATTGATAGGAAATGGCTGCAAAAGGCAAACAGTGATATTTTTTTACGATAAATCATAGATTTAGTTTTATATAAAAAAAAATATTATGTATTAGCCGTGATTCACTAGTCTCCTATTGTTATTATTGAGGAAGTAAAAATTTATAATGGAAATTGATGCAAATTTACGCCATCGAAAAATGAAGGGATGATGAAGATCAAAGAATAGACAAACTGAAATAATAGAAGTATTAAAAAGATATAGAAATATGTGGAAGTCAAATGCATCAACCATGATAGCGGGAAAGTTGTCTTTGAAAACAATGACTGATCAGAATGTACAAATATTCTTTTCTCTCTCAATCTCTGCCTTTCTTTCTATCAAAATCAATCTCAATTTCTTGTAATCTCCCTCTCAATCTATTTCTCAATCTCTCAATTTTACTTAATCTCTCTATCAACATATCTCTTAATCTCTCTAAATCTCTGTCAATCTCTCTAAATCTCTCTCTCTCTCAATACCTTTCTTCTCAATCTCTCTCTTAATACCTCTCTCAATCTGTATCAATATCTCTTTCAATCTCTATCTCAATCTCTACCAATTCCTCTCTCTCTCTCTCTCGAAAATCTTTCACAATACTGTCTTAATCTTTCTCAAAACTCTCTCACAATACTCACCTAATCTCTCTCAATCTCACTCATTCTTTCTCTCTAACACTCTCTCTCAATTTCTCTCAGTATCTCTTAATCACTCTCACGATCTCATTCTCACAATGTATCGCTCAATGTCTTTTTTAATTTCACTGTCAACATATCACCTACTTTCTCTTTCAATATCTTTGTCAATGTCTCACTAAATTTCTCGCTGATTCTCCACCTTAAACACACACTCTTTCTCTCTCTCACCATCTCAGAAGAACCTGAGATAGTGAACATAACGGAGTCGTGGATAAAAACCTCAGGCCGAGATTTTGAAGGAAAATTCATGATTCCCGGTTACCAGCTCTTCCTGAAAGATAGGCCAGACAAAGAGGGAGACGGTGTGATGTTGTATGTCAAGGATACTCTCAACTCGACGGATTGCAACATCGTATCCGACCATTAAATACTAGGTGTTGACCTAAAGATAGGTCCTTCCAGATACAGGACCCTGGTGGCTTACAGTCCCCCTGCCCAACTCTTAGAACAGGACAGGAGTCTGTACCAGCTGTTAGGCGAATTTGTAAAAGACAGAGTGTTAATCGTCATGGGGGATTTCAACACACAGTTTGACTGGGAAACCAGAGAACCCTATGGCGAAAACGCACTACTCCTGGAGTTCGCGAACAACGAGTTCCTGACTCAATGGGTGAGAGAGCCAACGAGAGGAGACAACATCCTCGACTTGGTTTACACCTCTGAGGATGAAGTCGTTGAGGACCTCTCTGTTGTCGAAGAGCTCGGTGACAGTGACCACCGACTAATTAGATTTGTAGTCAAAGTCCCAAAGGCAGGGCCTGAAACTAGTAAATCGAGAAAACTTGATTTGAGAAAAGCAGACTTTGCAAATCTTCGTGCTGGATTGACTGACACGAGGCTAGAAGTGTGAGATGCTGTTGAAGACTCGTGGAACAGTTTCAAAACCACATTCATGAGTCGTCAATTGCATTTCAACCCTTTGAAATGCTCCCGTCGGTCTTCTGTTCAACCAAAGTGGTTTAATCAAGAAATCAGGCAACTGCTTAGGAAGAAGAGAATTGTGTACCGGCAATCGAAGATCTTGGGTGACTATGACGAATACCGGAGGCTAGCCAGAAAAGTGAATTCCAGCATAAGGGCGGCTAAGCGGTCTAAGGAACTCCGAGTGGCGAGACTTTGTAAAGAGAATCCCAAGAAGTTCTTTGACTGGGAAAACAGCCGTAAACCAATCCGTCGAACGATTGGCCCTTTGATGAATGAGGAAGGGACATTGAAGCACTCAGATGCAGAAAATGCTAACCTCATCAACGACTACTTCTCTTCAGTGTTTACTGAAGAGTGTGGTACCATCCACCAGGCAACGGATCCTTACTCGGTGGAAAAGCTGGAGGATATGGACTTTAACGAAGGAGAAATAAAAAAGAAGATCACTGACCTAATGACGAATAAGTCAACTGGACCGGATGGGTTTCTACCTAAAGTGTTGAAAGGAGTACGTGATCAAGTGTCACGAAACCTGAACGCAATCTTCAATATGTCAATCCGGACCGAATGCGTTCCTAGAGACTGGCGTGAAGCGGAGGTGACTCCTATCTTCCAGAAAAGGGACCGTAGCCAACCGTCGAACTACCGACCAATGAATTAGTCTGACTTCGATAGTCGGTAAACTCATGGAAAGTATCATGCTGGACAAAATGACGTCGCATTTAGAGTCACAGCTGCTACTGAGGAGTTTTCAGCACGGCTTCCGAAGGCAACTAGCATGCCTGACGAACCTTGTGAAATTCTTCCACTTCTTCTTCGGTGAGCACGATCGGAACAAGGCACTGGATGTGTTCTATTTAGACTTTCAGAAAGCCGTGGATAAGGTACCACACCGCTGCCTTCTCCTGAAAGTCCGAGTGCTGGGCATAGACGGAAAAGTTGCAGGCTGGATAGAGAACTGGCTAAGTGGCAGTCGGAAACGGGTGGTGCTGAATGGACAGGCTTCTGAGCGGGTGACCGTTACTAGCGGGTTGCCTCAAGGTTCTATCCTGGGACCACTACTATTCATCATCTACGTCAACGACATGGACGGTGACATGGTTGCTAAGATTTCCAAATTTGCGACGATACCAAGCTTGGTATGAACGTTGTAAAAGATGGAAATACTGCCCGCCTTCAGGAAGATCTTCAGGAAATTGGGGAGTGGTCGCACACGTGAAAAATGCCTTTTAACGCAAAAAAAGGCAAAGTGATGCATATCAGCCACCGAAATCCCCAATTTCAGTTTATCCTTAAGGGCACTGCTATTGAATCCAACGACAGTGAGAAGGACTTTGGGTGTAACAATCACTAGTGACCTCAAGTTCTCGAAACAGTGCATTGAGGCGGAGAAAAAGGCCCAAAGGATGCTAAGCTACATAAAGCGCCAGTTTGTATATCGCGACAAGGAGATTTACTGTGTTTGTACAACTCACTTGTCCGACCGCACCTGAAGTATACCGTACAATTTTGAAGTCCTTCATTTAGAAAGGCCATCGCGAGATTAGAACGCGTGCAAGCCAGGGCAACCACACTGATTCCCTCTATCAGATATAAAACTTATGAAGATAGATTAAGGGAATTAGATCTGTTCTCGTTGGAAACCCGTAGACTGCGTGGTTAGCTCATGGAAGTTTTTAAAATACTTCGAGGGTTCAACAATGTTGACTTCAGGGATATTTTCACACTTGCTGAGAGCAGAACAAGAAATCACGGGTTTAAACTTGAACTGAAGCGTTACAACCGCGATCTGTGTGAAAAAATTTTCACTCACAGTATCTAGGGTAGTTAGGACGCACTTCCAGTGGAATTTGTCAACAGTGAATCTGTTGACCAGTTCAAGTCAAGACTAGACAGGGTCTTGAAAAGTGGCCGTTTAAGGACGTAAAATATTTAAGCAGAGCTGTGCCCACTCGACTGCTAGTCCAAAGGTACCCTCCTTGAATGGACCGTAAGGTCTTTTAGGGTACTTTCTTTCCTTGTTACTCTCTCCATCTCTCTCTCTCTCTTTTGAAAATGGAAATAGAGGGGCAGGTGACGCCCCCTTGTCGCGGGAAGAAAGCTTGTGTGGACCTTGGACTTTTCGAGCTATGTCGGCGGGGGTACCTCTTCTGGGTACCCCTGGTAGGGCTTCCCTTGTCGATTTGGTCGAAAACGAGGTTCCAGACTAAGTACGTCATTCCTTCCTTTTTCTACTCTATCTCTCTCCTTTTTTTACTTTTATCCTATCTCCCACTCATACAAAATAAAAACAAAACAAAAAAAAAGCCTACTCCTATCGTGTCACTCTTTCCCTTTCTTCCTCTATCTACCTATAAGGACCTGGCAGCTACCTCATGCGTCAGAAGAGAGGCTTTGGAACCTCTATTTAATTAATGCTACCTTATTTATTTCATTTATTAGAATATACCTTGAAATATGTTTGTAGTTAAATGTAATATACCCATTTTTCATTACAGTTTAAATTAGAAATTTTACCATTTATATTTTTTGTAATTTCCTGGAAAAGACCTGGAAAACTTATGGAATTTTGTAATTTGATATTAGTAGACACCCTGTAGTATGTAAGGATCCCATTGTACACAGCCTTATTAGAAGTAAAATTAAATTGAATAGAACCAACATCGGTTACATATATAAGGTTTTTATATTTTATTTTTTATTAAATAAGTCACACTTTCGTTCGTTACGGCGAATCTTTTCGTTAAATAAAAATCTGACTTCACAGCTCGAAGTAGCTTCGTCCTAGGGTGCTTCAAGCCAAATTTGTCTTGAATATCTTTAAAAATAAAGAAATAAGAACGATTTTTGTTTTTACCTGGCTAGCTCGACTACCTCTCTGATCGATAGGCGGGAGCGACTCACGCTGGGAAAACTCACCAACCCCCCCTTTTTTATCATTGATTGGTCACGAGTTTTCAGAGAGAGAGAAAGCGCTCAAAATGACAGGCAAAAAAGGACCCGTTCGTCTCAAACACAACTGTGCAATCTGCCAGTTAGAAAAGTGGTGCGTTGACTTTCCGGAGGGCTGCTACTCAAAATGCAGCCCTGAAAGTATCTGCACTACTTGCATATTGACGCGAGAGGTGGAAAAATTAAAAGACCTCTATAGAGCCTCAGAGGAGAGAGCTAAGGTCCTTGAGGGAAAGTTGGAGAAGCTCGAAGCCCTTAACGTAGCTCAGGTTCGATGCTTAGAAGAGGCGCCGCCCACTGACGTTTCGGAATCCCCTGGTAATGAAGCGGACATTCCGGCATAATCTGAGGCTAAGCCAGCTGAGGTGAGAGAAAAGGAGAAAAAGAAGAAAGGAGAAACGAAGAAAAAAAAGAAAAAGAAGATAGTTGAAACAAAAGTAGAACTCAAAATACAAGAAAAACAGATAAAGAAGAAGAAAAAGAAAGATAAGAATGTGGAGAGTAAAGAGGAAAAGGGGAGGCCTCTTCCACAAGGGAAGACCCCGTCTTCAGAGACCGAGTGTCCGAAGGTCACCCTCATTGGTGACTCGCAAACACGGGATCTGCAGCCGCTGCTAGCGGCCCGCCTTCGCACTAGCGTGAAGGTAAGCTGCCTGTCAGGGCGGGGTAACCACACCATCAGAGTAGAAGCAGAGAAAGCTCAGATTTCTGAGAATTCTGTTGTTGCTCTGATGGTGAGCGGCAACGACCTCTACCTCAGAGGGGGTAAGGTTGGCCTCAGTGGTAAGACCATTCAAACAGTGATGGGAGCCGTGGACGACATAGGGCTTAAAACCCGCAAACGTGTGGTGGTTGGGATGCTTCCGAGAAGAGGTCCATCCCGAACCGCTCACGAAAGAAACGTCGCAGTGAACAAAAGGTTGGCGGATCTCTGCACGGCAGAAGGAGTCTTCTTTGTGGACCCCTATCGTACCTTTATCGGTAAAGACGACCTCTACCAAAGGGACGGGGTACATCTCTCCTTTAAAGGGAAGGCCTTTCTCGCTAATCTAATTCAAGATGTCGTGGAACGCACCCAAAGGAGCGTTCGAAACAGAGCGAAAGCGGACGTGCGCCAGCATGCCCGTGTCACTCCTGGAAGAACCTTCTCGGAGGTCGTCAAAAAGGGTGTGACCACGAAAACAGAGAAGCCGGGAAACGGAAGAGCGTAGGGAGTCCTACACTAGGGGACTCCCTCAAAGTTCTTCTGTTCAATGCGAGGTCAATCAGGAATAAGTTTCTTGAGCTCCGTGGCCTCGTAGTAACAGAGAAACCTGAGATGGTGGCCATAACGGAGTCGTGGATAAAAACCTCAAGCCAAAATTTTGAAGGTGAATTCACGATTCCCGGTTACCAGCTCTTCCAGAAAGATAGGCCAGACAGAGAGGGTGGCGGTGTGATGTTGTATGTCAAGGATACTCTCAACTCGACGGATTGCAACATCATATCCGACCATGAACTACTAGGTTTTGACCTAGAGATAGGTCCTGCCAAATACAGGACCCTGGTGCTTTATAGACCTCCTGCCCAACTCGTTGAAAAGGACAGAGATCTGTACCAGCTGCTAGGCGAACTTGTCGAAGACAGAGTGTGTATCGTCATGGGTGATTTCAACACACAAGTTGACTGGGAAACCAGAGAACCCTGTGGCGAGAACGCACTACTCCTGGAGTTCACGAACAACGAGTTCCTTAATCAGTGGGTGAGAGAGCCAACGAGAGGAGACAATATCCTCGACTTGGTTTTCACCTCTGAGGATGACATCGTTGAGGACCTCTCTGTTGGCGAAGAGCTCGGTGACAG
This sequence comes from Ceratothoa steindachneri, assembly GCA_963969495.1. Classification (NCBI taxonomy): domain Eukaryota; kingdom Metazoa; phylum Arthropoda; class Malacostraca; order Isopoda; family Cymothoidae; genus Ceratothoa; species Ceratothoa steindachneri. Next base: position 174,076,303 of record OZ018321.1, read on the forward strand.
TGACCACCGACTAATTAGATTTGTAGTCAAAGTCCCCAAGGCAGAGCCTGCAACTAGTAAATCAAGGAAACTGGATTTGAGAAGAGCAGACTTTGCAGGTCTACGCGCGGGACTGACTGACGCGAGGCTAGAAGAGTGCGATGCTATTGAAGACTCTTGGAACAGTTTCAAAACCACATTCATGAGTCTTCAATCGCGTTTTATCCCTCTGAAATCCCCCCGTCGGTCTCCTGTTCACCCGAGATCTTCGATTGCTGGTACACATTTCTCTTCTCCCTAAGCAGTTGCCCGATTTCTCGATTAAACAAAGTGGTTTAATCGAGAAATCGGGCAACTGCTTAGGGAGAAGAGGAATGTGTACCAGCAATCGAAGATCTCGGGTGACTTTGACGAATACCGGAGGCTAGCCAGGAGAGTGAAGTCCAGTATAAGGGCGGCTAAGCGGTCTAAGGAACTCCGAGTGGCGAGACTCTGTAAAGAGAATCCCAAGGAGTTTTTTGGATATGTGAACAGCCGTAAACCAATCCGTCGAACGATTGGCCCTTTGAGGAATGAGGAGGGGACATTAAAGCATTCAGATGCAGAAAATGCTAACCTCCTCAACGACTACTTCTCTTCAGTGTTTACTGAAGAGTGTGGTCCCATTCCCCAGCCGACGGATTCCTACTCGGGGGAAAAGCTGGAGGCAATGGACTTCACCGAAGGAGAAATAAAGAAAAAGATCGCTGACCTATAGACGAATAAGTCCCCTGGACCGGACGGGTTTCTACCTAAAGTGTTGAAGGAAGTGTGCGATGAAGTATCACGACATCTGTGCGCTATCTTTAACATGTCAATCCGGACCAAATGCGTTCCTAGAGACTGGCGTGAGGCGGAGGTGACCGCTATCTTGAAGAAAGGAGACCGTAACCAACCGTCGAACTACCGACCTATCAGTCTGACTTCGATAGTCTGTAAACTCATGGAAAGCCTCATGGTGGACAAAGTGACGTCGTATTTAGAGTCAAACCTGCTACTGAGGAGTTCCCAGCACGGCTTCCGAAGGCAACGGTCATGCCTGACGAACCTTGTGGAATTCTTCCACTCCGTTTTCAGTGAGCACGATCGGGACAAGGCGGTGGGTGTGGTCTACCTAGACTTTCAGAAAGCCTTTGATAAGGTACCACACCGCCGCCTTCTCCGGAAAGTGCGAGCGCTTGGCATAGACGGAAAGGTAGCCAGCTGGATCGAGAACTGGCTAAGTGGCAGACGGCAACAGGTGGTGGTAAATGGACAGTCTTCTGAGTGGGTGCCCGTTACTAGCGGGGTGCCGCAAGGTTCTGTCCTGGGACCACTACTATTCATCATCTACGTCAACGACATGGACGGTGACATGGTTGCCAAGATTTCCAAATTTGCCGATGATACCAAGCTTGGTATGAACGTTGCAAAGGATGGAAATACTGCCCGCCTGCAGGAAGATCTTGGGAAGATTGGGGAGTGTTCGGACACGTGGCAAATGCCTTTTAACGTGGACAAATGCAAAGTGATGCATATCGGCCACAGAAACCCCCAATCTCAGTATATCCTTAAGGGCACTGCTATGGAATCCACCGACACTGAGAAGGACTTTGGTGTAACAATCACTAGTGACCTCAAGTTCTCGAAACAGTGCATTGAGGCGGAGAAAAAGGCCCAAAGGATGCTAGGCTATATTAAGCGCCAGTTTGGTTATCGGAACCAGGAGATTGTACTGTGCCGTACAACTCACTTATCCGACCGCACCTGGAGTATGCCGTACAATTTTGGAGTCTTTCATTGCGAAAGGACATCGCGAGATTGGAACGCGTACAAGCCAGGGCAACCAAGCTGATTCCCTCTATCCGACATAAAAGTTATGAGGATAGACTAAGGGAATTAGATCTGTTCTCGCTGGAAACCCGTAGACTGCGTGGTCAGCTCATCGAAGTTTTCAAAATACTTCGAGGGTTCGACAATGTTGACTACCGGGATATTTTGACACTGAGTGAGAACAGAACGCGCAATCACGGCTTCAAACTTGAACTGAAGCGTTACAACCGCAATCTGTGTGGAAATTTTTTCACCTACAGTATCTGCGGTAAGTGGAACGCACTTCCAGTGGAAGTTGTCAACAGTGAATCTGTTGACTAGTTCAAGTGAAGACTAGACAAGGTCTTGAAAAGTAGCGGTTTAGGGACGCAAAACAATTGAGCAGCCTTGTGCCCGCTCGATTGCAAGTCCAATGGTACCCTCTTTGAATGGACCGTAAGGTCTCCTAGGGTACCTTCTTTCCTTGTTGTTACTCCTTGTTGTTACTCCTTGTTACTCTCTCTCGCTCTCCCTTTCTCTCTCTATATATCTCACTTTCTCTCTCTCTCTCTCTCTCTCTCTCTCTCTCTCTCTCTCTCTCTCTCTCCATCCTCCCTCTCATTATCGTTCATTTTAAATCTACCTGCGACTACCTGTCATGTTGACTCGAAGCCCTTTACATGTCCAACGTAGAATTTTTGTATCGGCACAGATTGATCGTAGTTTCGAATCGAACTGGAATTTAAGTTGTTTTGGTTGACTTCCGGTGCTAATGTTATGACATCTGCAAAAGGTAGACACTAATGGAGCATTTAAGTGACTATTTGTAAATTAAAAAGAAACAAACACAAGAAAGACTAAAACTGGAATCGGATTTATTAGTTTTTCTAATTGAATAGAACAAGTGTTTGAAATCTCTTTTTCCTCCTTGTAGTGGTAAATTCAGACGCTGTGAAGACTGGAAGATGAGAGACACAATAAAAAAAGACAACAAAAACAGTACTGAAATGAAGGATTGCTCAAATAGTCACATCAATCTCACATTTTGGGGACAGTGGGGTGTATTTATGGCATATTGGGGCAAGTTCTTTTTGTAAATGTCACACGTATCCAGACGAACTGCACTTTTGGAGATGGAAATTGCTGTATCAACTAGTACATTTCCACCCAATGGAAGAAGAATGAGAGGAGTGATGTAAAATAAGAGATGTAAAATGACGTAATTATCACTAATTACCGTAGCCATGAGATTCAACAACGGCCAGAATCAAGTTCGCATACATAGACACTCCAAAGTACGAATTAGAACCCTCTTGTGTCAACAGAGAGTTTGTGTGGAAAGGGTGTGGTGTTATCAAGGTCACGATCCACTTACTTGGCATACGACTCGTGGGCCGCTGTTGAGATCGGTCCTTTATGCGGCTTCTAGGATCTTTGTTGAATTTGAGCGTCGCGGAATCGTTCGATTTTGACATTTCGACATTTGAGTTTTCGATGGCGGTCGGACTCATCAGAGACTTCGCTCCACGAATGCTGGAGATTGAATCGGACGGAGGATAGCTGACATCTGATAAACAAGTGTGAGGTTGTTAATTTATCAAAACAAGGGAAGACCGTCGAGGACATTTCCAGAAAGTGGTTAAATAATTTGATGAAATGATGTTAGATGAAGATATGTGACAGATACAAATAGCCACAAATAGAAAAACTACTTGGGTTGATGAGATCGAAGTGAGGGCAACTTTCTTGAACTTGCCTTTACTCCAGAATAGAGGAAAAATGCGGCGCAGAAAATTAGAAAACATTGATGCAAGTCTATTGGTGAATGATAATTGGCGCGAGAGGTGGATATTTTAGTATTGTTTTTGCAACTCATAGTCGGGACCTACAAACCTAATTGTGATTTGTACCATTTCCATTAAAGGATTCAAAGTTAAGCTCGCTTCTTACCAGGTTGGCCAAAGTGGTATTCGAACTGAGGGATTGGATCAGGAGTTAGTACTGCTAACCAAATTTACAATGAGGCAGGAAATCTATGTAGTGCCTATCTAGAATTCAACGAAGCAGTGACTGAAGATGTGGCTCTTCAAGGAGTGGTAGCAGGCTTTCCAACATGAATGGTAGTGCAGCTGTCAAGGGTGGAGGTAACGGACACGCTGAAGGCATTCTCGAACCAATTGTGGGCAAAGTGCGAGCTAATGCATATAAGATTACGGAGAAAGTGGAGGGAATATTTTCAAGCATTGGCGACACCAACTTTCTGAGATACTTGACTATCAAAAGTGACGCTCATATTTTTAGCAGTATCAGACAAGGGACAAGGTAGTCACCAAGGTTATGAAAAAAGGAAACATCTTTATTGTAAGCAAGACCTGACTGACTAGCAACCAATTTCACCTCATTTTCATTGCGGTTGAATTTGGGTAGCGAATATTGGGTGTTGATTGTTGGGTGTCGAATTTTGGATGACGAATGTTTAGTGTCGAATGGCGAGTGTCGGATGTTCGGTGTCGGGTGTTGGGTGACGAATGTTAAGTGTCGAATGTTGAGTATCGGAGGTTGGGTGTCGGATGTTGAATGTCGAATTTGGGTGGCAAATGTTGTGCGGCGAATGTTGAGTGGTGAAGGTTGTGTAGTGTATTTGGGGTGGGGAATGTTTGGTAAGAAATAATGCGTGAGTAATGTTGGGTGAGAAATGTTGGGTGGGGAATGTTGGGTGAGGAATGTTGGGTGTCGAATATTTGGTGTAGAATGTTGTTTGGTGAATTTTGCCCTGTGAATTCTGGGTGGGGAATGTTTGGTGAGGAATGTAGGGTGACTGATGTTGGGATGCAAATGTTTTGTAGCGAATTTTGGGTGTCGAATGTTGTGTTGCGAATGTTGTGTTGCGAATGCTGTGTGGCGAATGTTCTGTAACGAATTTTAGGTAGCGAATGTTAAGGGGGGAATGTTGGGTACGAATGTTTGGTACCAATGTTGGGTAGCAAATGTTGGGTGGCGAATATTGGGTAACGAATTTTAGATAGTGAATATTAGCTAGAGTATGCTAGTTGGCGAGTGTTGGGTAACGTATGTTAGATAGTGAATGGTGAGAGGTAAATGTTAAGAGTAAATATTGGGGTGGTGAAAGTTAGCGAATGTTTGGGGGCGAATTTTGGGTAGCGGATATTTGATAATGAAGGTTGGGTGGCAATTGTTTTTTTCTAAATCGACTTTTTCCTCCTTTCTCCCCCGCAGAAATTGAGATTATTACCAGATTCTTGAAAGTAGGTCCTCGTCCTCTCTTTGCGTCCTATATAAGGATCTTCACTCCTCTGAGACCCCTTATAGCATTCTTGAGTGAAGGGAGAACGTGCGTGAAGAGAAATGCCATATTGGATACTATCGGTGCTCTTTCCTTCCCTGAAAGGGTGCAAAAAAGGCTTTTTAGCGTTTTAGACAAATTTACCCTCGGAATACTGCGCTGAGATTCCTTAAGTATGACCTTACCAACTGAAGAATCATTTTATAAAACTTTCACAAACAGTATTCATTTTTAATCGATAAAATGTAGGAATAATGAAGAATAATTGATTTAGAATAGGTATCAAAATTGCTTTGAATGTTATAACAATTATTAGTTGTTCATTCGGAGAATATACTTTGAACTTAGGTTTCTTTGGAATCGCCAGTTTCGCTCGTGTCCCAGACCGGCCTAAATTTCTCCTAAAATCACCCTAAAGCCATGCTTCTAATTTCTATATTACCCCCCAAATAACAAATGCGGTATATGAAAGCCTGTGGCTTTGGAGAGCAGCTTTACAAGAATAAATAGTTAGTTATTAGGTTTCTATGCTCTTTGTAGCAGAATGAGGTCAAATGGCGACCACGTGCCCTTCTGTACCCACATGGATCCTGAGATCACCGCATAGGGCTAGAAAAGCATGGCTAAACCTGGGCAAGGAGGCAGCCTACGCCGTTATCACACGCCCCAGCTGTATTTGCCTACGGACTGATTTCATCGTCTTCCACGGCCACCTCTCCGCAAACATTCTGGCCTTCTGGCCGAATATTGAAATCCGTTGGACATTCCAAACGAAGTAATCACAATTTCCCCTTTCCCTGAAGGAGTTGACGATTTTCCCCCCAAATCGCACGCCCGTCTGGAGCCACTTCACCAGGCGCCTATATAACCTTTCGACTGAGTTTAGAGATCAGCACTGTTAGACTTTCCACCTACTCCGGCGAACGAGCTGAAGGACGTCCCCCCCTCCCCAGCAGCGATTTTGATTCGAAAGGAAGGTTAAATTGATCCGTGAACTCTGGCATAGTCAATAAGCACGTATCGACTTCAGTGAGCTCTGCCATAGTCAATAGACAAGTATCTGACGAGGATTCCCAACTCCGAAGTCTCGACAAGTGCTCTCTCATCTAAAGCAAAAGATAACCTAACTTCCTCCATCGCATTCATCGTACCCCAACTGGCCCCTTTTCGGCAACAAGCACGTAAGGAAATCGTAACCGTTGCAGCCTGCAGATTTATCTTGAATCTGGCTTACCCCATGGCTCCATTATTTGTGTGCCTCTCCCCCCCCCCGGTTTAAAATCCCCTTTAAATCACCAAACTGAATCTGACCTCTCTAATCCCTTAATTAACCTACCTGTACCTCGTGTGGACCTTTAACCCCGTCTGCGCGACCATTCCCTTTAAACCCAATATTTGTGTAAATATAAATATCATTTTTGTTGTTAGTAAAGATATATTTTCGCCATTGTCTTTATTTTGCAACCCCAACGCGTACCAGCTACCTGTTAATCTTTGTCCAACTTGCACTCTGAAATATTTGTTTTAAACTGACCCCGCAAAGTTAATAATATACCATTCCCACTGGGCTCATAACAATTTCCCCCTTCACTAACGGTCTTCAACCAACTTCGTTCCTAAGCCCCAACGTACCTACATA